>WBMV01004465.1:127352-155347 GCA_013396655.1 Campylorhamphus procurvoides | reverse complement strand
TGTGGGGCTGGGGAACTGGGTGAACTGGTCTGGAGAAGCTCGAGGAGCTGGGGGAGCTGGTCTGGGGAAACCGAGGGGACTGGTGGAGCTGGTTTGGGGGAACCCTGTGGGGCTGGGGGAGCTGGTCTGAGGAAGCTCGAGTTGCTGGGGGAGCTGGTCTGGGGGAGCCCTGTGGGCCTGGAGGGGCTGGGTGAATTGGTCTGGGGTAGCCCTGTGGTGCTGGGGAACCGGTCTGGGGGAGCTGGTCTGGGGTGGCCCAGGGGACTGGGGGAGCTGGTCTGGGGAAGCTTGGGTGGCTGGAGTAGCTGGGGGAGCTGGTCTGGGGGAAGCCTGTGTGGCTGGGGGATCCCGGAGGATCCGGGGCTGGGTGGAGCCCTTCAGTGGTGTGCGCTGAGCTCCAGGGTTGCTCTGGGGTAGCTCGATAAAATGTGGGGTTAGGTAGTTTGGGGGAGTTTTTTTGTTGGATGGATTTTTTTTCCTTATTTCCCTTTCTCAGGGGTTATTGCTATGGCAGGTGACAGCAGCAGTGTTGTGCCAAGGTATTCCCAGTATTTCTTTCTGGATTTTACTGCACACTGTTGCTGTGATATTCTGGAGAGGGTTATACCAGGCAGGGATGGTCTTGAAACAGTGAAACTCCTCACAAATTATAGAACCAACTCTGGTTATTGCAGCAAATCCATCTGCACTTGGTAGAATTCTGCTGGCTTGAAGGATTGTGTACACACACACTGTACAGCCATCAAGGCACCTGTGGAGACCAAGCTCAGAACTGAGCATTTACTGGGCATTTTGGACTTAAAATATTCCCCTTCCCTCAATGGGCCCTGTCATCACACCATTCGAACTCAGTAAAACTGTGTTACATGAAGAACAATGAGGAGAGGGGGGAAAATAAGCTCTGCTGTTTGTTTCTCCTTAGAGCAGGACAGATGATTTGCATAACAGAACCTTTCCTGCTTTGCCTTTAAACTTGCAGCTGATATTTGTATCCAGAATATTTTTGTCTACTCTGCTGGAATACTCCAGCTGTCATCTGCAGCTTCCATACTGTACCTCTGGATTTGATATTCCATCCTCTGTTCTGATGCTTCACAAACTCTTGCCCTGTGGCCTGTTCCCCTCCTGACAACATGAAGGATGCCCCAGGCCTGTCTGATGCAGGAAGGAATAAATTAATACAAACTTTCTTGTTGTTTTTAGCCTTTCACAGTTACTCAGCCCTTGCAGCATCCCAGACTGGCATGGAGTGATCCAGTGAGCCAGGATCACCTTGGCAGAAGCAAGCACAGCAAATCTCCTTTCAGGAGATAAGTGGGCTGAAAATGGGTGGTTGGCATCAGATTGATGTGCTGGTAAGTAAAAGTTGAAGTAAGGATGCTTTAGAGTATTCAGTGGTTATTCAATGCTTAAAAATAGAGGTAATAAATAAATTTTTTTCCAAGAGTGATTGTGGAAGGAGGATGAGATATCACAAAATACAGCTCCTGGCTTGTGCAGCACTCTGTAGCTGTGCAGGAAAGAGAGCCTGGCATGACTGTGCAAGAGCCCTTTATTCCACCTGTAGAAAGAAGTAGCTCAGACATATCCTTGGAGTATTGTCAGGTGAAAGAGTAAGAGTATTGATCCAACCTTCTCCATGACTTTCTTTTTTTCCTACTGGATTTTCCAGAGGTGGCCCAATTTCTGTCTTCTATTGCTATTAGTAACTTGAGAAATCTTGTTCTCTTCCCTGATTTATAGCTCACCCTGGGGAAATGAGCAGAGTCAACTCTAGAGAAAGAGCTCCTGTGACTTGTGTTTTCTGTCAGAGTGGGGTTAAGAGCCCTCAGTCACTGACAGCATCAACACCTCGATGGTGTATCCAGCTCTAAGGAGGCTTTCAAATCAGCCTTGTGCCTGTCCAGAGCATGGGTATTCCAGAGGGCTGGGAATCCTGTCAGTGGGATCCTCCCTGACAACCCAGGGCATTAATTAACTGCTGACACTCACTACTGACCTCAGAACAGCTCATGTTCCTGCTGACAGAGCTGCAAGTCCCAGAGACACTGCAGGGACTCATCAGATCCACTGGCTGCCTGCTGCTCTCCCTGGCTGCTTTCCAAGCACATCTGGCTTCTGTGACCTTCCAAGGGAAACTCTTGGGGCCTGAGGGCAGTCCTAAAGGAATAACTGCCTGCTGGTCACACCCCAGAGGACTCTGTGATCTCCAAGGGCAGCCACTCTGGAAATCAGGGAGCCAGGGATCTGAGCTGGGATGGTGTGGGTGAGCCTGTGGATCCCCAGGCATGGATCTGCAGGGACAATATCCAGCACAAGGACTAAATCATCCCATGCTCTGACAAGCTGCTTGTGGAGTGCTGTGTGGTTGACTGATCTCTGGGGCTCTGGAGGTGGGATGCAGGTGACATTCAGTGGAAAGACAAGGACTGCCCCAGAGATGAGCCCATGAAAAGGAGCAGGTTTTACTCAGCTATTTCCAGGCATCTCACTGGGGCAGGTGTGTCCAGTGTGTCACACCTTCACCTGTAAAAGGAGGGAATCAGCAAGATTGTTCCTACTCCAGCTGCACCTGAATGTTCCCTCAGGTGGTGCTCACCATTGGCTTCTTTATTTGTGAAATTGCATAGTATTCCCTTTTCACATTTCACCTGTCGTAGTAAGACACTATTCTAGACAAAAACTTTGAAGGGGAGATTAAAAAGCACTCCAAGCCTAAACCAAATTTTCCTGAATCTTGTGCTTTGAAACAGCAGGAAGGAGCAGCCTCTGCTTGTCCCCTACTCAGAGCTGACCCTGCCTTTGCTGCCTCTCTGAGTTGTTTTGGTTCTCTCCCTACCCCATGTAGGGTAGGGCGTGTTCTGTAACTTGGATTTGTAGGGATGCCTCTGGTTGGGAACTTGCCCAACCTCCCTTCCTCCCTCCCAGGAGAGATGCAGCCTGAGGAGCAGTAAGGATGGTGCTGTTGCCAGCAGAGATATCAGCTGTATGGACCACCCCTTCATGTTCCAAACCTGCCTCCAGGAGCCTGTGGAATCCCTTTGGATCTGTCAGGTACACTCACACTTACTCCTCAAAGCCTACAAGAATAAAATGTTACTGAATTATTGAGCTGAGAAAGACTTTAATCCCCTTCAACACCCTGTCCTTATGCATATGTTTTAATTCCTTTATTTGCTTAATTTTTAATTCCTATATTTACTTAAAGGCAAGCCCAAAGGGAAGCTCAGAAATAGTGGAAAATAATCCTGTCAACTTCAGTCTTTTTCACTACTCACATCTCAGTTCCTGCCTCAAGAAAGGGCTCCTGGTGCCCAGGCATGTTCTGAATCTTCACAAAGAGAATTTAACCCAACCTTTGTTACCCCTTAGGCACCAGAAATATATAAGGCTGGGCTAGTAGGAAATTCCATGTGTTGGCCCCTTTAAAAGACACTTGGCACGTGGGAGAGCAGCACTTCCCTAAGGAACTGCAGCAAGGACAGACTCATCTGCTGACACCACCACAGTGAAACTCTTCCAGGAAGCTTCTTGAGCAGAGTGTTCCCATCAGAAGAGATCTGCACACAAACAGGGCAAGGGTAAGACGTGCAGGCAGGACAGCTGAGCTGAGAGAGAGATCAGCAGTGAAATTAGCCTGGGCACAGGGCATTGGGCAAAGCTATGAAGGGCAGCAGGACAGAGAGTGCTTTGCTTGTCCATTTGGGACCCAGGCTCTGGAAGTCTGAGGAGAATGCTCTGGTCAGAATGGAGAAGGAAGGCCTGTTGAGTACCAGATCTGTTGTCTGGCTCATGAAACCTCTGGATATTATAAGAAAAATGCTAGGAAAGTTGAACAGACAGATGTGTACTGTGGATAGAGATCCTCTGCTAAATCCCACGGTCTTCCCTTGCTTCTGGATCAGAACAGAGGATGTTGATTCTCCCTGCAGCCCTGAGAGCTGAGGTTTGGATCTCAGGCTCCCAGTGCTGCACTCCACAGGCTCAGGGTTCCTCCCTCAGGCACAGCCATGATCAGCAGCCTGGGCTGAGCACTGTGGAACACATCCAAGCATCTGCTGCCACTCTGCAAGACTGGAAGATGAGTTCTGCTGTCTCCAAGTGCCAAACACTGACCTGGGAAAGAAATGGGAAAGGAGGAATAGTGAGAAAGAACATGGCTGTTCTTTCAGCACCTTTAAGCTGAACACTGTCCATACCTTTGCACCTGAGGAAGGATAAACAATCCTGTGCCCCTCATCCACAGGAAGGTGGTGTGTGGGCTGTTCTTTGCGATTTGTATCCTGGATAATAATCCTGGTTCTGCCAGAGATCAGATCCCAGATATGCAGACTGTGATCCATGGCAGCAGAGAAAGCACAGGTTCTTTATTCAAGCACTTTCACTCACCTCAGCTATAAAACAAGACAGAGATTCAGGGAAAAGGGGGATTTTTGGTATTTTCAGCAATTGGGAGAATGCTGGTGGCTGGGAGATGTCTGTGTGACTACAGCTCCAGGAATGCCAAGCTGTCACAGCTCTTCACACAGGAAAGAGTTTTCCAGCCTCAAAAACTAGAGAAGCCTCACCAGCATGCTCAGGAAAGGTGTGCAGCATCTCCAGACCTTCCATGTGCCCATCCTGGGAACCTGCCACCAGCAGCCAGTATCAGGATGGAATGCCACAGCTGTGGCACCTGCCATGGCACAGAGAGGAGAGGGAGGCTGCTCTTGGTGCCACAGCCAGAGAAGGGACATTCTGGGTTTGTTTCTGTGCTGTGTGTCCTGGGCTGGAACCCCCTGTCCCATCTGAACCCCCCAGTCTGTGCCAAGAGCAAGATTAGGTTCCTGCAGACATATCTGGGTCAGGCTGTGCTTTTGTCATCCTGAAGACAAAATGACCCACTTTGCCCTCATTTGTGGGATCTGGGGCTGGCTGAGCACAAAGGCTCAGCACCTTTAGCCTGCCTTTGTCTTAGCTCCCAGGAGAAGCTGAGATCCTACAGAAAGAGGTGTTCTCTCCTTGCTCTCTTCATTGATTGTGTTTCTTGGATCTCATTTTTAACAGATGGATAATTACACATATCCTGGGCTGTGTCTGGCCCCAGGACTGAGGAACCCAGTGAGGGGTTTGTGTGAGGACCCTGCAGCTGCTTAAGTGGATTCTGTCTCCGGGGAGAGAAATATTTTGGGGAAATTCTCTGCCCCCAACAGTTGGCTGAAGGATTTTTCCCTGTAGGTGTTTGCTTCTACAAAAAACCTGCTGATTTTAGAGAATCAGGAGAATTCTGAGCTACTCCACGTGTGAATTCCAGCAGCTGCCATCCTGTCCTGGTGCTGTGACACCACTCAGGAGGCTGGTGAGGGACCATAACCCACATTCTGCCCCTGGAGAGGATAAAATCTCCCCTAACCCCCGAGGGCAGAGCCACCCTCCTTTCCCCTTTGCACCATTCCCCCACCCCCAAGAGATCTCAAGCACTTTGAGAACTCACAATTGTTCAGGTATTTGCTGGAGAGCTGAACCACCCTCTGGAGAAGGAGAGGGGGGAGAGAACTGAGTTTTGATTTTTATTTCAGGGCAAATCTCCAGAGGTGAACATGCCAGGTGCTGAAGGTCTGCAGAGACACGGGCAGCTCATGCTATGGGACTGGGCAGTGAGAAAAGCCAGGGAAGTTGTGTCAGGAAAGAATCCAGCTCCAAACCCTGCCCTTCTGCAGGCACGAGACAACTGGGGCTCATTCCCAAGCAGACAACACAAAGGAACCAGGGATTGCACAGAGAACGAGCTGCTCCAGGGCCAGGTGGGTGGCACCTTCCCACAGTGGAACATCAGGGCCTGGGAAGCTGCAGGGTGACAGAAACACAGCAAGAACCAGACAAAAGAAAAAGCCAGGCCCTCACAGTGTCCCTCACACCCTGACCCTGGGGACCCTGAGCCTTCTGGGAGCTCCTTGGGTGGGGGGCTGAGCTTGGCTGCACAACCAGCCCTGTTCCCACATCCCTGAGGAATCCTGCCCTGTCCTCCTGCGCCACCCCTAGTGTGGTGGAGGCAAAGAACTCACTGCTCACAAGTGCCAAGGTCCTGCCCAAGTAGCAGTGGGAACAAGAGCTCAAAAAGTGCCTCATGCTCAGATTTTGGAGGAAAATCCATTTCCTCCCCTGCTCAGCACAGGGGCAGCTGTAGGGAACCACTGCTGGAGAGAGCAGGATGCTGAGGGCTGGGCAGGGGGGACTGGCACAGGGCTTTGGAGATCAGAGAGACCCCGAGATGAGCAGATGTCACATCAGCAGCTGTGATGGAAAGAGCTCTTTGTAGGATTAAAGATCTGCTACAGAGCAGAACTGGGGTGTGAAGCCACAATTTGGTAATTCCCATATTCCCACCTGGAGTTCTGTGTCCAGCTCTGGGGGCACCAACACAAAAAAGATGGAGAGAGTCCAGAGGAGGCCACGGAGACACTGGGAGCTGGAGCCCCTCTGCTCTGGAGCCAGGCTGGGAATGCTGGGGGTGTTCACCTGGAGAAGAGAAGGCTCCAGAGAGACCTGATAGCTCCTTCCAGTGCCTAAAGGGGCTCCAGGAGAGCTGGAGAGGGATTTGAGTCAAGGCATGGAGGGACAGGACACAGGGAATGGCTTCCCACTGCCAGAGGGCAGGGTTAGATGGGATACTGGGGAGAAATTCCTCCCTGTGAGGGTGGTGAGGCCCTGGCACAGGTTGGGCAGAGAAGCTGTAGCTGCCCCATCCCTGGAAGTGTCCAAGGCCAGGTTGGAGCACCCTGAGCTAGTGAAAGGTGTCCCTGTCCGTGGCAGGGGGTGGGACTGGATGGACTTTGAGGCCCCTTCCCACCCAAACCATCGTGGGATTCAAATTTGGGGCAATAAATCCAGCCAGTGCTGAATGGATTCAACCCACCTCTGCTGTCCAACAGCTTGTTTACTCCAGGGATAAGAGTCTCCTCTGGGGCAATAAGGGAAGGCAGACACCAGGACTGAGGGGCTGGTACAAGGCTCTGCACTGTGGAGGGGCCAGGAAAACCTCAACCCCAGCAATTGAGAGATGGGACTTTCTGCCCAACACCCACCTCCCATGAGCAAATGAGAATAATGGCAGCAGCTTTGGGGCCTCTTCTCTGAGAGCACAAACCACAGCGTGCCACTCACACCAGTCCCCAGCACAGAGGATGAGCCTCGTCCACCAACAGGCTGTTCTTTCACGGAGACACAACAGGCAGTGGGAGACTCTGGAGGAAGAAAAGAGATTGTGCCATTTCCCTCTGCCAGACAACTCTGGTTACTTGGGAACAGACACCTCCCCAGTGTGGCCAGTTCTTCTCATCAAGCACAGGATGAGCATTTATTGTCTTGTGATCAGGAGAAAAACACAAAACCCAGAGCGCCAGGGGTGACATCAAACATCGCACACAGACACGCCACGCGACGCCCGACCAAAGCAGGAGTCAGGTGCAGGTTAATGGGGTTAAGACCTTTTAGAAATCCAATGTAAACATTTAAAAACATCCAGAGGAGTCCAAAAACAAACAAACAAAAAAGCCACGGTTGTTCAGGCAGCGTGTGGGGGTGACTCCCTGGAATTACGGGTTGTGGCATCGAAGAGGGTGGAGGGGGTGGAGGGGGAGGAGGTGGCAGATCCCACCTGGAGGTTTGTTGAGCCCCAAAGGGATCTCAGGCTAATGGGGGGTGATTTTAGTGTCCAGCTCCAGCCATTCTAGTGGGCAAGGCTCCCAAGCATCCCCTCTCCTTGCACTGTCAGTGTGACTGGGGATGGGAGCTTCAACACAGCCCTCAGAACATCCAGGGGGAAAACCCCAAGAGGAGCAGGATGTGGAGTCCCCAGCAATGCTTCTCCTCTTGGTTCCTCTGAAACCTCCAACCTGATTGCTAAAAAAGGGCAGAAATCAATGGGTTTTGAAGAATTTTGGCAAGAGGCTGAGGATGACCAGAGGCAGGGGCAGGGCTGAGGGACACAGGGGCACCATGTCCTGGCTCCCCAGGGTGGCCAATCCCACTTTCAGCCCCATTAATCCCCCTCACCTCTGTAGTGCATCCATCGTATTTCCAGGGAGTCAAGGCCAGGCAGTTCTTTTATCACACCGATGGCAAGCGACAAAGAACACTTAAAATTACATTTGACACAAGACAAAGGCACCTAAAAGCTTCACAGCGCCATCAGGCCGTGCTCTGGTGAGGAGGCTCCAAGAACTCCCAAGCTCATTCCACACTCCCCAGGAAAACCTCCTGGTGTTGGGAGCACATTCCACGTCCCAGAGCCAGCACAAGGCTGGTCCTGCAGCAGGGGGTCAGTGTTGCTTGTAAACTGAAATTCAGGGAGGCTCTGCCCTCCAGGTCAGGGTTTGGCCCTGGAAACACGGGTCATGCAGACTCCAGGCTGTGCTTCCCTCATTATTTACAGTGCGACACATGATGAGTTAATAGGGGAGTGGGGAATTCTGCAGGGGGGAGGGGGAAGGGGATTCTCCTCCATGAACTATGATTTCATTAGATAAGGCACATGTAGAGAAAATAGTCAAAAGATCACTTGCAAATCTATTCCACCTAGCTAGGACCACCTCCCTGTCCCTTTTCCGGAGCCAGTTTTGCTTTCCAGTTGCTAGCCTTGTTTTCCAGTTGCTCAGTGTGAATTTGGAGTGACCCCAGTGACATTCCAAGGCTCTGGGTCTGCCCCCAGGGTTCTCAACCCCTCCCAGGTCTCCCAAATGGAACACTCTGGATCACAGGCCAGAACTTTGAGAGCCAAAGACTTGGAACACTCACTCCCTATAAAAAATATTGGGAAGAGACCTCCCAGTTTTGACAGGTTTGAAAAAAAATCACAGCAGACTGTTGAGAGGGAAGAGGAAACTGCAGTCTTTGCTGCCTAGATCACTACAGGACACAGGGAACTGGATGGCTCAGGCTCCAGGAGCCACAATGTGCAGGCACAGAATGGAGATGAATGATGAGATGGAGGCCAGTCTTAGTGGAAATCCCTCTCAACAGCTTCCTCCTCCCTCCAGCTGACCTTGGAGAAAGGCAGGAATCTCCCTGTCCTGGAAGGGCAGTGCTGCAGACCAGGACTCCCAGCTCACAGCAGCCACCAGGACTGATGAGCTTCCCTTGGTCCTCCCACCCCCACCTGTGATGTTTGGAGCCCAACCACATCAGCAGGAGGCTGAATGAAACACTGTCCCTTGGAACAGAATCATTCCCACACCAGGGCCCCAGTGCCAACATCAACCATTATCTTGCATCCAGCTGCTGGCTGGGGGCCCAGGGAAAGGGTGCCCAGGGAAGGGGTGCCCAGGGAAGGGGTGCCCCAACAGGACAAGCTGCATTTCTTGGGTCAGCACAAAGCCTGGCTGGAAGTTACACGGTGGAGAGATCTTGTGCTGAGTCCCTGTACCATGGTGACCATCACCAATGCCCAGTGTCAGCCCTGCACTGGCCTCCACTGGGCTTTGATTCAGGGTTTTAGCCAGCAATCTTTAACCTTGTGAGATGATTCTGCACCTCTGAAGCACAAAGATCCAGCAGAAAGCTTTGGCAGCAGGGAAAGCAGGACATGGAGCATCACCACAGTCCCAGCCAGGCAAAGGAGGGCTCTCCTGGCCTTCCCATCCAAGCAGCTCCTCACAGGGAGGGTGGAGGTTTCACAAATCACTGGTACCAAGTAATTTCAGTGCTGCGGTTCCCTTAGAGTGGAAAAGTCCACATTATTCATCCAGGAGAGTAAACAGGAGTTGCTGCTGATGCTGTGATTGCTGCAGGGGCCGTGCATTCCATGGGAGCAGAGCAGGGGCAGGAGCAGCTGTGGCAGTGACACCATCAGGGGACAGCGAGCCTGTTCTGGGGGTGCTCGGGAGAGGATTCCCTTAACAAGGGCACTGAAGGGTTTGTTCCTCAGTCTGCAACGAGGCAAATACTGGCAGCTCAAGGCAAACAAAAGCTTAGTGCAGTGGAGGTGGGAAGGGCTGAGAGCACGGATCTTCTGCAGGGAGCAGGAGACAAGAACCAAAAAGGCCCCTGAGGTGAGTGGGGTGCTTGGGAGGGAATGCAAATGATCTTTTCCAAGAAGAATAAAAAGACCAAAAAGGAGAGAATCCAGGCAGTTTGCAGCTCTTGCTGCTTAAGGCCATTGGTTTCCTGGGGGGTAGTTGGGCACTGTGGGATACTCTGGCAGGCTGTTCCCAGAAAAATTGCTGTACTGGGCCTCCCTGCTGGGGGGGTTCCTCCAGGCACCGCTGTTCCACTCGTCTTGAGCCTTCTGGAAGCTTCCACCACCCCCTCGGTAGATTTTATGTACCTAAGGGGGCAAGGGAGAACAAGAGGGGTCACACCAGGAGCCCACAGCTCTGCAGACACCTGGGTGCTGGGTCATGGATTTATTCCTCTCTCTGTCAAGAGCTGCATTGCCAAGGAACAAAGGCACTAAAAATGTGATAATACAGTGAAAAGAGGTGCAAATAAATAGTATTAACTCAAGACTTGAACTTATTCCAGCCACATTCCCCAGATTCAGGTGGGGGACCCCTCAGCAGGGCAGCCAGCCCAGGCCAGAGGGCTGAAACCTCTCCAGCACTGACACTGCTGCTTCCATGGGGCTTCTGCCTTCTCCTCTCCTCTTCCATGTGCCAAAGCTTTCCAGACAGTCCTTCTTTCTGCAGAGCATCACTTCCCACCCTGCCACTCAGACCCCACTGCAGGTGCTTCACTGGCCATCCCAAGGAGCACCGAATCACAGAATCATTAAGGAATCATTAAGGTTGGAAAAGACCTCAAAGATCATCAAGTCCAGCCACCAACCCAAGCACCAACACCATACCTTGTCCTCAGTGGCCACATCTACATGTTTTTTTGACACTTCCAGGGATGGTGACTCCACCACTGCCCTGGGCAGCTGTGCCAGTGCTTTACAACCCTTTCCATGACAAATATTTCCCTAATATCCAAACTAAACCTTCCCATTTCACATGGCCTCAAGTTGCTTCACATAAAGTTTGCATCAAGGGACAATAAAGCAACATCACCACATGACATGGTGACAATGTCCAGCCTGAGCTGTCTGATGCTGTCTGGATTTGTCTTCTAGAAACTTTAAAGAGACTCCATCTGACTACACTGCACACCCATCCAAAGCAGTGATGGCTTACAGTGGCTGCTGAGCTGCCTCTTCACATCATTGTGACACAAAAGGCAGATACTCCAACTCAGAAGAACCACAGAACCTCAGACTGGTTTGGATTGGTAGGGACCTTAAAGGCCACCTCATTCCACCCCCCTGCCACGGGCAGGGACACCTTCCAGGAGAAGAACCTACCCTTAAAAGGCACACGAGCATGGCGACGGCCGACATGGTGAACATGATGGCAGGGAACAGCATGAACACGGCGGCGGCGACGTTGGTGCTGAAGAAGGTGATGGCTGCCAACCACCCACTGGAGACACACAGAGAGAGAGAGAGAGACAACATCCTTAGAACTTGCTCTTTCAATGTTCCTTGTCAGCAGAAAACTGCTTACTCATTTATAAGGGCTACCCAGAGGAGCTGTGGCTGCTCCAGCCCTGGAAGTGCCCAAGGCCAGGTTGGATCAAAGGAGCAACCTGGGCTAGTGGAAGGTGTCCCTGTTTGTGGCAGGGGGTGGAATAAGTTGGTCTCCAAGGCCCCTTCCAACCCAACCCATTCTGGGATTTTGTGATTCATTAACCCGGAAATCGCAAGGCAAGTTTAAAGCCCTTGAAAATGAAAAGAACAATGAGGGAAGTGGACAGAATGAAATGCAGGTATTTCCCCAAGATCTGAGCCCTCACTGGCCAGCAGCCCTTACTAATCCAGTGTCAGAGCTTTAAGGGACAGCCAGCTGCAGAGTTCAGGAAAAGATTTATTCCCAAGGTGCTTTTGGTTGTGCATCTAGAAATAAGAACTGGGATCAGGGAACACCAAAATCCTACAATTTACACTCCATCTCCACTCCTTTGATGGCAGTAACCAGGTAGGTCGTGACAGGAATGAAAATGAAGTGTTACAGGGTGTGTTAGGACTTTGCATTACTTGTAGTCTCAGCAGGATTCGCTCTCAAGTCTCTACAGAAAGTTAAAATGCCAAACAAATGCACCGAGGCTGCCAGAGCTCCAGGAGCATTTGGATGATCCTCTCGGGCACAGGGTGTGACTCTTGGGGATGGTCCTGAGCAGGGCTGAGGGTTGGACTCAATGGTCCTTGGGGGTCCCTTCCAACTCAGCAGGTTTTGGATTCTGTGGAACAATTACAACCTAACCAGGGAGAGACAATAACACTCCCATTTCCTTTAGGAGAACTCTCCCAAGACTTCTCCACTGGCCAGCAGTGAGTTACCACACTCTGCCCACCGTGTGCTGCCAGCACTGAGGGCAAAGCTGAGCCTGCCACTGGCTGCCTAAATGGGAAAACAGATGACATTGAGGGAAGATGTCAGAACAAGCAGCTGAAGATCACAGAATCTCAGTATGGTTTGGGTTGGGAGGGACCTTAAAGATCCTGCCATGGGGCAGGGCCACCTCCCACTACCCCAGGTTGCTCCAAGTCCTGTCCAACCTGGCCTTGACTTCTGCCAACACAGCAAGGAACCCAAACTGTGCCCCCCAGGGCAGATACAACATGCACAGGGGAAAACAGAAAGCTGCTCCCACTCCCCCCAGCCTCCCAAGCCCCTGGCAGCAGCCCAGGCTGGGTGGTTGCTGTCAGGCCTCCCTTACCACGCTCCCCATCCGGAGAAGCCGATGGCCTGCAGGACGGTGAGGATGAACTGTGCCCCGAAGATGAAGAAAAAGGCCATGAAGTTAAAGGAGCTGTCCGACCTGCAGGGGAACAGGGCAGGTCAGGGGGGCACTGGCACCTCGTGCTGCTTCACACTGATGTCTCCCCCCAGCACCCTCCAAGGGGTGTCTCCAGAGGGATCCCTGCATGGCTCTGTGCCTGGAAGGCTTCTCCTCTCCCCCGGCAGAGCACACAGCTCCATGACCCAGCAGCTCCAATAACCTGGCTCCTGCAGTTGCTCTGCCCCAGTAATTGCATGTGTGATGACACACGAGGAGAGGTGGAGAGACACGAGTGCCCTGCTCAGAACATCTGAGTCATCCCCTGACCAAACACCCACCCAGCTCAGCCACGGGTAAGGAGGCACCCAGAGGCCCAACACTGGCAGGCAGAGCTTGTGCACACACTGACAGTGATCACTGAGCATGAGAATTCCAGCTGGAATGTCCCAGTGTCTGCCTGTCATCACAGTCACATGCCCACGGTTAATAATCCAGCACTGGGACACACCAAGAGGGGAAACAGCCACCAGGGAGGTGGGTGGTGCCCTGAAAGCAGAGGCACAATTCCCATCTCTGCAGGCTCCCCATCCTCAGGATGTACAGGTGAGCTCCTGGAATTTATGCAGGTACATTAATTAGCATGGAAATTACCTCAAATGAGGCTGAGCACTCACAGGTCCTGCCATGGGTGCCTGCACTGTCCTGCACAGGTCTGGGCTCTGCCACAGAACATCTTTATCCCATTAAACCAGCTACATCAGGGCCATCTGAAACTCCCCAAACTACCATTTTTAATTTTACAAATGATTCCCATTCTCTCAGGAACTCAAAAGTGCCAGTGATTTTATACAACAGAGCTACACAAAACAGTTGGTTATGAGGCAGCTTCGTGCAAAGGTGTTTACAAAAGAGCTCCAGTCACTGCCAGCTCCTGCTTGAACCCTGAAAGCATTCAAATATTTATTATATTTATTTTTATTATGTTTGTAAATATTACAGTTCTAGCCCCAATACCTAAGGAGGTGGGACCCCAAGCCCTGCCCAATCTGAGACAAGTAGAAAAGCCTCCTCACTCCCCACAGAAACCATGCTGGCCCAGGGATCTCTCAGCCTCCACATGGTGGCCACAGAGATGCTGTGGGACATTTGTCATCCTTGAGCATCCTCCCAGTCCTGCCCTTCAAACACCAGTCAGAGCACAGCAATGTGAAAGAAATGCTCTAAGCAGGGCCTGCTCACAGTGGTGCCTGCCAGGATCCAATTAACAGGGATTGATTGGGCTCCAGGCTGAGCCTTCAAACAGGCTCTGGCAACTCCAACCTGAAGGGGCTGGAGGAGTCTTCGTTTGACAGGATCTGCAGGAATTAGTGAGGATCCAGAGAAAAGGTGATTTCTCCTCCAGCTTTCTGGTGCAGATTTGCTCCAGCTCTGCCCAAGTGCCAGGGCTCTGCAGTTAAATTAATTTGGGATGCAGTGGGATGAGGAAGGTTTGAGGGAAGCATCTTGCAGGACAGGGTGTCAGCACTGAAGGGCACCCTCCTCCCCCAGAGCACAGGGGTCTGAGCTGGCCTCTGGAATCACCACTGGTCATGATCCCACACCAGCAGTGCAGGGATTTCCAAGCCTCTTCCCCAGCTGATGTCACAGAGAATGATCCCTGGGCTCCCCCTCTGTCCCAGGGGTTGATTCTTTATTTAACTGTGCACAGAGTCACCTCGGGGACCTTTCAGCTTTCAGTTGCATAAATACATACAAACAACATAAATAATGAGAAACAGCCCTTGTGGAGCACACGGCAGGTCAGTGGGGAGGAGTAATTTTTCCTTGATTTCTGAATGGAAACTCCGCTTTGAACAGAGGCCCTTGGGCTTCTGAGCTCGGGGTGGGGACAAAGCTCAGCCCCAGAGGGCAAAAACTCAGAGGTTTTCATGTCACTTAGAACTTCCTTTTCCACCAGAAATAACCCCCCCGTACCCCATGATGGAGTCACTGGTGATTTAAGCACACAACTTTTGTTGGCACACAAACTATAAATTCAGAAGAGCCTTTAAACAACTAATTTCTCACATGCTGAATAGACAGGACCCACCTGCCACCCCCCATTTCCATCAGCTGCTTTCACTGTTACCCAAACCAGCTCATCACAGAATCTGGTGAATAATCAAAATCCAGAGTTTTCTACCAGAAGGAGCTTCACCTTCAGGGTGCAAATCCCTGACTGGGGTGTGGTGGTGACACGAGGATGGTCCCTCCTGTCCCTGTGTCAGGCTGGAAGCTGCTCAGGCCCCTCAGCTCTGCCAGCCATTACACATTAATGTCTGAATGATGCTTCCTGTCCCCAGCAAGCAGGAGTAAATGCAAGTGATTATTAATTAAAGGGAAAATGTAGGATGGCTTTAAATATTTGTGGAGTTTCAGAAGGCCTGGCTCCAGGGAACTGCTTTTATCTAAAGAGCAAAGCAGCCAAGCTCTTGAGTAGCTCGAGACAGAAACCACAGGAGTTCTCAAAAACTAATACCTTAATAGTCTTCCATCAAAACAAGCCTCAATGAAGCTTTACAAAATTAGTATCTATTTGAATGCTGTACTGGCATGAGGGTGCTGCTCAGCTTGAGATACTTCAGTAAAACATGAATTTCACCCTCATGGAAGTGGCTGCTCACCTCCCACCCCAGGCAGGGGACCCTCAGTCTGACACACAGAATTCAAAAGTAACCATATTCTTCATTTTAACATGACAAAAATCTTTGTCCCAGGCAGAGAACCCTCCCCAGTACCAGCTCCCCCAGAAGAGAAGCCCCTCCCAGGCTCCCACTCACCGGAAGGCTTTGTAGGCAGGTCGGAACCAGCAGACGTAGCCACAGGGGCTGAAGAGGAGGAGCCAGAGGATGGCCAGGCCAAAGTTGACCCCGTAGCCTCCCCCGATCCACCAGGCCAGGCAGGCCACGATGTTCACTGCCAGGGTGATGCAGTAAACTGGGGAGAGGGCAGAGGAAAGGGTGTGGGGTGGGGCAGTTTCAGGACTTCAGGAGAAAAGGGAACAAGAAATGATGGCTGGGGCTGTGCCAGGGGGGCTGGGACGGATATTGGGAAAAGGTTCTTCCCCCAGAGGGTGGTGGGCACTGCCCAGGCTCCCCAGGGCAGTGGGCACAGCCCCAAGGCTGCCAGAGCTCCAGGAGGGTTTGGATGATCCTCTGGGGGACAGGGTGGGATTGTTGGGGTGTCTGTGCAGGGCCAGGGGTTGGACTGATGATCCCTGTGGGTCCCTTTCAGCTCAGGCTATTCCAGGGTTCTGTGAAACACCCTGTGCTATAAAGGGAAGGGCCCCTGGGGCAGCGGGTTCCCATGAGCCTGGATCCCTCCAGAGGGATCCTGCAGCACATGGATGAGGGAACTCTTTAGGGACCTGCCAAAGGATGGAGAGCACTGCAGGAACTGAGGTGACCAACACAAGACACAGCCCAGTGTTATCATGAATTATGAGCAAGGTCCAATTCCCACTGGCAGCAAACCCTCCCCTTGTGAGAGGAGAGGGGTAAACCCAGCCCTGCCTCCCTCAGAGTGACTCTGTTCTTGCTGAGGCTGCCCCAGGAGCAACTTCAGAGCCAGCTCTGTGCCTTGCAGGCTCTGTCTCTGCTTCCCGGGGCCTCTGAGGAATCCTGAAGTCGGCTTAAAGGCTTGGAAGTGCTGCCTTGAGTGAGGGGACAAGCAAACTCCAATCAGGCTGAGAATATGGGCCCAAAGGGGTGCCTCAAAGGCCTTTTCACATCCCTGTTCCTGTCACTTGGATAAAAAGGAGCAGTTGACAAAGGCCCCAGAGCACAGCAGTGCTGCACTGAGTAGCTGTGCATGAAGTGATGCTGCTCCCTCCTTCCCTGGAGCTCACAGCCCTGGAAAAGGGGGCTGCTCACTCCCCAGCTTTGGCACTGGGCTTAGCCCCTGCCAGGGCTACAGGCCCTGCTTTCCTCATCCTGCATCCCCCAGGCTCCACCAGTGTCCAAGGGGCTCAGCCCAACAAGCTCATGCTTTGGAAAACAGGTGGTAACTCCTAAAAACCTTGTTGTGACCTGTATAAATGAGCACAGAGAAAGGAGAAGGTGGAGGGTGCAAAGACCCCCCCAAGCACAGCTGGTGATGAGCTGAAAGTGACATTTTGGAGCTTGGCAGAATTAAATCCCTGAATTTCTCTTCCCCCCTGCCAAGGGAACATGCCCTGCCTGTTCCTTCTCCCCTACATGTGGCTCTGCAGTTAATCTGCTCTTCACTGGCTTGGTCCTTCTGGCTCTTCCCTTTCCTCCTCTTCACTCAGCCCAGGGGGGCCTAAACAAGGATTTATGTTCATAAAATAATACAGACAACACAGTCAGGGGCATGTAGTGTGGAAAGGAAAGCACCTGAACTCAGCTTCTACTTCTGATTACACAGAGTTACTATTAAACATTGGTTTGCTGCAATGAAAATTCCTTCTGAGGGGCCAACAAGACTTTATACATAGTGGTTTGGTCGTGTCTTCATATTGGGGGAAGAAAGAATATAAGTTAATTAAATTGAATAATTTTAAGCATTTAAACTAACAGGTTGTGGACTCCCCGTTCTGGAAGTGTCCAAGGCCAGGCTGGACAGGGCTTGGAGCAACCTGGGCTAGTGGGAGGTGTCCCTGCCCATGGCAGGGAGTGGAATAAGATGGGCTTTAATGTCCCTCCCAATCCAAACCAGTCTGGGATTCTGTGAAATCTCATTTATACAGCAATTAGCTGTACTTCTCATTTTTATTTTCAGAAGTCATTTATTCTCTGGAAGTCACTTAATAAAAAAACCCCAACAAAACCTCACCAAACCAAAAGCACCTACAGAGTTTTAAGGAACTTTTAGTTCCCTTCAGTGAAGTTTGAAGGCTCTCCAGTGCCTCAGGTTGGAGTTTGTTCTCCACCAGTGGGAGCTCTGGTACAGGCTTGCCCAGATCACCCTCCACCTTAATGAAATGCTCACATCCAATTAAAATAACGAGCATTCACCCTTCCAGCAAGGACTTTTGTGCTTCTGCTTTTCCAAACTGGCCTTGCTTTGTTCCCCACCCTCCCTGTGCGTGTCCCTCCCTCGACAGAGGGGACACCCCAGAAGGGAGAATGCTGCAGATGGCAACGTCAGAGCCTGGTGCAGATGGAGGTGTCCTGGCCATGCCCAGGCCCTGGCACCCCTCCAGCCTGCCATTAACTCCTCTGAGGGACCCTTTGTTTGGGGACAGGGGAGGACAAAGGCGCCTTCAGAGCCGCAACGTCGCCCCAGCGAGTCTGGAGGGACAAGCAGCTTCTTCAGGCAAGAAAATTACAGAGCTCATTGCAGCAGCTCCCCATCACCAAGGGACAATGGGGCCATGGAGGATGCCATTATTTCTGCACACAAATCCCTCTCCTACACACAGCCCATGCATCTGGAATAAAAGGCACGCCACCAAATGCAGGGCTGGCAGAAAACGAGCTTGCCTTCAGTGAGGAGGGTAAAAGAGGACGACAAGCATTGGGGGGAAAGAAGATAAGCAAGGCAAAGAGATTTTTAATCTCCCCAAGCATTGCCTGTGGTTTCCTGGGCCTGCCACGCCGATTCCATTGCTGGGAGAAGAATGGGCCATTTGCATCCCCGGCTTTTGAAAGGCTGAGGCAGAGAACAAGAGCCCAGAGCCAGGAGCTCTGTTCACAGGAGTATCAGCACATCAGCAGCTGGGAGAGAGGATCAGCTCCCTTCTCCAGAGGGACAGGGAATGTCTGGGGGCTGTGCATGGCTGAGGAAGGGCCAGCATGGGGCTGGAAGACCCTGCATCCACTGGGAAGGGAGATCTGGGGATGGCACAAACCAGGAGGAGTTTCAGCCTTCCTGGAGTGAGTTGGGGAGTGACAGGGCAGCAAACAGGCCTCATTTGTTTTCTTGCCTAAACTTCTATTCATCTTACTTTAAGGGAATTGGGGATTTCCTTCAGGCTAGTTTGGGGAGTTAAAAAAGGCTGGAGAGAAACTTTGGACAAGGGGGAGTGGCTTCCCACTGCCAGAGGGCAGGGATAGATGGGATACTGGGGAGAAATCCTTCCCTGGGAGGGTGGGCAGGCCCTGGCACAGGTTGGGCAGAGAAGCTGTGGCTGCCCCATCCCTGGAAGTGTCCAAGGCCAGGTTGGATGGGGCTTGGAGCAGCCTGGGCTAGTGGAAGGTGGCTTGGGGGTGGCACTGGATGGGCTTTGAGGTCCCTGCCCACCCAAACCATTCCATGATCACCTGACACTAACAAAGGTATCAAATCTATTCTGCTTTTTCCCCCTCTTCAAATTTTCTAACATACTCTTCTAGCACTCATACTCTCCTTTCTTCAAGACTCTTTAAAGATTCAAGGCACAGCAACTTAAATTGTTGTAAAATGTAAAATATACTAAATTTTAAGTATAAAGTTCTATTCCAGTATTCTAAGAGGAATGCTTGCTCCTCACAACTAACTGCAGTCAGAACTTCACAGCACAGGAGCCACTGGGATCTGTGAGGGTTTATCACACATTTACCTCTCCCCAGCACAGGTTTCTCACTGAACTTACAGATCCAGACATTGTAGATCCTCTTCACCAGAAACTGGTGGTCGATGGGGATTTCATCAGCAAAGTTCTGGTAGAAACATGGTTTCAGGGGGATGAACTTGGGCAGTGGTGGGAAGTTGTTCACCTTTTCTACAACATAGAACACAGATGACATTTATTTTAGTAAATGCAAGGCTGAGAGAGGGGGAAAGGAGCTGGGAAGCATCACCTGGATTTAATACCCCTATAATCAGTGTGAAGTTGTGTCAAAGGTGCTGCAAGATAAAAACTTACCAGGATGAAGTTCCTTAGGGAAGGGGTGGAATGAGATGAGCTTTAAGGTCCCTTCCAACCCAAACCATCCTGGGATTCCATGATTCTATGTCAGGGATGATTTTGTTTTGAAAAGACTCGTGATTTTTAATGAAAAAGGGGTATGTTCAAGTTTTTCCTGCAAGGTTCAATCCCAGGAGAAAAACAAAAGAAAAAAAAAAGGAAAAGCTTTGCATTCAGAGACAATAAATCATCAAATGCTGCCAAAGGCAATGTGGTGAAGAAAACCCTACCTTGGGAAGAAATTCTGCTTTAAAATCAAGTAATGAAATGCCTAAATCCTCTGCACTGAGGCTGCTGCCAGCTCCCAGATTTGTCTGTGTGTGCCTGGATGCTCCTGCCTGTTTGGGAATGTTTGCTTTTCCCTTGCAGAGCTGATTAAAGTTTGATTCCAGGGCATTGTGACTAATTGTCTCGAGTCTCCTTCAGCCCCAGTAAACAGAATTAAAAACAACCAGAGGAAGAGATGAAGAATGTCCTGGGAAAAGCTCCAAATGGCTCAGGAGACGAGAGGAAATGTCTGCACAGGAACTGTCAGCACAAGAGCTGCCCTTCTCTTCCCATTATCTCCCTGGGAGAAGACATTTTGCAGGAGCAGCTCCTCGGATGTGTTTGAAGGTTGGCAGGGAAGAGCCTAAAGCTTAAGCCAGGCTTTAGGAAGGAAAAGGCTTCCCCTCATGCATATTTTCACACAGAAAATCTGGTGAGGAGAATTCCCACTGGGAGCACATCAGAAGTAACTATGGAATGGTGTCTGAAGTTGCCAGCCCAGTTTGACCTCTCCTCATGAAAACATTAAATGTTGTTCCCCTCCTCACCCACCTCCCCCAAACCCAGTTTACAGTAACCCAGTTGGTTACTCAGGTTGGAGTTACTGGTTAACACCTGCTGCTGACCCCACCACTGATGGCCCACAGATGCTTCCAAAGTCCACAGGAATTTGGACTTCTTAGCACTCATTTTTGGTTTATTACAAACCCCAATGGGATTTCTCCTGCCCACTGTGTCCCAGCAGCCTGGGAAAGGACTTAGCAAGGCTGGAACAAAGGAAAGGAGGGGGCACAGCTTTTAAACTGAGCTCTGGGGAAGTCAATAAGACCCAAGATTAACCAAACACAGTAAAAGCAGATTCTCTAAGAATTTTGGGGTTTTTTTGAGGGATAAGGAAACTTTTGTTCTGTCCCTCTTCAACAGCTGGAGCTGCAGATTGTTACCCTGGTTCTGCTCTCTCCCATTTTCTGGCATGGGCAGTAGAGCTGCTGCCAGTTTCTAATGCAGAGCTCCCAGATGGTGGGGCCAAAACCAACCAGCCACTGCTGTTTGTCCTTTTTCTAGCTCATAAAATGCTGCACATTGTTTGCTAGGTACCCAGACAGGGGGATTCCACCTCTCCTCTGCTGCTGCTGCCCACCTCCTCCCACCCAGAGACCCTGCAGTTGCCAACTGTCCTGGGTTACCTCTGGGATTAGACAAAAGAAATGAAATTAAAACATCCCCTTTCATGTCTGACTCAGAGCTGGGAGTGCTGCAGCTCTCCCACCAAGGCTGGAATCAACACTTCAGATCAGCAAACACACCCTGTGCTCTCAAAAACCAAACTGCAGCTCCCAAGAGCAGCAGCTGGGGGCAAGTTCCAGACCTTTTCTCACCTTAAGAAGGTTGGAATTTTGCTGGTAATTTCACTACAAGTAAAACTCAGATGGGTTAATATCAATAGCACAGCTGGGAATGCTGCTGAAAGCCTCTGTAAGGAAGGAATTATTCTCATGTACTTTTCTGTGAATTAATTCCATCCTCAGGAAACTTTCACACCTGAGCCTTTAGCACTTGAGCAGTGACCTCAGGTGACAGACCTACAGTGGACACAGCAGGAAAGTGACCCTGACTCAGGCCAGAGAAGCAGCTGAAGAGCTTTAGGGATCACCAAGATCTTGGGAAGGGACACAGGTCACATTAATGACATGTCACAGCCACCACAGCATAATGAAACAGCCTCTGAAACCACCCTCCCTCCCCTGCCATATCTGAGCTGCTCTTACCTGCCATTTCTATTAGGAGTGTTCCCTGGTGAGGTTTCAGACAGAGCAACAGATCTGTTGGAGAGAGAAAAACCAGGTCAGCACGTGGCACTAACCAGCACCCAGAGAACCTCCTGGAACGGGCAGGATTTCCAGCACAGTGTGTGACAGAGAGCCTGAGGTCCCCACCACGAACTGCCCATCTGCAATCACCCAAAGCAGGATGTTTGGAATGTCACAGAAAGCATCAGGACTTCTCCCTGTTGACAGGCAGCCCCTGATCCAGCACAGCCCCTCTATCAGCCACTCATAAGGTTTGTTATCATCCAGCAGCAAACAAATGTGCTCCTGGCAGCCCCTGGCAAGGGCTGAGGGTGCCCAGGGAGCCCCTGGCAGAACACCTGAACCCTCCAGGTGCAGCCTCACAGACTTGGAGAGCTCAGACATGGAAGAGAAATTGGGATGAGCTCACCAGACTTAAAGCCTCATTGAGGTGTTGAGAGGATTTGTTGGCTCTGGGCTCTCCGTGGTCCTGCCCAGCTCCTGCATCAAACAGATAATCCCTGTTAGCTGGGCAGCACACTCCTGATTAACCAAAAAAACATCATCAGCTGGTACCAAACCCAACCCCCCTCAGCATTTTCATAGTTCTGCACAACCCTTCCTAAACACAGATTCATTCCCCCTGTTCCCTACACCGGAGGTGGCTGTAGCTGTGGCAGAAGCAAAGCCCGGGAAGTTTACCCAGCCCCAGCCGTGCTGCTGATTTTGGCAGAGCTGATCCCACAGATGAGACACAGAGAGGTCTGTGCTGAGCTTTAATTCCACCCCTTCCTCCTCAAGGATAAAAACACCGAGTGCCCCTACCTGCAAATCCCAGGATGGACTCTCAGGACACACCAACCCACCCCCCAGAGCAGCACGGGTCTGACAGGAGCAGCAGGAGTGGGGGCAGCCTCAACACTGCCCCTAAAAACACACCCAGCCCTGGGGGCAGCCACAGCTCCGGGGTCTGACAGGAGCAGCAGGAGTGGGGGCAGCCTCAACACTGCCCCTAAAAACACACCCAGCCCTGGGGGCAGCCACAGCTCCGGGGTCTGACAGGAGCAGCAGGAGTGGGGGCAGCCTCAACACTGCCCCTAAAAACACACCCATCCCTGGGGCAGCCACAGTTCTGGGGTTGGATTGGCCGCACTGGATCCAAATCCCTCGGGCTTTGGAGCAGCTCGTTTCCCTTTGCTGCACCTCCCTGCTGTCCTCCTGGGTGCCCTGGGGAAGGTCTGGAGGCTGCAGAGTTTGCACTGCCACGATTGTTTTGGTGGGGTTGCATTTGCTGTGCTTTGGAGCAGAGCTCCTCCAGCCCAGCCCTCGGAGACAACAGCACTGGGGTGAGAGCCGGGACCTGCACAGGCAGAGCATTCCTGGAGCAGGGATGCAGTGAGGTACAACTGGACTGGATCTACACAGAGCACAACAGGCTGTTGTCCTGGAGACACCCACAGGGTGTGGGCAGGACAGCTCTGTCCCCCAGGAGCTGCTCAGGGATCCCTGCCCCAGCTGTCCCACCACATTGACAGCGTCCTGTAACTCGTGGTTTAGAAGGGGAAGGCTTTTGCTTTGCCTTTTTCCCATGTGTGAATGGAAGATAAAATGTGAAGACAGTTAAGAACACAATTAAAGCTTCACCCCACCCTTGTGCAGCTGCTCCTGGCCAAGATCTGTAAATGTGGGGGGAAGAATAAATGACACCAGTTATGGTTACACTCTCAGGGAGAGGAACCTTTCACCAAAAACTGAACCAGCGAGCAAGGACCTTCTTCAGCAGAGGATTATTTAGTTCCTGCACTCCAGTGCCAGTGTCCCACATCTGCAGAGAGGTGGGAAGCATCAGTGTCCACTGGAAAAGGGATCAGGAGGAAAGACTGAGGGACACATTCCTGACTGGACAGTGCCATTGTGGCCCAGAAGTGGTTCTGTCTCAGGCAGAGAGGTGACTGGTGCTCTTGAGTGACTTTAACTCAAATAAATAAATAAAACCCCCAGACAAAGCAGCATTCTGGTGCACTCTTCTCATCTTCCCCTGCTGTTCTCATCCACCCGCTCCTTTCCTAACAAATCTCAGCCTTTGGTGCTTTGAAGACAAAATACATGGAATTGGGGTGTCCTGTGCAGGGCCAGGAGTTGGATTTGATGATCCTTGTGGGTCCTTTCCAACTCAGGATCCTAAGATTATCACCTAAAGAAGCTATGACAGAAACTTCTGGATATTCCCCTCTTCAGCCACCTCTGCTTCCACCTCACAGAAGTTCCTGGGACGACAACTGATTTCCCTACAGAAGGGTTGGGTTTGGATCCAAAAAAGCAGCATTAAGAATATTTCCTTCAAGCACACACAAGCAAGTTTTACACTGAATAATCAGCTCCTGAGATGTGCTGGCCTTCCACTGGTTCAGCTGCCCCAAGACTCCATCCCAGCTCCCAGTAAAGGATGAGAATGAACTCTGATCCAACCCACTGGTGTTTCTGTTCAGTGCCCAGAGATACAAGTGCACAGGAGTTGTAATTTCCCAGCTCACCACTGACTTTGGGCAGGATTCCTACAAA
This sequence comes from Campylorhamphus procurvoides, assembly GCA_013396655.1. Taxonomy (NCBI): domain Eukaryota; kingdom Metazoa; phylum Chordata; class Aves; order Passeriformes; family Dendrocolaptidae; genus Campylorhamphus; species Campylorhamphus procurvoides. The sequence continues at coordinate 131,044 of WBMV01004465.1, read as the reverse complement.
CTGTGGCATAACAGGCCTCAGCTGCACAGCCAGGGAAACATCTCGTGTCTAACAGATGATGACAATTCTCAGCTTGGATGGTCAGTGGCTAAAACTCCTTTAGAGGGAAAATTCCACTGTGCAGCCTCAACATCCTCAAGCCAAGCTCCAGCTGCAAGATCCCAGGATGAGGGAACAGATCACAGCCAAACCAGGTACATAAATGGGCATTATCCAACCACATCTGGACGTGGGCAAGAGAAAAACACTTGAAATCATGGAATGGTTTGGGTTGGAAGGCACCTTTAAGACCACTTCGTTCCACCCCCTGCCATGGGCAGGGACACCTTCCACCAGCCCAGGTTGCTCCAAGCCCCATCCAACCTGGCCTTGGACACTTCCAGGGAGCCACAACTTCTCCTGTGCCAGGCCCTCCCCACCCTCATAGGCAAGAGTTTCCTTCTAATGTCTCATCTAAACCTATTCTCAGTTTGAAGCCACTCCCCCTTGCCCTGTCACTACATGCCCTTGCAAATAGTCTCTCTCAATATGTAAATCAGCTCTCTATTCACCAGACCATTTTCAGTTTAATTGGGAATAGACAAAACCCAACACCCTGCAATCCACTGCAGAGATTTTTTTTATCTATGAGCCACCACTCAGGAAAATCCCACACATGTTAAGGAAACCACGGTGTGAAGTGAACTTCCTCTTTGCACTGTGCTCATCCGTGGCCAATGAATAACTCCAAAGTCTACAGTCCAATGCACATGACTCAGGAGTCCACTGGAGACAGTCAGAGCTTTTCTTCCCCAAGATCTCACAGACAAATGCCCAGTGTCAGTTTTAGGGACACCATTTCCCTCTTGACTCAAGACACGAACGCAAGCAGTGCTGTTTTTGCAGGCAGAGAACAACATGATCCCTTTGAATGTGACTCCAGTGTGAAGGGAAAATTTTGTGAAGGAATACCTGTGGGAATCTGCTTGAGGCACAATTTGAGAGTCACAGAATGCCAGAATACCCTGATTTGTAAGGGACCCTCAAGGATCATCCAGTCCAACCCCTGGCCCTGCACAGACACCCCAACAATCCCACCCTGTCCCCCAGAGGATCACCCAAACAGTCCTGCAGCTCTGGCAGCCTTGGGGCTGTGCCCACTGCCCTGGGGAGCCTGGGCAGTGCCCACCACCCTCTGGGGGAAGAACCTTTTCCCAATATCCATCCCAGCCCCCCTGGCACAGCCCCAGCCCTTCCCTGGGTCCTGTCCCTGGTGCCAGAGCAGAGCTCAGCCCCTGCCCCTCCATCTCCCCTCGGGAGGAGCTGCAGCCCCCCAGGAGTCTCCCCTCAGTGTCCTCTGCTCCAGCTGAACAAGCCAAGAGCCCCCGGCTGCTCCTCAGACCCTTCCCCTCCAGCTCTCACATTAGGCAGGATCTTTCTGCTTTAATGCAGTGAACAGCTCCTCCCAATTTAGTATCATCAACAAACTTATGTAGTATCCCCTGCAGTCCTGCTACTGTGTCTGCTGCTCCTTATCCCCCTCTTTATTTCGCCTGTGATGGATAGTTTTAAAAGTTACACTTATTTCTCACTACCGTTTTTCCCCAAACCAGAGAAAGGTGGCAGGAGAGACAAACAAAGCCAACCAAAAGGGAGGTGGGAAAGCTGATCTCATTCCTACTTTGCCATCCTGGTGAACTGGGGCTTGTCCCCAGGACCAGAGTCCCAGGACATGGGATCCCCCTCAATCCCTGCAGGTGTCCCAGCCAAATTCAGACCCACATCCCAAGCCCTCCATCCAGTAAACCCCCACAGCTTCTGAGGCCTTGCTTTAGGATATTTTCTGCACTGCTTTTATATTTTCATTCTCATTTGATGACTCTGCTCCCAGACAACCAGCTACAGGAAGAGAGGAAACGGCCTCAAGCTGTGCCAGGGGAGGGGCAAGATGGACATCAAGAGGATTCTGTGCCTGGAAAGGGTGGTCAGGCCTTGGAAGGGGCTGCCCAGGGAGGGCTGGAGTTCCCATCCCTGGAGGTGCCCAAGGAATGCCTGGATGTGGCACTCAGTGCTCTGGGCTGGGGGACAAGGTGGGCATCGGGCACAGGGTGGGCTCGATGATCCTGGAGGATTTTCCAAGCCCAGTGATCCTGGGATTCTGTGACTGCAGCAAGGCCAAGACCCTCCACACAGACCTGCACTCCAGGGTTTCCTCCAGAGCACTGACCAAGGGCAAATCAAGGGGCAGGATCCCAGCACAGAGCACAGCTATCACCACTCCCCAGGCACCAGGGATTTAAGATCAGCACAGGCAGAAGGAGAAACCTGGGCACAACACACACCTGAGAGCAGGTCAAGCTGACCCTCTGCTGAGGACCAGGGGACTGCCAGGCTCTCAGGAGGCACCAGGAGCCAGCAGAGCCCAGATATTTTGGAAGAGCCCAAAAGGGCACCCCGAGGGATCTGTAAGATGTGGATTTGAAACCACCTGGCTCAGCAAGGAATCCACAGAATCTCCAGTGCTCCCAACACAAGCAAATGCCTTGCTCATGGTCTCTCTGGCTGAATTTACAGAGACAGGGGTGTCTCTGCACCCAGTCTGGTTTTGAGTCTCATTCAGACACCCAAATTTATCAGGAACCTCCCAGAGAGCCCAAGGAAGCAGAGGCCACTCCAAAACTCTTGGCTCAGCTTTAGGATCCCAGACTCAGCAGAGCTGACACAGTCTGTGTTTGGTGGCACTTCCTCTTCCTGCCAGGGTGGGACACTGTCCCTGCAGTGACACAACCAGCTGAAAAAGAAACTCCAAAAGCCACCCAGCACAACAAGGGAGAACAGGCAAACTGTTTATGGCAGCACTGCCCCAAGAAAAGGCACAGGGAACAATGAAGCTACAGGGTTATCCCACCACCATGTCACTCTGACCTCAGCTCTGAGTCCTGGGAGCCTCTGGGAAGTCCTGGCTCTACAGGGGGTTCTGTGCCCCCTGTCCCCCCATCCTGGAGCTGGGGAGACAGCAGAGATGGAAGCAATTCCCCCCAGGTCTCCCCCAGCCTCTTTACACAGCTGTATGTGCTGCCTCAGCAGGTGGGCAGGAGCCTTATTTTGGGTATTCAAATCCCACAGCAGACAAACACTGAATGTGGTATGAGCACAGGCAGGGGGAAGCTCAGCTGCTCAGGGACACAACCTCAGAAGGCTCAAGGGGAAGAAGAAAAGCCCAGAAACCCCCATGCTCAGGGCACGGGCCTGTTCCACCCCCCTGTCACCTGCTCACTGGCCTCACAGAACACCTGGGCTAAGCAGCAACATTAATTAGCCCAGAATAACACTAAAAAGCTAAATTAATCCTCCAATTAATTGCCTAATTTCTAACACTGCTCTCTTCATCACAGGTTCCACACCAGAGTTTCTGGAGCTCACAAAACGCTGAGAGCAGAGAGGGGGAAGCAAAACCACAGTCCATGTGCTGTGTCTGTCCAGGCCAACACGTGAAGGAGCCAAACCACACACATCGCCCTCCCACTCCCTGGAGAAACCCTGACAGATGCCCCGGGCTGTGTCCCCCGACCCTCCTGTGTCCCCCCAGCACTGCCCTGGGGCTAAGGCAGGGAGGAGCACATTCCTGAGGGAGCAGAAGGAGCTGGCAGCCCCCATGGGTGGGGGTCTCACCCACCACAGAGCACCCCGCAGGGCACAGGACCCCTCCCCGC
>WBMV01004465.1:116647-126888 GCA_013396655.1 Campylorhamphus procurvoides | reverse complement strand
CGCCCCTCTCCCACCTCCGGGGCCGCCGCTCCCGCTCCCCCCGGGGCCGCCGCGGGGCGTTCTGGGAAACAGAGTCCCCTCAATGGCCGCGCCCGCCGCGGGCCCCGCGCTGAGGACTACAACTCCCACAATGCCCCGCGGCCCCGCCCCGCCCGGGCGCGGGGGGGATCTACGGCGGCCGCGAGGGACAGAATTGTGAGGGGCCAGAATTGTGCGGGGGCCAGAATTGTGCGGGGGAAATGTGGGAATTCTCCCGGGAATGGAACCCCTTTGGCCCAGCCTGGGCTGAGAAACCGGGGCTGCCCCAGCCCTGGGAGTGTCCAAGGCCGGGCTGGAGCACCCTGGGACAGTGGGAGGTGTCCCTGCCCATGGTAGGAGTGGAATTAGTTGTTCTTTAATGTCCCTTCCCACCCAAACCATCCCATGATCCTGGCACAGCTGAGTTACAGGACCACACAAGAAATTCAAACTCTGTTCCATGACCTTAAGGGATTCCCTTCCAGTCTCACCCTTTGCTAAAATTTAAAATCAATTTCCAACATTATTAGAGGTTTTTTTATCTTGCAAAACAGACTTTATTTTTCTTTATTTTCCTTTCTTTTTCCTTTCCTTTTCCTTTCTTTTTCCTTTTTTCCTTTCTTTTTCCTTTCCTTTTCCTCTCTTTTTCCTTTTTTCCGTTTCTTTTCCCTTTCTTTTCCTATTTTCATGCAGTACACACATCCACATACCTCCAGAACACACCTCACCTAAAAGGTTTTTACCCATTCATTATATTCCTTTTTATTTAACGTCATAAAAGAATGTGGACAGTTTTGTCCTTACCCAAACATTTCTCCCTCCCTTCCTAAGCTGACTGGTCTGACGGAGGAAATTTTATTTATTTGGGGTTTTTTTCCTGGTCTCTTCCAACCTGAGCTCCCCAAATCCTCATTCCCACCCCCTGGGCTCCCTAACACAGGTCCCAACCCCTCTCCAAGGTCCCACCTTTCCGGAATTCCTGTAAATTGGGCCAATTATAACCCCAGATCTCCGAAAAGCCTTAAAATCTGCCCATTTATAACCCCAAATCCACTTTAAACCCCAACCCTTTGCAGAGGCTGTGGGTTGTCCCAGCTTTCCCAGCCTGTGTCGGGCTCATCCCTCTCCCCGTAACTTTCCCTGACTTTTCCCAAAATCCGCCAAATTTCCCCCAAACCCACAGGCTGTGTGCCCGGTTTTCCTGGGAATTGTCCCCAAAATGGGCACGGGCATTTCCCGGCTGGATTTTTGGGCAGGATCAGGGTTTGGTCCCAGCCCTGCCGGGGATGTGCTGGGGAGAAACCAGTAGAGGTCACTCGGCCCCAGTAAATCCAGTGCTGCGGGACCAGTAAGGGAGGCAGCGCTTACTGGGGGACCCTGGATGGGGATACCGGCCCTGATATCCCAAATTCCTGCCCTATCCCATGGGAAAACCCCAGGGATCCCATCCTGCTGCCCTCCTGGAGGTGTTTGGGCTCCCAAAGCCCACCCGGACCCCCCAAAACCTCCCTGACCATTCCCAGCTGCTCCCTCGGGGCTGGAAAACCACTTTTCCTGAACATGGTTTGGATTTTCCACCGAGGAATTTTTTTAACGGGTTTCCCATGCTTTATTGCATTATTTTTTTCCGAAATACATCAAATAAACATGATTTTTGGTTTTTTTTTTTAAATGAAAGCCGAATAAATGTGCTGGTGTGCAGCAATTCAGCAGGGGGTGTGAATACCCCCAGCTTGAGGTGGGAGCCAGGATTTATCCCTAATTAATCCCTAATTTAACCCTAATTTATCCCCCACTCCAGGGCTGGGATGTGAGGAGGGAGCTGTGCTGTGCCCTGGGAATGGGAGCTGGTGAGGCAAAACCTTGGGATTGAGAGACCCTGCAGCTCCAAGGATCCCTCCGATCCCTCCATCTGGAAACCCAGCTCAGGGACAGCCCTGTGTGTGCACAGGGAAAGGGAGTGAGCACTCAGGGGAGATTGGGAAGGAGAGGGAAAGTAGAGGGTGGGATTTGGGATTTGCACGTTTCCCACCCGGTGATGCCTCTGACCTGTCTGAATCCTGATCAGAGAATCACAGAATCCTGAATATCCTGAGTTGGAAGGAACCCCCAGGGATCATCCAGTCCAACCCCTGGCCCTGCACAGACACCCCAACAATCCCATCCTGTCCCCCAGAGCATCATCCAAACCCTCCTGGAGCTCTGGCAGCCTTGGGGCTGTGCCCACTGCCCTGGGGAGCCTGGGCAGTGCCCACCACCCTCTGGGGGAAGGACCTTTTCCCAATATCCATCCCAGCCCCCCTGGCACAGCCCCAGCCCTTCCCTGGGTCCTGTCCCTGGTCCCAGAGCAGAGCTCAGCCCTCAGAGCTGAGTCCTTGTTGTACCCAGGGCATGTCCATCCCTGCTCATTATCCATGTCCAGCCATTCTTTCATTCCCAGCACTGGGAACTGCTTGAAAACAAATCCCTGTCACCCCTGGGCTGTCCCTGATTCCCACACACAACCCCCATGCCCCCAGACCTGTCCCCAGCCTCCTGCCCCAAAATGTGTCCCCTGTGCTGGCAGGTGCAGTCCCTGCCCTCAACCTGGAGGTGTTTCCCAGGCTGAACCACTTCCCAGATGGAGCCCCTTCCCAGATGGAGCCCCTTCCCACATGAACCCCCTTCCCAGATGGAGATCCTGGCTCTCCTTTGGAGTGCCCAAGGTGGGGGATGCAGAGGGGACTGGGAGTTGCTTCCAAGGGCTCCTGGAACACAACACAGGGGGGTTCTGGGCACAAATCCAGCCTCTTCCCTGCTCACTTCAGTGTGTGCCTGGTGTTGTCACCCAGTAACACCCTCGTGTCCAAATCCTGCCCAGGATAGATGGGATATTGGGAAGGAATCCTGCCCTGTGAGGGTGGGCAGGCCCTGGCACAAGTTGGGCAGAGAAGCTGTGGCTGCCCCAGCCCTGGAGGTGTCCAAGGCCAAGTTGGACAGGGCTTGGAGCACCCTGGGCTAGTGGAAGGTGTCCCTGCCCATGGCAGGGGGGGGCACTGGATGAGCTTTGAGGTCCCTTCCAACCCAACCCATTCCATAATTCTGCCACAGCTGGTCCTGAGCCCACAGGAAAAAAATCAAAGTTTTTGCCATGACTTTGAGGGATTCTCTTCCGATCTCATCCTTGACTAAAATTTAAAATCACTGTTTCCAACATTATTACTTTTTTCTACCTTGCAAAACAGACTTTATTTTTCTTCCTGCAAATTTTGTGCAATTTACATCTATGTACCTACAGAACACACCTCGATAAAAAGGTTTTCATCCATACATTATATTACTTTTTATTTAATGTCATGAAAAATTCAGACAACGGTTTTGTCCTTAAATAAACATTTCTCCCTCCCCTGCCCTCCCTTCCTAAGCTGAATGGTCCGAAAGAGGAAATTTTATTTAGTTATTTTCTTTTCTTTAAAAAAATAGAAATTACAATCTTACAAGACAGAACATTCAATGAGAACAGAAGCATTTTCCTAAATCTAAAAAGTAAAACATTTCCATAAAACCTGTTGGTATCTACAGGTAGGTGAGTGTGGAGGGGGGAAAATGGAAAGAAAAGGTCTTCCATTTCTTCCTTTCATTCATAAGAGATAAAAAATAACATAAAACCGACTGAAACTTTATATATTTTTTTCTCTTTTGCACCAACATTCACAAGAATATATATTAGATATATTTTTGATCCATTTTTTATACACAGTGTGAGGGTTCTGCGGGTGGAAATGGACACTCAGCTAAACTGCCAGAGCAAACAAACAAACAGAGAATTAATCCTGGTCTGGCCAGGGGCCGTGGCCGGGGTTTTGGGAGAGGAAAGGGACCAAACATCCCATGCCAGAGGGATGGGATCGTCTCTGAGGTGCCAGGGATGGAGCACCAGAGCCCTTTGGAGTCTCAGGGCACCATCCCGGTGGGCACACACAGCCCTGGCACAGGGGGGAGCAGCATCTCCCTTTCCCAGGTGTTTCCACCCAGGTTTGCTGTTTTCCCTCTCCCTCTTGGAGGCCCAGGGGGCACGAGGACCTTGGCACAGCCTCGGCCACAGCCCTTGGCATCCCGTGCCAGGCCACGAATCACTGAATCGACGCCGAATCACTTTATCCCCTCCCGAGAAATCATCGAGTCCAGTCGGTTCCATCAAAGAGAACTTTCAAAGTGCAGGTTCCCCGCGGGTTGGCAGCTCGAGTCACGCGTGGCTTTAATACTTCCAGTCTTCCCGAAACTCCCACGGGGGGGCTTTTATTGCTCAGGATCCCAAATGTGTCCCACGAGGTCACGGGCCAGGAAAACACAACCATTGGCAGGGGCTCTTCCCGAGGTTAAGGTGCTTTCTTGGGTTCTTTGCCGGGTGAAATGAAGTGGGGGATGCCGAGCCTTGGCTGAGGACGCTGAGGGGCAAAACAAGGGCGTGTGCTTTTATTTCTGGTGGCCCAAACATCTCAGAGCACCCATTTCCTGCTGCTGTCCCCAGGCACCGGGGGCAAAGCACAGTCCTTTATTCCCTAGAGTGCTTTCCCCGGGGAAATGGTGCTCCCTAAAAAGAAAGGAAAAAGGCACAACCCTCCGGACGTAAAGGCAGCACTGACTTCTCCCTCCTGTCCAAGCTTCAGGAGCTGAGGGGGTGGGAAACCAGCGGGGCACATCCCCACCCTGGAGGGCGAGGAGGGCACATTGGCACTCGACAGCACGTGGGGCCGTGGGAGGGTCGGCGGCCTCTTCCCAGAGACCTGGGCTCCAACACCAGCGGAGAGGGCTCTGACCTGCCCTGAGATCCAGTTCAGATGTGGTTTCCAAACCCTGCACGGCCCCACATTTCCCTCTGCCTCAGACTGAAGCAGAAATCCCATCAATGAGCCTTCCTTGGTCAAGGTTGGTCCATGGTTGGTCCATGGTTAGTCCATGGTTGGTCCATGGTTGGTCCATGGTTGGTCCATGGTCTTCCCTGGACAAGGCTGGTCCATGGTCTTCCCTGGGCAAGGTCAGTCCATGGTGTTCCCTGGTCAGAGTTGGTCCATGGTTGGTCCATGGTTGGTCCGTGGTGTTCCCTGGGCAAGGTTGGTCCATGGTCTTCCCTAGGAGGTGTTTCAACCAAAAGCACAAATATCCCGACAATGCTACGAAAGCTGCTCGTTCAATTCAAGGGGTGCAGTTTGTGGACCTGAAGGTCTTCTGCTCCCTCCTGGAGGAGCTCCAAACTGCTGGGGGGTGGGGGTGGGTGCAGGAGGACTCAACACGAAGCAGGAAGGGGCTTGGGGTTTTAGCCCTTTGTCAGCAGAAACCGGGGCTGCCTCGGAGCAGGTTCTTCCCTTGTAGTTTTTGGCATTTGCCGCAGGAGGAGCAGGAACAGGGACGGAAAAACCACCTGCAGAGCCCCAGAGTCTCTCGTGTTCCCACTGCCATGGACTAGTGCAGCATCACAATATGATTACACCACAAATGCTTCCCTTGGTCTCCTTCTGAGCCTCCCAAGCTTGGAGCAGCAGGTCCCAAACACATTCCTTCCAACCACCCTTATTCCTTCAAGGAGAAGGAACAAGGACCTTTCTCTTCTACTTGACCCCAACAGGCCATTTGTCCCCCTTAAAAAGCTCCTAAAACCCTGCTAGATGGAGAACCAACCCCAAAATGACAGTTCCAAGGAGCATCCTGGGGGGAAGTGTCTGGGTCCAGCTCAACCTGCAAGAGCAGCCACGTCTGTGCTCCTGGTGGTGCCGGTGTGGGAAGGGCAGACCCAGCAGTGGGATCAGCTGTGGGGTGGGGGGAGAAAGGGCCACAAGCCCTCCTCTGGGTGCTGAGCCATGGGGGAGTTTCGTTGGGCTCGATGACAAAACTACACACAACCCCAGCACCCAGAGAGCCACCCCTGCTGTCACCACCACGGGGACAGGGACAGCCCCAGCTCTGGCTGCAGTCACAGGGCTTTGAGGGGCATTTGGGGTGGGGAAAGGTGGCACGAGGCAGGTGGACCTGCCAAACCAGCTCCAGAAAGCACAGCTGGGGTGGGAAGCTGGGCAGGCTTTTGGGGAAACGCTGGGAGGGAGGACACAGACCCTGCAAAGCTTCTTCCCTGTCGTGCTGGGCATCCTTTCCCTCCAACCAACCTCCTCCATGGGAGAATCTTGTGCTGAATCCCCAAATCCACAGCCAGGCCTTTCTTGGCCAGGCTCCCATGGGCTCAGTGCACCCTTGGGAGAAGGAATAAACTAAAGGCTCTACCTTTTCCCCCTCCTCAGCCCCAGCTCAGCTCAGCTCACCCCACCCAGCCAAGTCAGCATCGCCCCTTCTTCATCCCATGCCTTGTGTTTGGGTTAAAAAACAACCAAACCAAAATAAAAATAATAATAATTAAAAAACCCTAAAACAAATAAAAATCAGAGGTGGAGGGTGCAGCCAGGACAGGGGGAAGGGCTCCCCACTGCCAGGAGCACCTCCTGTCCCGAGCAGAGATTTCACATTCATTTCACTGGTATGGCAAAGTCCGTTTGCTTTTCCTTCAAGGTGCTTTACATTCAAGAGCTATCGCAATCCACAGCGAGGAGATGGGGCTGGGGGGGGCACGGCAGCCCCCCCGGGGGTCTCTTGAGTTTGATTTGCTTGATTTAAATAAACTGCCCCAAAGCTCTGAGGTGTAGTTCGTCTCCCAGTGTCGGGGGGCTCGCAGGGCCTGGGGGGGCCCGGCCTTAGCTCTCCCGGGGGTCGCTGTACTGAAGCTCCGAGTTGAAAACCTCCTTGTAGAGGGGGGGGAAGTTCAGGGCGGTCTCCGGGTGCAGGAGACGGAAAAACTCCAGCTTGTCCAAGTGCAGGTTGCAAATGGTCTTCATCAAGGGCAGCTTGGAAACCATCTGCAGGGAAGGGAGGAGCAGGTGACCCCCGGGGTCCCAAGAGTGTCCCTGTGCCATCATTCCCCCTCCCTTAGGGACAAACAGGGGGGTTTGGGGACCACTGAATTCTCAGCTGGTGTCCCTTGTCCCTAATCCTGCCATTCTCCCTTCTCTTGGGAACAAGAAAATGGGTTTGGGGATCGCTGAGTTCCGAATTAGTGTCCCTTGCACTGCTGTTCCCACTCACCTGGGGACAGCAGGTGGGTTGGGGACAGCCTGGCAGCAGTGTGGGCTCACCCCCAAACCCACACCTTTCCACAGGAAAAGCAGCACCTGGGAGGGCTCGAGGAGCCCCCCAGTGCCCCCCTCCCTGCTCCAGCTCCATAGTGGCCAAAGCATTCCTGAAACGGCTCCTTTTGCCCCAAAAATGCCCCTTTGTGCTGCCCTGCCAGGCTCAGCAGCACGGGGCTGTCTCTGCTGCACCACAACGGAGAGTCACAGCTCTTGGGAAGAGAAATTCTTCTCCTTGGGCAGGTCTGAGTGGCCAAAAAATGTCCCTGTGTGGCTCATGAGCTCCGTCAGAGCAACGTGCCCTGGCTCAGACACCCCCCATGGCACACACGGTGCCCACCCTGTGCCACCCCCTACCTTTGAGAGCTTGTCCTCAGAGGAGTGTTTCTTCTGGATCTCGTGCTGCAGGGCCACGTAGATCTTGTCCTGGAGCTTCTGCACCTTCTTGGCCTCGGTGAGCCACGGGCGATCTGTGGAGGCACCAGGGCAGAGCTGCCATGGGGGTCTCCTCTGGATGGTTTTGGGGCTGGGGGCACGGCCAGCTGGGCCTCCCTCCGTGCCCCCCAACCCGCTGGGGGTGACACAACTCCCCCCCTGTTTTGGCAGATGCGTTTTGTGCACTTTTTTGCCCCAACTTTGCAAGGAGTGACTGAAATCATCTGCCACAGAAGCAGCGCTGAGGAAGTTGTGCCAGGGGGGTGTGTGTGAATCAGGGACAGCCCAGGGGTGACAGGGATTTGTTTTCAAGCAGTTCCCAGTGCTGGGAATGAAAGAATGGCTGGACATGGATAATGTCCAGGTGTGGACATGCCCTGGATACAAAAAGAACTCAGCTCTAAGGGCTGAGCTCTGCTCTGGGACCAGGGACAGGACCCAGGGAAGGGCTGGGGCTGTGCCAGGGGGGCTGGGATGGATATTGGGAAAAGGTTCTTCCCCCAGAGGGTGGTGGGCACTGCCCAGGTTCCCCAGGGCAGTGGGCACGGCCCCAAGGCTGCCAGAGCTCCAGGAGGGTTTGGACAACGCTCTGGGGGACAGGGTGGGGTTGTTGGGGTGTCTGTGCAGGGCCAGGGGTTGGATCAATGATCCTTGAGGGTCCCTTCCAGCTCAGGATATTCTGTAACAGGTCAGCTCTCCCCAGCTTTGCCACGGGACACCCCTGAGCCCCCCGGAGCCCCCCGTACCGGGGGAGAGCAGCACGGCGGCCGTGAAGAGGGCGAGCTCCTCATCCGAGAGCTGCAGGCGGCACAGGGTCCTCCCCAGCTCGAAGACGGCGCCGATGAGATCGTCACAGCCTGAGGGGACACAGGGAGGGGGTGTCACCTCTCTGCTCTGCCCACCAGCACCTCCACACACCCACCCACCAGCAGAGCCCAGCGGCACCCAGGGCTTGGAAAGGTTTGGGGGGGAGGAGATGGATGGNGGAGAAGGAGAAGGAGAAGGAGAAGGAGAAGGAGAAGGAGAAGGAGAAGGAGAAGGAGAAGGAGAAGGAGAAGGAGAAGGAGAAGGAGAAGGAGAAGGAGAAGGAGAAGGAGAAGGAGAAGGAGAAGGAGAAGGAGAAGGAGAAGGAGAAGGAGAAGGAGAAGGAGAAGGAGAAGGAGAAGGAGAAGGAGAAGGAGAAGGAGAAGGAGAAGGAGAAGGAGAAGGAGAAGGAGAAGGAGAAGGAGAAGGAGAAGGAGAAGGAGAAGGAGAAGGAGAAGGAGAAGGAGAAGGAGAAGGAGAAGGAGAAGGAGAAGGAGAAGGAGAAGGAGAAGGAGAAGGAGAAGGAGAAGGAGAAGGAGAAGGAGAAGGAGAAGGAGAAGGAGAAGGAGAAGGAGAAGGAGAAGGAGAAGGAGAAGGAGAAGGAGAAGGAGAAGGAGAAGGAGAAGGAGAAGGAGAAGGAGAAGGAGAAGGAGAAGGAGAAGGAGAAGGAGAAGGAGAGCCCCGCAGGAGCCGCAGCTCTTACCGAGCGACTTGAACATCTGCATGCCGCCGAACTTGCCCTCGAAGAGCACGGTGTTGTTGAGGGGGTTGAAGGCGCGGATCATGCGGAGCAGGAGCACCTCGAGGCAACCTGATGTAGGCAGAGAGAGCGCAGACAAGGGCAGGGCAGGGCAGGGCAGGGCAGGGAAGGTCAGGGGGTTTCCATCATCCCAGAACCAAATGTAAGAAAGAGGAAAGCCCCCAGTGCGCGTTTGAAGTCCAGATTGTTCATTCCCGAGGGCAGAATTGTTAATCCAACAAATCCAGTTCAGGTTTTGGGATTGGTTGGGGTTTTTTTAGGTGTCCAATTGTGACCACAATATTTCACCAAAGGGAAATATCCAGTCATTCGCAGCCGGGCACAGAGACCGAGGTTGTGGTGGAGCCCCGAGAGAGGAGAGGGTGGGAACAAAATAAATAAAAAGAAAATGGAAGGAAGAAATGAAAGAACGAGTTAAACTCCAACGTGTCGGGCACAGCCAGCTCTGGCTTCGTGGTACAACATCCTTTTGGGGTGCAGGCACTCAGAGCAGGGAGGGGCTCTCAGCTCCCCAGCCCTGATTAGAAACTGGGAGGCTTTTCCAGCATTTTGAGGCTTTTGCACATTCAGATCCCTGGCCTGGGCATGGCATCATCACCTTGGGCAGATGGATGGGTGGGGGACATGGGTGTGTGCTGCCATCAGCCTCCTCTTCCCAGCCTCTTGCCGGGAGAAGAGGCCAACCCTTTTCTCTTCTCCCTCCCTGCTCGTCTTTGGGTTTGGCACCCCTTTTTCCCCAGGGAAAACCTGCTGTGCTCATTTCCAGCCCAGGTCCTGGGTGACATTTGGATGAGAGTGATCACGGAGAAAAGCCTCTGGCCAAGGCAGCCACTCCCCACATCCCTTCCCTGCACCATCACCCTTAAACGTGACCTTCAGCTCCTTCCAGCCCAGCCCCTGCTCCCCCAGCACCGGGAGAACCGGGCAGGGAGGGCCGGGAGGCTCCAAAAGGAAAACAGCAGCCAAGAGAAGAGATGGGATACGCCTCTGGCACTGTGGTTGCTGCTCAGGAGAGGTATTGGGGATGCAGGGGGGGCAGTGGGGACACAAGGGGGGTGGCAGGGCAGCGAGGG
>WBMV01004465.1:83184-95099 GCA_013396655.1 Campylorhamphus procurvoides | reverse complement strand
CATTTATTTTACATCCCCATTCCTGCCTGCATTCCCATCCCTTCCTGCACCCCTATCCCTGCCTGCATCCCCATCCCTTTTTGCATCCCAAATCCTTTCTCCATCCCCATCCCTTTTTGCATCCCAAACCCTTTCTGCATCCCCACCCCTGCCTGCACTCCCCTCCCCACACTCCCTGGCGCAGTGATGCTCCAAGTAGGTCAGTGTGCCGAGGTGCTGGGTGACTGCGGGGGGCTGCACCACCTGCCCGGGCGGTTCTTTCCCTTTATCCCTCCTGCCCTCGCCCACCCCACCACCACTGATCCCCCCTCCCTGCTCGCCCCACCGGGCTCCGTGTTCCCCAGGGATTGGGCAAAGGCAGCAGCATCTCCCTGGTCCAGGCTGCAGAGCCCTGACACACCTCACCGCACAAACGGTGCTTGAATGGGGGTCCTACCCTCCTGTCGCTGTCCCCTCCCTCCCCGCTGCCCCGGGGGGCTCAGCCCTATGGCCGGGGGCTCAGAGGGGCACCCCGGGCAGCTCCCCCCGGCACCCCCCGAGCTCGGGCAGAGCAGCCCCCGCTCGGCACCGGCCCGGGCACCGCTCGGCGCTGCCGAATCTCCAGCGTCATAATTAGGAGATAAACAGGAAAGAGGAACGGGGCAGATTTCATATTCCGCCCCGGTCCCCCCGGGACAGATAAAAGCGGAGTGGGGGGACTCGAGGGGGCTTTTTTCCCACTTGTTTCTGCTGAATCAAACATTTTTTCCTCCTGCTTAGAAGATTTCCTGGCTCCCCCCGTTCCCCCCGCTCCCGCCTTAATGAGGTTTTGCTGTAAAAGTCTCCGAGCCTCAACCATGGCCTTGAGTTAATCTCCAGGCACCTTCAAAGCCGGGTTGTTCCTACACCCCCTCCAGCCCCTCCTTTGCCTCCATCTTTTTGAACTCCCCAGACACAAAATTGCTGAGTTTCATGTGATGCTGCTGCTTCTCCCGTGCCTGGCGGCGAGCATGGGGGTCCCGGGGCGGGTGGGGGCACCTGGAGGGGACACAGTCCCCGGGGCTGGGCAGGGATGTGGGATGGGGACTCCCTGAGGATGTCCCTCCAGGCAGAAAAGCAGCCTGCCTTTGAGGGCAGCCCCCAGACTGGGGTGAAAAGGGAATATTTTGCGGTTTTATTTTGCCCCCAGGCTAGAATACTGCGAAAATACTGCTAATAAAGAAGGTGAGCAGGCCCATCCTTGCCACCAGCAGTGAGTCTCTGGGGACTGGTGACACTGGGGTATCACCCTGTGGGACAGGCAGAGGATGTGGGGTGTGGGCAGGTGCCCACTGAGCTGGGGGCACAGGAGCTGTGTGGGTGCCAGGAGCATCCCCCACCCAGGGCTTGGTCAGGAATGGCTGTGGGACTCTGGGATGGGTGACAGGAGGACAGCGCGGGCAGAGGGTCCCATCCTGGCTCTGCCATGGGAACCAGCTGCTTCCCAGGAAAGGGGCTTGGAAGCTGCACAGCCCCTTGACTGCATCTCACGGGCTGGGTGCAGGGTGGTCCTCAGAGCACCCATCCATCCCTGGGGGGCTTTGGGCATCCCCACCCTCCCCATTGCTCTGTGGGTGCTCAGCTCAGACCACAGAGGCTCCAAACCCCGGGAATGGGAGAGGCAGGAGCAGAGAGCACCTGAGTTGGTCGAGCACGGGGTGCTGCCCCCACCCACCCTGCTCGAGCCGCCGGACACTGCTGGGCTCCCTCCTCCTGCCATCAGTGCCCTGGACTGCCCACCGTGCCCATAGCTGGGTGCCCTGTTCCAGAGCTGATCTGGAGGCTTTAGTGCAAGTTAATCCCAGCAATCCCTTAATGCCAGCGACTGAAATAGGAAAGATCAGTAGGTCAGTGGGAAAAGCTCTTGGCCAAAGTTAACATGTTAATGCAGAGAGAAGGCGAGGGAAAGAGCAGGGGAGAGGAAAGCGGTCCGGGGTCTGCTCTGGCTCCTCCCCGTGCCCGGGCTCCGGTCGCTCCGCATCCCGCTGCTTTGGGGATGCCAAGCCCCGACGGGCCGGGGATGCTCGGCAGCTCCCGGTCTGCCACAGCCTGGGGAGGGACGGCGGGTTTTTTCCCCTCTCCCCGAACACCCCAAGCCCGGCATTCCCATCCCCGAGCGATGTGGCTGCGGTTAAACCCCGGTCCCCAGAGGCGAAAGGTTGCGCATTAAGCGCCCGCACCGCTGAGCGGCCCTAATTAGGGCTTGGCAGGCTCCCACCTTGGCCCCGTAAGCACCTTTTTGGCGGCTGCTCTGGAAAAAGCCGTGCCGGAGGACTTAGCTTTTAATGCAGCCAAAGCCCAGGTGAGCCACCCACCAGCGAGACGGTCCCAGCCCTGGCCGAGCGTCTTGGCCCTGGTTACGGGTCCCAACCCTGGCTGTGGCCCCGTGGGGCTTCACCTGGTGGCCCCATACAAGAGTCCCCAGCCCTGCGAGGCTGGTGCTGGTGCCAGTGCATCCTGACAGGAACCATCCCAGGGCCTTTCCCTGCATCCCCAGCTGCCTTCCCCTGGGCTGGCTGATTTTGGGCAATAATATCGCTATGGGAGCAGTTTCATTAAATCCATCTTTGTTACCACAAGCAGCTTAGCACCAGAAACTCTCTTCCTCTCTGTTCTTTTAATACGATCCCAGCTTAGCAAAGCCCCGGGCTTAGCCACTGCCCCTGCAGTGCAAGTGAGGAGAGCAGAATTAAATAATATGAAAGCAGAAAACAAAGGGCTCTGCCTGATTTAAGCGGCTGGACTGGGGGGTAGGGAGGTGGCAGTGGCTCAGCCCTGCCCCGGGGGAGCCGTGGGGGTTACCTGTGGAGGGGGATGCTCGGTGGGAGGACACAGGGTGGGGCCCCTCTGGGATGCCCCGTTTTTAGGGGTCAGTGGGTCGGGGATGCTCGGATGCTCCTGCTGATGGGTCCCAGGGGAGCCCAGCTCAGGGACAAGGTGCCTTGGACACCTCACTACGCTTCTGGGTGGAAAACACTCCCATTTTATAGAGTTTTCCCGAACCAGTGAGTGCCCTGGGGGAACTCAGCGCCCCTTGCAGAGGCAGCACCACACCAATGGACCTTCCCCAGCACTCCCACCCCAGCAGAGCCCAGGATGGTGATTCCTGGCTGCTGGGATGACCCTGCTCTCGATGCTGCGCTGGTGGGCTGGGGGTTCCTGCTCATCCCCGGGGATCCGGCTGGCCGGGCTGGCTCCCATGGCTGCAACCACAGCTCACCTTGGACTCCGCTCCCGGCACGGCCCAGCGCCCGCCTGGGTTGCTGGGGAGACGGGCTGGTTTATTTACCATCGGGGCTGCGATAAGGACTGTGAAAGGGGAGGAGGAACACATGGTGTCCAATGTGCCTGACCCACTTTTCCATGGCCCGGGCGCTGCTCGCCCTCAGCGATTGGATTGCAGGGAGCTGCCACCGAGCCGCCACGTCGCCAGGGCTTGGGGTGCCCTTCCTCCTAAACCCCGTGTTCCCTGAATTGGCTGGGAATGGAGCAGCATCCCTGGGCGCACCAGGATGCCGCTCCGCGCCTCCAAACCCCCTCGCTGGATCTCGCCGGGGCTCGGGCTCCTCGTGGGCGCCCTTGGCCGTGTCGGAGCGGCCCCGTGGTCGCCGCCGGCGCTGGCACAGTGGCCCAGATCTGCCATTCCGCATGGCTGGCCCCGCTGTCCCCAAGGCCAGGCGCTGGCAGGCAGGGCGCTCCGCTCGGCGCCTCGCACGCCCGCCCGCTAATCCGACATGACTCTTCCATTAGAGACGAGATGCCGGCAAAGAGCTTTTCGGTGTAGGAATTAACTCCTTCTCCCATCCCCCGGCGCTCCCTGACCCTGCAGCACCGGCTCCGGCTCCGGCGTGTGCGTGGACTGGGGTCTGTGGGGTGGTTTGTGGGGGTTCCCCGGCACTGTCACCCTCAGACTGGTGATGGGCTGGCTCCCTGTGGGACCTGGCTGAGCCCTGGCACGTGTGTCTCCCATCCTCCTCCTCCTCTGGGGATGTGGGATGGGAGCAGAGACTGGCACTGCAGTGCCAGAGGGTGCCAGAGCTGGCTCCACGGGCCCCCTGAGTGGCAGGAGGGGCCCCAGCCCAGTCCCCATCCCTGTCTGCAGCACAGCTGCTTTCCTTATTGATCTCCTCTCCTCTTGTTAATTATCGGCTCCAATCGAGCCAGATCAGAGCCGCGTCTCCCTGCAAAGGGCTTGTTGTGGATCTGGCCATTCCCCCCAACCCTGGGGCACTGGGACTGCTGGGAAGCAGATGGGACACAAACAGGAGCCCAGGGAGCTGGGTGGGGGTGGGAGCTGTGGGATTCAGGATGCACATGCTGGGCAGGGGTTGCTCCCTCCTCAGGGGGACCTGAGACACGGTGGGATCTCATGGCAGGGGGATGAGCCCAAACCAGGAGCCAGCACACGGACCCCTGAAGGGAACAAATGGCCCAGCTCAGAGGTGCCAGCACCTCACATCACATGTGACACTGGGGACAGCAACGGGGGCTTCATCAGCAGAGGAACGTGGGGTCAAACACAGTGTAAGGTCCACCCTCCAGGACCAGCCTCTGCCCCAAGGACAGCCACCTACCCACACCAGGGCAGAGCTGTCCCTCCTGTCCCCACTCCCCAGGAGCCATCCCGGGGATGTGACAGCAGTCCTCGGTCCCCTGCTCCAAGGACAGGCCCAGCATCCTTCCAGGAATGAAAGCAAAGCTGATCCTGCCTGGTGCTGAGCAGGGGTGGAGCACCCACACTCAGCCTGTTCTTTGGCCACCCATCTCACCAACATGCTGGGGTCTGTCCTTGGGTGGAGGTCAGGAACCCACTGATGTCCCATTCTCTTGCCTGTGGCCCTGGAAAATGCCTGGAGGGAGGGCTCATGTCCAGGCAGAGGTGGAGGCTCCAGGGTATCATTGGAGCCAGGTGGGTGCCAGAGCCCTGTCCCTGCCATGGGGGGCCCTGCTGCCCTCGGGGCTCCAGTTAAGGGGGCTTCAGAGGCAGCCCCCCACCCATGCAGCCCCCAAAGGTGCTGGAGGGCAGGCAGGGAGCTGCTCAGGAAGGGCTCTAGCCAAGGGGGCAGGAGGAGAGGGGCTGTGCTGGAGCAGGGTGCTCTCACCACCACCTCCCCTCAGTGCCATGGCACGGGGGCTGCAGGTCTGGGGACCTCGTGCCATCCTGGGCTGGCTCCATTGGGATCAGGATCCTGTGCAACACCAGCTCCAAGCACCTGGCCCACTGTGAGGATGTCCCAGCAGAGCTGACATGGATCCCACCCACCCCAGTGACCTTCACCTCCTGTGCCACTACATGGCCCTGGTAGAGCGACCTCCTGTGAGGGGATGGCCCTGCAATGACCAGGGAGGACAGGACTGGGGACATCTGCTGTCCCTGTCCCTTGTAGTGACCAAGGTGGGCACTCTAGGCTCCCCACATGGTGTTTTGGCACCTGGGATGGGGGACATCCACCAAAGCCAGTTTGGGGGGTCACCCTGAAGACCTCCAGCCTTGCTCCCAGGGTCTCCTGATCTCCCTGGAACAGAGACATTCCCAGAAGGACATGACCTCTCCTCCCACCCTGGCCAGGGGCTAAAACAACTCCAGATTACTTTTGTGAGACTCTTTGGCTGCAAACTGGGGCATCATCACCCTTTTTGCACACAGGATGGCTCAGACTCATGGCAGGGTGGCGATGCAGTGGCAGGGGAGGAAACCCTCCCCAAAATCCCAGTGCGGAGCCACCCATGAAATATTCAGGCCATTCCTGCCTTGCCATCGGAAGCACCATGAATATTGCAGGGGGGCATTAAAGTTGCAGGGCTGCCATGTTTCAGGACACTGTCACCACGGGAAGTCCCTTCGCCGGGACGTGTCACACCTTCACCAGGCTCCAGTGACCCGCTTCTCTCTGGTTTACCCCCAAAACAGGGGGTTGTGGTGGGCTGAGTTTCCAAAGTGTCCCAAGAGCAAACTGACTGAAAGCTCCTCGTAGTGCCCCTGGGGTGGATCAGCACAGCTCAGGGCAGAGCCAGGGTGGGGTTCAAGGTCCTGCAGGGTTGGGGACAAGCAGAGCTCGTGGTCACCCCACCCCAACCTTGGCCATGCTCCCCACTGCCCCAACAGCAGTGTGGCCCCACTGCTCTGTGGCCCTTCCAGGCACAGGAAGAGCTCCTCGAACACCTCAAGGGTTTCATCCTCCATGTCATGAGCTTTCCAGGTCAGTCCCCACCAGAAGGGATCGTTCCCTTCTCATCCGCCCGCTCTCATAACTTGGCTCTTCCCGTGTTTATATAACAGCAACGTCTCCTGCGGACTGGGGAGAGAATTGGCCGGGGAGAAATAATGAGGATAATTCAAGTCATTTGGGAAGATGAGGCTTGCAAGGTGCCCAGCGTCTTCCACCTTTTACATGTTGTCTCTAATCATCTGCAATCTCGGATGGCCATTGATGGAGCTCGTTGCTGTGGCGACGGATGAATAGCCCTGGGATTGTACCATGCCAAAAAAGTGCTGTCCTTTCCATCAAAACAACAACAACAACAAAAATATCATTTTGTTCAGGAAATTAAGCAGTTTGCAACCAAATAGCAGTGTCTGAAAAGGCTCCTGCATCCGTCCTTTCCTCCCGGCTCCCGCGGCTCCGGTGGGTTTGTCAGGAACATGCCCAGCGCCCCGGAGAGTCCTTTGTGTGTGTCAGACAAGGAGAAGGTGGTAATTGCAAGGGGGTTTCTAACCCACTGAGCCTTTTAAAAGGATTTGATGCCCCCCCACACCTCTCTGCCTGCCCAGATGTGTGTCATGCAGGCAGGGAGCGCGAGGCCAGAGGCTGAAGCAGCACTAGGTTAATGTGTTAGCTGTGCAAGGCTGGGGCAGAGCAGGAGCAGGATCCATGGGAGAAGAAGAGGTGATGGCCAGTGCCCAGGCAGGGTGGCAGGGCTCAGGTCCTGCTCCTTCCCTGGGGAAGGGATGATGCTCAGCAGGGAGAGCTGGCACAGGGCTCCTGAGATGCAGGGAGTGTGGCCAAGGCCACATGAGGAGTGCAGGGCTCCTCCTGTCATCAGCCTCTCTGGTTTTCCACATAAACTCCCTCCCAAGGGCAACTTGGCCAACTCTCAAGGCAATATGACCAGAGCTCAGATGTTCTTCCTCCACGGCTGCCTGTGGGGCGTCTCCTGAGGTGGCTGCTGGAGCTGCTGCTCTCGAGCTGTGCCATGGACGTGCAGCACAGCCCTTGGGGACAGGGCTCCAGGCTGGGAAGGGAATGGTTTGGGGTCTGTTTGACCAGGGATTGACCCTGGATTTGGGTTTGCCCCTGGGGATGAAGGCGTTTGATCCTCTCCATGCTGGAACCACGCTGCCACATCTGCGGGTGTTTGTAGAAACCCAGAATGGTTTGGGTTGGAAGGGAACTTAAAGCCCATCCAGTCCCACCCCCAGCCATGGGCAGGGACACCTTCCACTGTCCCAGGTTGCTTCAAGCCCTGTCCAACCTGGCCTTGGACACTTCCAGGGATGGGGCAGCCACAGCTTCTCTGGGGAAACTGTGCCAGGGCCTCACTGGATCCCTGTGCTGTGGCCTGTGTGTAATCCATGTTATTGCCCTGGGCCACATTTTGAGCTGGGGGTTGGTCCCTGCTGACATCCTCAGTGCTCCCAAACACCACGCACCAGTGATGGGATCACAGCATCCTAGAATCCCAGAGCATCCTGGTTTGCAAGGGACCCACAAGAATCATCAGTCCAACCCCTGGCCCTGCATAGACACCCCAACAATCCCACCCTGTCCCCCAGAGCATTGTCCAACCCCTTCTGGAGCTCTGGCAGCCTTGGGGCCGTGCCCACTGCCCTGGGGAGCCTGGGCAGTGCCCACCACCCTCTGGGGGAAGAACCTTTTCCCAATATCCATCCCAGCCCCCCTGGCACAGCCCCAGCCCTTCCCTGGGTCCTGTCCCTGGTCCCAGAGCAGAGCTCAGCCCCTGCCCCTCCATCTCCCC
Organism: Campylorhamphus procurvoides; assembly: GCA_013396655.1. Lineage (NCBI taxonomy): Eukaryota > Metazoa > Chordata > Aves > Passeriformes > Dendrocolaptidae > Campylorhamphus > Campylorhamphus procurvoides. The sequence goes on along the minus strand of WBMV01004465.1, from coordinate 87,104 downwards.
TCGGGAGGAGCTGCAGCCCCCGAGGAGTCTCCCCTGTGTCTCCTGCCCCAGCTGAACACACCGAGTGACAGGGATGTACATGGGGTAATTCAGAGCTGTGTGACTCCAATGCTCCTCCTGCAAGAGTGTAAGAAGCCAAACACCCATAGGGCAAATGCCCAGCTGGCAGCCTGGGAGAGCCCTGGGGCGCAGCGGGGTCGGAGCCAGTCCCTGTGTATTGGGACAGCAGGGAGGACGAGGGAGAAGGAGGGATGAGCACGTAGAGAAAAAACATTTCAGAGGACCCTGAGGATGCGAAACAAGCCAAGTTCCCGCGGCTCCAGCCCCTTGTCGGGCAAGAGCCCCGGGCTGTGCTTTGCCAGCCATGCCCAGTGCCCCCCACCCTCCCCGGGCTCAGCGAGAGCCAGATGGAGGCACATCTTGGCTGCACGGAACGCCAGGCAGTGAGGCGGGCTGGGGAGATTAACTCTGCGGGGAAAACAAGCTCGGCAGGCAACGCGGAGCCCAGGACGGCTGCGTGGGGTGTGTGTGTGTTTGTGAGTGTGTGAGTGAGTGTGTGTGCTGGCACATGTGTGTGTGTGTGTCTGTGTGTGATGGCACATGTGTGTGTGTGTGTGCGTGTGTGATGGCACATGTGTGTGTCTGTGTGTGCGCTGGCACATGTCTGTGTGTGTGTCTGCGTGTGCAGGCACATACATGTGTCTGTGTGTGTCTGTGTGTGTGTGTGTGGGCGCGTGCATGTGTCTCTGTGTGTGTCTGTTTGTGTGTCCCTGTGTGTGCAGGCACATACATGTGTCTGTATGTGTTTGTGTGTCTGTGTGTCTCTGTGTGTGCAGGCACATCCATGTGTCTCTGTGTGTGTCTGTTTGTGTGTCCCTGTGTGTGCAGGCACATACATGTGTCTGTATGTGTTTGTGTGTCTGTGTGTCTCTGTGTGTGCAGGCACATCCATGTGTCTATGTATTTGTGTGTGTCTGTGTGTGCTCGCCCAGGCTGCCGAGCCCGTGCCTCGCCTCAGAGGGGCAGGCGGGTTACTGGCAGCGTGGCCTCATCCTTTAATTGCGCTGCTTTGATAACAGTGATAATTGGCTGGAAATCGATACTGTTTTGCTCCCGTTTCTGCCATCCTGTCTCACCCAGCTCCGCTCCGCTCCCGGCCGCGGGTGACATTTAAAGGCTGTGCCACAACCATTAGATAACCCGGGCGGGGAAGGTGCTGCGAGAGGGCTGATGCCGGCAGGGATGGAGGCAGCTCCTCTCCCCGCTCTGGCTCAAGGACAGAGGGAGACGATGCTCCAGCAGCACGTATCGATGCTGTGACAGTGACAGCGGTGGGGGACCGGCGGATCAGGGGGCGAGGGGACGGGACAACCCCAGGCTGCACCGGTCAGGAGCTCCCTCCGGCTTTGGCTCTGAAAATCGTGCCACAGCAAGCCGGGGAGGTGTGTTTGAACACCCTGCTGTGCAGCCAGCCCTGCCCTGGAACCCCCCACTCCCCAGCACGGTGTCCCCCGGTCCTGCTGAGCTGCCCCAGCCCCTGCCGGGATCTTGGAGCCCTCAAGGTCAGGGACCTCCCTGTCCCTTGGAAAGTGCCCTCGCAGAGCAGCCCCGGTGCTCCACCTGCCCAGCCGGGGCTGCTGGGGCTCTGTCCCCCCAAAAAGGTGCCCTGACCCCCAAAGCTGAAGGGCCCGGGGAGCAGGATGGCAGTGCTGGAGGGTGCACGGAGAGTCCCAGGAGCCAGGGGCACAGCAGGCTGGTGCTGGCAGCCCCAGGACCCCTGCTCTGTAACAGTCAAGGGACCCTCGTTAGCCAAGGGACCCTGGTTAGTTGAATGACTAAGAGGGAGCCCGCTCTGCTCTGCAGGGCCGGCTGGAGCACGGGGCTGGCAGGGGGTGAGGGATGCCCAGGAGGGTGCAGGGTACAAAGGGGAGGGCTGCGAGATGTGTGTGAATGGGTACCTGTGCCCACCTTCTCTGGTCACCTGTGTGCCCACCATCCCCGGGTATCTGTACCCACCATCCCTGGATACCTGTGCCCACCATCCCTGGGTACCTGTGTATCCATCCTCCCAGGATATCTGTATGCCCACCTTCCCTGGATACTTGTATGCCCACTATATCCCTGGGTCTCTGTGCTTACCATCCCTGGATACCTATGTGCCCACTATCCCTGGATACCTGTGTGCCCATCACCCCGCATAGCTGTGCAGACCATCCCCGGGTACCTCTGCCCACCCTCCCTGGGTCCCTGTGTGCCCACCATCCCCGGGTACCTGTATGGACACTAACCCTGTGTCTCTGTGCTCACCATCCCTGTGTCCCTGTGTCCCCACCCTCCCTGGATACCTGTGTTCCCACCCTGCCTGGATACCTGTATGCCCACCATCCCCGGGTACCCGTGCCCACCATCCCGGGGTACCTGCGCCCACCGTCCGTGGGTTCCTGGTGCCACCTGGTGGTCACGGCCTGGGGGTGCCCACTCTGGGACCCCACGGGAAACAACCCGACCCGTCCCCGAGGGACTTTGGCACTGCCAGGGGCTCCCCCAAGGGCACCCCGAGAGCCGAGCCCCTCAAACCAGAGCCGACCCCCGCCTCCCAGCCCGCCGGGCTCGGGGCTCACACACAGAGCTCTTTGCAGCCCCCCGGGGTAGGGAGACGGTGGAGACCCCAAAGCAGAGCTCCTGGCAGTGGCTTCCCGGGAGTTTTTCTCCTGGATATTCCCCAGCCCTAGCACAGCTGGGAGCGGGCGCGTCCTCCTGCGGGGTCTGCCCTGGGTCACAACAGCACCCGAGCAAAGCTTAAATTAAATAACCCCCCGTGGCATCCAGGGTTTGGTAGAGACCGGCAGGAGGATTTTGTAGCCAGGAATCCCTTCCAGCCAGAGACCCCTGGAGCATCCCACCCATCCCCTGTGGGTGGGGTATGGCTCAGACCCAGAGCTGGGGGATGTCCCAGCCTGGGGGGTCCTGCAGCTGCATCCTGCCCTGTGGGTCGGGAAGGGGCAGAGTGCTGCCCACCCTCCCCCCAGCAGCTATAGCCATGTCCCCAGCCCTTTGTCCCACAGCTGGGACAGCCCCTACAGCCATGGAATATCTGTGTGCCAGCCCCTGTAGTTTGGGGGACAGGCGTCTCAGCCCTCTCCTCCTGCAGGGAGGGCTCCCAGACCCCTCTCCATAGGGGAGTCTGGCTGTGTCCCATCCCATATACTACCAGGGAAGGAGAGGGTCTCACCCCCTCAGCTGTAGGTGGGGCGCACCTATAACCTCACCGCTATAGCTGGGGGTGAGGGGGTGTCACAGCCCCCTCCTCTATAGCTGGGGGCACACCTCTAGCCCTGCCCTTATAGCCAAAGATGTCACAACCTTTTCCCCTATACACCCAGTGGGGTCACAGCCTCCTCCCCTATTCCCGGATCACACCTATACCACCATTCCTACATAGCCAGGGTGTCACAACACTTTCCCCTATAGCATACCTATAAACCTTCCCTTATAGCCAAGGGGGTCACAGGCCCCTCTCCTATACCCCAGTCCCTATATCCAGGGGTGTCTCAACCCCTTCCCTGTACCCGAGGGGGTTTCACAGCTCCCTCCCATATACCCCAGCCCGCTCCCCTACCCCGCTGGTCCTACTCCAGGGGTGTCCCAGCCCCTATGACCGAGGGTGGTGTCTCAGGCCCCTCCCCTACACCCTGTCACACCTACATCCCCAAACCCTGTACCCAGGAGGTTTCACAGCCCCCTCCCCTATACTCCAGCACCCCCGCAGCAGGGATACCGAAGCCCCCTCCTCTATACCCCAATACCTATAGCCGGGTGTACCCCAGCACCCTTCCCCGTACCCCACCCCGTGTCCCTCCCCGGTGTGTCCCACCCCGCTTCCCTATCCCTTCTGTCCCACCCCAGGGGTGTCCCAGCCC
>WBMV01004465.1:71568-82655 GCA_013396655.1 Campylorhamphus procurvoides | reverse complement strand
ACCGGGGGGTTATCGGGGGGTACCGGGGGGTACCGGGGCTGAGCGGGAGGCGAGGGGGGTCCCGTCCGGGCCGTGGTGCGGCGGTGCGGGGGTGGGTCCGGCCCTCGGCCTGCTCTGAGCGCCGGGCCCGGCTCTGTCCGCAGGGACGCGCGATCGGCGGCGGCTCCTGCGGGAAGGTCCCTGAGTGTCGGTGTGTCTGTGTGTCCGTGTCGGTGTGTCCGTGTGTCCCCTCCCGCCCCACGAGCCATCCGCCCGCGGGGGGACACCCCGGGGCCCCAGGAGAGGCCGCGATGGGAGCACTGGAGTGAGCCCGGCGAGGGATCCCTTCACCCCGGTAAGGGCCGGCTGTTCGTGCCCCTCGGTGGGAGGGGGTGGTGGGTGCTCTGTGCATCCCACGGGGGACCACCAGGGCTTTGTGCCCTCGTCCCGTGTCAGGGCCGGCCACACACACACACACATTACAATTATGTGGTTTTTTTGTTTGCTCCTCATGGTTCCCCTTTGGTGGGTTTGGCCCTGCGAGTGCTGCATCGCGTGTGGTGGAAGGGGCCAATTCCCAGCGCTGGAGGTGGTGGTGTGTGATCCAGAGAGGAATTATTAAAGTTAAAATTAGGTTTCAGTGTGTCAGCTGTTCCCTGGGAAGGTGTTCTGGAATCGCGTCTTGCTGCTGGGAAGAAACCCTTATCCTTATTTGCAGCCTGAGCGTGCTCATGTTCCCCTTACCCACGTATGTCAGGGGGTTCTTTTTGCAGCACTTGCGTCACCTTCCTGAGAACCGAAAAGCTGACATGGGCTTGAAATGAAAACCAAATTGTGACTGACTGGGCCTGCCCTGGGCGTTTGAGGGGCATCTCCGTGGGGGTTTTCACAGCAGTGCTTTGGTGGCAATCCTTGTTCTGATGGAGGGTGGAACGCTCGGGTCTGACAGTGCTTGTCTGTCCCCGGGAATTTGGGGAGCCTCGTGGGGCAGGAGAGCCAATTCCTGTTGGGCTTTCCAGCCTGGCTCTGGGCAGCTCCTGGCAGCTGAGCTCTGGGTGGCCCAGGGTGCCAGAGCACAGATTTTGGGAGCCCCTGGGTGCCCTGTGCTGGAGGGCCCGGCGTTGTGTTGTCCTGCACGTGCAGGAACTGGGCTCTCTCGGGATCCTTTGTGCTCCTTCCTGACCAGCTGCAGCAAACAATGGCCCTCACAGCTGTCCTGCTTTTATTCCTGCTTGCAGCCTGGTGCCTCGGAGGGGCGAGGATGGCGCAGGAGACAAACCAGACCCAGGTGCCCCTGCTGTGCACCACGGGCTGCGGGTTCTATGGCAGCCCCCGGACCAACGGGATGTGCTCCGTGTGCTACAAGGAGTTCCTGCAGAGGCAGCAGAGCAGTGACCGGATAAGCCCCCCAGGTAGAGGATTTTTGCCTGAGAAATCTGTCGTAACTGGGTGTTTGGATGCAAACTCTGTTCAGCAACTGGTACTGGCCACCAGCAGATTCACCCCCTCCTAGAAAAATCATGTCTTTCCCTTTCTATGTTGACCCAAGGCTCTAAATCAAGGACCCTTGAGCACTTCTGTTCCATGTAAGGGGGGCAGTTGTTTTCTTCCTAGTCCTGCCAGTTAGTGAAGCCCTGTCCCAGTCAGCACCTTCTAGCAGACTGTAGAATTTCACTCATGCTAATGGTGATCCCAATTTTCAGCCATTCCCTGCTTCCCTGACTGCTGGGAACCACAGCAGATAACATTTTATTTGGGAAGAATTTGTGCTACTTGGTTTGTATCATTTTCTTACCTTAACAGTGTTGACAACCAAAATCCATGTCCTAAAAGGTTTTTTTCCTGCAGCTGGGATATCCCAGAGCTGGGAGCAGAAGGAAGATACTCTCTCCATTGTGAGCTCTTCCACAGTTTGTTCCTGAGTGTAATCATGGCTTTCTTTGAGTTACCCACACAAAATATGCATCAAGAACGTGGTTTTTCCTGACAAAGTGTTTTCTAAGGCTCCAGCTTAGAGTCTAAGCTGACACAAACCAATATGTGTGTGCTGAAGCTGGAAGAGGATGTGGTTCTTACACCTCAGAGAAGTTGCTGGGTGATCTTGTGTTCATCATCCAGACAGCCCTGGAGACCTGGGCACAAATTTGGAGGGGCAAGTGTAGGAATAGGGATCTGGGAGTGATCCCAGCCAGGGTGTGCCTTCCCAGCTCCTGCAGGGAGCAGGAGCTTAAAGCCTGCTGTAACACTCCTGCTTTCTCGTGGCTGTCAAGCACACGAGGAACTTGCTAACATTTTTCAAACACCTCACCAAGACTGATCTTGTCTCGTAGCACCCAGTGGTCCCAGCAGCAGCCCCATGGCTTCTGAAGTGATTGCAGAGGGAGACTCCACACCTGAGGATGCAAAAGCCAGGTAGGGCTTTTGTGTGGGGTGGGGATCAACAGCCCTGATAAAATCTAGCTGTGGGACACAAGGGATGGGATGTCATCTGTCATATGGGCAAGGGGTTCTGTAAATAGGTTAAACTCCTCATTGTGACCCTGGTTATCAGGAAGATTGAGATATGATGATTGTGATCATGATGACTGATGTTTAGAGTGAGGTGCCAGAGGGTTGTAGTAAATTAAATGGTATCTTGGTTCTCTTGGAGCTGTGCACCTTGCCTGTCACTTGCTGTGTTCAACTGTTCAGTTTCTACTCAGTCCTCAGTGGTGGGATTTTTGGGGTTGTCCTGTGCAGAGCCAGGAGTTGGACTTGATGATCCTTGTGGGTGCCTTCCCACTCAGGATATTCCAGGATTCTCAGTGAAAGGACCTGGTGATGATCCAGATCCTGTGCCAGCAGGATTAGAGATCTCGGCACGTTTGATGGGAGGGATGACAGAGCTGCCCTGAGCTCCACCATCACGTTACAGTCCTGACTCATAGCTCTGTTGCCCTGTCCCTGGACTTGTTTAGATGGGTTATAGCCTTATCTATGAGATATAGTTAGGTGGAAAAGGAAACTGAAATCATCACAGGTTATTCTGTTTATGCCTATAAAGAACTTTGATCCCAGATCTCAAGGGGAATTGACCTGCTGTGCTCCTGACCTACTTTTGAATATAAGGAAATTGACTTTATGGGCTGAAGATCTCTTCCACATAACCGTTCATCAAAGGAAAATCCTTGTGTTTGCTCTTGCTTTGTTTGTTTGCTGCAAATGCTCCCAGTGCTCAGACTCCTGTGACGCATCAGATGACTGCCATGAGCATATCCAGAGAGGAAACCAGCACTGAGACAGAGGAGTTCAGCAAGACAGAAGAAGCCTCATCAGCATCTTCCTCATCAGGTTGGCTTGGCCTTTGCACAGGTCTGAGTGACACAGATCTCAGAATTGATTTGAGCAGCACTGGCCACTGACCCCAGGGGACAAGTGTCCCTTCCCGGCAGGAACGACACACCTGGCGAGAGCTGGGGAGGAAACAGCTCGCTTGTGAGACAGGGAGGAGAGCAAATGCTGTGCCTGAGGGCAGGCTGATAGAGATTGCTTTGTGGGCTGAGGGCTGAGGAGCTGCCAGCCCTGAAGTCACTGGCAGGAGGATAATCTTCCATGACGCCTCTCCCAGTGAATGGCAGCGAGCCCGGAGCGTCCCACAGCCTGTCGCTGGCAGCGCTCCCCTGCCAGCTCAGAGGGAGGGAGGGAGGGAGGGAGAGGGAGCCACTGGAGCCTTGGGAGGGAGGAGATGTGTTTGTGACAGTGCCTGGGGGCAGCGGGGCCCTGGGTGTTGTCACCCCCTCTGATGGGAGTCCCTGTCCCTCGGGGTGGGTGTTGGAACAGGGGTACCCTGAAGGGATGGAGGAGCACAGGGGTCACTGCCCAGCAGGGCACATCCTCCAGCTGATGCCATAACCAGGTGATTCTGTATGAACTCCTTTGGTTCAGCTGACAGCTTGCATTGAAAGCTAAAAAAATCCCAGGAGCTGTTAGTTGCTAAAAAAACAGGCTGTAGTCACCGCATATGACTGTGCATTTTGGGTTTGGTAATCCCTGGCCTGCAAGCCCAGGAGACAACTTACAACAGAGAGGTGAGAGACAGTGTGGTGAACAGGCTTGGGAGAGCCTGCCCCTTTCTTCTGCCTCTGTGGTTTTTGGGGTCAGCCCCACAGAGCTGTCTCTGTCTGTCTTGTCTCCTCAGAGCAGCCTGCACTGCAGGTGTGTATCTGTTAGCAGCCAGAGCTCCTCCCTCCTGTTGACTTCTCTAACCTGCTTAGGTACTGGAGGAAATCCTGCTAAGCATCAGTGACCTTTAACAATCTGGCTTTCAGAGCTCAGTTTTCCCTTTGGTAGATTAGAGGCAGTGATGGATATCTGTGTAAAGCATTCTGAGACCTACATATGGGGAACACTTACATAAGAGCCAGCAAAAATAATTAGTAGTACTTGCAAGGGGTTAACTATTTTTTTTCCCTGTAAAGATTAACTGTGGGCTCAGCTGACAGTTGTGCTGCTGTACAACAGCTGAGCTGTAGTGACTGTCCAATGGCCACTCCAGCCTTGGACTTAGGGCATTTGAAACAAGAAAACATGAGGTTGTGTGGTGGAATGAGGCAAATCCCACAGTTTGGGGTCTGCCAGTCAGGGCAATGTGCACACAGAGGGTCTGGCAGAGACCCAGAACCATTAGAGCCTCAAGCACCTCCTGCAGTGAAACAGTTGCTTGGTTTATCAAGAATGGCAGCAAATCTCTTGCCTGTGTTTCAGGTACCCTGCTTGAGATCCCCCAGAACACAGCTGAGGGCAAGACCGCTTCGGAAAAGCCGAAACCGAAGAAGAATCGCTGCTTCACCTGCAGGAAGAAGATTGGGCTGACTGGTAAGTCCCTGGCTCTGGGAGAACCTGGCTGTGGCCTAAGCTGTGTGGTGGGAGAGCCCTGGGAGCAGGGCTGGTGGTGCTGGGGTGGTGCTGGGTTCGGGGGGTCGGTGGCTGGAGGTTCCCCACAAATCCATCACAAGCCAAAGTTCTGCTGGGGAGGAGGGAGGGGAGCCACAGCACTGGCTGAGGCAGCAGCCTGGGGAACATCCCACTCCCTGCCAGGTCCTGGCAGCCTTTGGATGCAGGATTACAGAACTGGATGCAGCAGCACCTCTCAGGTTGTTTCTGCTGCTTGGCAAAAGCTGCTGTAGAGCAAAGAGAGCTCTCTGTGGGTTGGAATCAGCTCCTGTTCAGGTCTGCAGTAAAGCTTTCATAATAGTGACATGGAGTGAGTTAGACCCAAATGGAAAATCCCTCTCCAAGACTCATCTCATTTGTTATTGCTGCTTGATTTCCACTGTCAGCTTCCTGAGAGGAGGATGGCTCTCTGTGTCCAGCCTAATAAAACTGGAGAGAGAGGTGCTGGGAGGGTGTCAGGTCACTGCTATCAGTGGGAAAACTGCCCTGGAAAGTGAAGCAATTCATTTGGCTGTGGTTTGTTAATAAAAAACATCCTTCCCCTAAATTATTTCTGGCATTTAGTGTTTCCCTGGAAAAAGTTAACTCTGGAGCTCTGCAGGTCATGCTGTTCTACCAGTAGCCAGGGACTGGCTGTTTCCTTGGATATAAGAGGCTTTGGCAAAGTCTGGACTGGGAAGTTTTTGTACCTGAGCTTGCCTGGAGATGTGAGGGTGCTGTCCTAGAGTTAGTGTGGGTTTAAATAACCTGGAACTGGGCAGAGTGCTCTGTCCAGCCTTTGGATCTGCAGGAAGGATTGTTTTCCTGGATGAATGTTTCCTTTAGAACTTTAAACTGTGAGAAGTTTCCTCTTTCAGGATTCAACTTGCAGAGAACTCCTGTGTATTCAGGGCATTATTTAGGATAAAATGAGTTTTCTCAAACAGGAGTAAACTGGCACCTCAGAGCAAGGTTTTGGTGGGCTTTACAGCCTGGAGTTGGGAAGGTGTGAAGGGACAGAGCACAATTCCCTGCTCTCCTGCAGCACATCCCCACTCCCTGCCTGAGTTTCCCAGTGTGCTGTGTTAATGGTTGCACTCTGAACAATATTGTCCCCAAGTGAAGTGACTAAATTAAGAATTTTGAAACCTAACTAGCTCAAAAGTGATCCCAGTGTGGTGACGGCCCCACTCTTGCTGCTGGCCAGTGCAGATGCTGCTGTGTGACCCTGGGGAGCCAGGCTGGCTCTGAGGGCTCAGCTCCAGCTTGGGCTGCCCAGGGAGCCTGGCCTGGATTAGCAGTCTGGCACTCTGCAGTGCCTGGCATGTCCCTTGTCCCTGGGGAACACTGAGAGCAGCTGCTCTGGCACCGTTTCCCACCACTGTGACAGCTGGGGCTGCCCAGAGCATGTGGAGCCAGGGGAAAGCCAAGAGTTTTCCCCCACACCGAGTCCCTTTGGCCTGTGGGGGACACTCAACCCCCCCCTCCTCTGACCCTCTGTGTGCATTGGTGGCGTTTCCTGGCCCAGCAGGAAGGAGCTGGGGGGGCCCTTCCTCCTTCCTGCCCGGCTGGCCAGGGCCTGATGTGGCTTTGTCCCTGCTGTCCCTCCCCTCAGGCTTCGACTGCCGCTGTGGGAACCTGTTCTGTGCCATCCACCGGTACTCCGACATGCACGCCTGCCCCTACGACTACAAGGCAGAGGCTGCCGAGAAGATCCGCAAGGAGAACCCCATCGTTATCGCCGAGAAGATCCAGAAGTTGTGAAGGGGGTCTGAGCAGCTCGAACTGCAGCCTGGCGGCCTGGTGCTCCTCCCCTTCCTCCCAGCCTCCCTCCTTGTCCTCCTCTTCCTCCTCCCAGCCCCAGCGGTGGTGCGAGGGTGACTCCGGCAGCGCACACGGACCGGACTGGCACCTGGACAAGGGGGCTCCTCACACCTCCTTGGCAGTCACTTGGTGTTCCTTCTCTCCCTTCCTGCCTGTCCGACAGCCACAGCTCAGCTGATGTGTTCTCAACCAGCTTCCCCAAGGAAAAGGGACCGTCCTGCCCTGCTGCTCCAGCGCTAAAGACCCTGGGACTCGCCCCTCGCTGGGTGGTTTGCATGGTGGGACTGTCGGGGCTCTGCTGGGTGGCCTTTCCCTTCCCAGCAACTCCGAGTCCCATGAGCCACCCAGGACTCGTGGCCAGAGTCCTGAGCGGCCTCTGGACTTTGTTCCCTCTGCCCCACCTCCTGTAAGCCTGGGAGCTGGGGGATCCTGGCAGCCAGGCTGCCATCTGCTCCCTGGGAGGTGCTTGGTCTCCGATGCAGAGAGGTTGGTTTTGCAGTTCTGCCCCCCCAAATCCCCCTCCCCGCCCTCCGTGACGCCGCTGGAGAAGCACTGAGGGGACTGAGCAGCAGGGCTGGCACAGGGAAGTGACTTTGTGGCTTGAAGCAACGTGGGCAGGGCAGGACCTTTGTGAAGGTTCCACTCGCTGCCTCGTGCCTCTCTCCACAGGGAGGGAGCCAGGGACACCCCTGCTCCAGCCTCCCGTGCTCCAACACCCCTGGATAACCCCATCCACTTCCCCTGCGAGGTTTGTGTCCCCCAGCGCTGCCTCCTCTCCCTTCCACCCCCTCTTCTCTCTCTCCCTGCCTTCTGCCTTACACAAGTCGCTCTCATCAGGGTTGTGCACAAAGCTCAGGTCCCCACACCTCTGCTTCTGGACCTGTCCCTGCACCCAAGTGACAGCAGGGTCCCCTCCCCTGTGGGCCACGCTGGTCCTGCTGACAGCTTGGGGAGCCTGCTCAGCTGCCTCCTCTCCTGCCCTGTGGGATGAGAGATGCTCCAGAAGCCACCCAGAAGGAACTGGGCACAGGGAAAGGCACATGGAGGGGCTGCAGGGCACGGGAAAAGCCACAAGAAGGGTCCCAGGGTTCTTGGAAGCACAGGGGCTCAGAAATGCCCATGGAGAGCCCCAGGAAGCAGGGAGAGGTGCCTGGAGGCCTCTGGGCCCACTGAGATGCTTGTAGAGTTCCCTGGGGTGCTGGAAGACTCGGGGAGGGCTCTGGGGTGCAAGGGAAGGCAGAAGGAGACCTTTGGGGAACAGTGAACATGCTCAGAGGACTCGAGCACCCCAAAAAGCACCTGAAGGGCTCTGGGGTGCACACACTTGCACATGGGTAGGGAAAGCCAAATGCCAGCTTGGTATCCCTGCAGAAGGAGCCTGTGGAGGGCTCTGGGGCTGTTGGGCAGACACAGGGCTCAGGGATGCAGCACAAGGCAGGGCAGCGGCTCCTGGGGCACAGCAACAGCCACCTCCACACCCAGGGGATTCCTGGGAACACCAGGAGCAGGGAAGCAGCCCAGGGCTCTGGGTGTCACAGGCAGAGAAACCAGATGTGTCCCAGGGGACAGTGAGCAACCTGTGCCCCACTGCTGGCTGTCCCGTGCTTGGGAAGTGTCTCCCTCAGAGCCGCAGGGAGCAGCCAGGGGGGATCACGGCCAGTCCTTCCTTCCAAGTGCTGTTTTCCTGCCTTGCTCGTGGCAGTTCTGCCCTGGTGCTGGCCAGAATCCTTCAGCAAGGGGAGATCCTCCTGCATGTTTGGTTTTCCCAGCCTGATCCAGCCAGAGCAGGTGTGCCCTGTGGCTGCCCACCTACAGTGTTATGGGGGATCCCAGCCCCCAAAACCGATGCAACCCCCCTCCAGCACAGAGAGGAGCGAGGCTGCCTCTTGCCAGCCTTTCCCTCAGGTTTTTCCTCCTGGATAACGTGGACATCCCATCCAGAGCACATGAGTGGCTGCACGAGTTATCCCACCTAGGCTGGGTTTGCTGTTGAGCTTTTGGCTGAGGATGATCCATCGCTCTCAGGGGAAGCAGGAATTGCAGCCAGCCCTTGCCTTGTGTTCTCCCAAGGGCCACGAGCCCCGGGGAGGTGCAGCAGCTCCCAAGGATCCGTTGGGAAAGCCCACAGCCACCTGCTTCTCCACCACCAACCTGTTCCTGTTACTTCCTCCCTCTCCATGAGTGTAAATACAACACAGTCTAGTTTGCTTGGATGCTGTGGGTGCTTTGTTGTGGGCAAGGATGTTCCATGTGGGTGCTTTGTTATGGGCAGGGATGCTCCCCACTCAGCTCTGTGGTCTCTGGGGTGGCTGTGGGGCTCTGTGCCTCAGTTTCCCTATGGATAATCCTTAATTCCCAGCACCCAGGCTCCTGGGATCTCAATCCTCAGGGGTCCCTTCCAACCCTGACTACTGTGTGAAGTCTGGGATTCTCCATTCCCTGGCCCAGGAGCAAGCCCAGGTCAGGGTCCATGGGTAGGGGGCCAATACCTCATGGCCCTGAGGTCCCCATGGGTGTGGGTCCCCTCCCTGGCCCTGAGGTCCCCCCAGGTCCCCCTTGATGCCCTTGCTGTGTTCATGGGGATGGAGCAGAGACAGAGAAGGGGGTTTGGGGCAGGCCCCAAGTGCCTCCCCCACCCTCTTCCATATATCCATGTAGGGTGTCTGGGCAGCCTTTGGCACCAGGACTGACCTTCAGCAAGGCTTTTGGGACTGTTTCCTGTGACATCCTGGTAGGAAAGCTTGGGAATTGTGGGCTGGGTGAGTGGACAGTGGGGTGAGTGAAGCAGTGGGGGAAGTGTGGAGCTCAGGGTTGGGATCAGCAGAGCAGAGTCCAGTTGGAGGCCTGTGGTCAGTGGTGACCCCTGGGGATCAACACCGGGCTCAGTCTGACTCAACTGGTTTATCAATGGCCTGGATGAAGGGGTGGAATGGACCGTCTGTTGGCTGAGGATACAGAGCTGGAGCAGCAGCTGATCCACCTCAAGGCTCTGCTGCCTTTCAGTGGGACCTGCACAGGCTGGAGGGTTTTGCAGAAAGAAACCTGATGAGGGGCAACAAAGGCAGGTGGAGGTCCTGCACCTGGGGAGGGATCACCCCCAAGTACCAGCACAGGTTGGGGGTGACCTGCTGGAGAGCAGCTCTGCAGAGAAGGACCTGGGGGTCCTGCTGGGTGACAAGCTGCCCATGAGCTTGCTGTGTGTCCTGGGGCCAGGAGTGTCAATGGGATCCTGGGGTGCATTGGCAAGAGCATGGCCAGCAGGTCAGGGAGGGGATCCTGCCCCTCTGCTCAGCCCTGGGGAGGCACCTCTGGAGTGCTGTGTCCAGTTCTGGGCTCCTCAGGACTGGAGAGAGACAAGGAGATCCTGGAGAGGGTCCAGTGGAGGCCACAAAGACAATGAGGGGGCTGGAGCATCTCCCTGATGAGGAGACACTGCAGGAGCTGGGCCTGGTCAGTCTGGAGGGGACTGAGGGGATTCCATCAGTGCACACAAATATCCCACCAGTCCACACAAATGTCCCATCAATCCACACAAATATCAGTCCACACAAATATCCCACCAGTCCACACAAATATCCCATCAATCCACACAAATATCTCCCAGGGGTGCCAGAGGATGGTGCCAGACTGTTCAGTGGTGCCCAGAGACAGGACCAGGAGCAATGGGCACAAACTAAAACAGGAGCTGTTCCCCTCAGCACGAGGCAGAACTTCTTCCCAGGGAGGTGGCAGAGCCTGGAACAGCTGCCCGGGGAGGGCACAAGGTGGGGTTGGGTCCCAGGTTGGACTCCGTGATCTCAGAGCTCTTTTCCATCTGAGTTGATTCTGTGATTCCGAATCTCCCTCCTGGAGACATCCCAGGCCCACCTGGACATGACCCCGTGTCACCCGCTCCGGGTGGCCCTGCCTGGGCAGGGGGGTGGATGGGTCAGATCTGCAGAGATCCCTGCAGGTCTCCCATGCCCCCCCATATTGGGGTTCAGTGACTGTGGGGGGGTCATGTTGTGTGTCCTCATCCCTGTGTCTGTGGGGGGGGTCATGCTGTGTGTCCCCAACTCTGTGACTGTGGGGGGGCCATGCTGTGTGTCCCCATCCCTGTGGCTGTGGGGGGGGTCGTGCTGTGTGTCCTCTCCACCCCTGGCCATTCGGTGGTTCAGTGACTGTGGGGGTGTCATCTTATGTTTCCCCCCTGCCCCATGACTGTGTGTGGGGGGGTGTCATCTTTTGTGTGTCCGCCGGTCATTCAGAGGTTCAATGACTGTGGTGGTGGGGAGGGTCATGTTGTGTGTCCCCCACCCCCGAGATTGTGGAGGGGGTGTCCATCTTGTGTGTCCCCCCCGTCCATTCGGGGGTTCAATGACTGTGGTCGGGGG
>WBMV01004465.1:57754-71082 GCA_013396655.1 Campylorhamphus procurvoides | reverse complement strand
GTTCTCACAGTAGCAGAGGGAAGTCCACGCAGGTCAATTAGGTCAGTGTGTGTGTGGGACCGCCCTCAGCAGTCAGGGGGGTTTTAGAGGCTCACAGTGGTCAGTGTGCACGTGGGGGGTCCCATGCAGGTCAGTGGGGCTGTGGGGGGGTCTCACAGCAGCACGCAAGGTCTACAGAGGTCAGTGTGAGTGGGTTGGGGGGGTCCCTATACCTGTCACTGGAGTGGGAGACCCACCAGTCGGTGGTGGGTGGTCCCACACAGGTCAGTTGGGGGGGGGAGGGGCCACATACAGTGTGGTGCGTGGGGGTCCCACAGTCCCACCCTGGCAACTGTGGTGGGTGGGGGTCCCGTGCCTGTCAGTGGAGGGGGAAGCACCCCCTGGGCGGTGGTGAGGGGTCCCAGACCAGTCAGTGTGTGTGGGGTGGGGGACCCAGACCAGTCAGTGTGTTTGGGCTGGGGGTCCCAGGCCAGTCAGTGTGTGTGGGGTGGGGGTCCCAGACCAGTCAGTGTGTGGGGGATGGGGGTCCCAGACCAGTCAGTGTGTGTGGGGTGGACCCGACCCCCATGGCAGGCGTGGGGTGGTTATGGGGTGTGAGTTGGACCCCCGTGCCGGTTGTGGGGTGAGGGCAGGGGGCATGAAGGATTACCCACCCGTGGGGGGGTGCATGGCGCTGATCCCCCCGGCACATGGGGTACCAAACCCAGCGCTGCCACGTGCCAGGTGCCACAGTGGCCCCGGCTCTGCCGTGGGTGGCCACCAGCCCGAGGGGGGCACAGGGCATCCCTTCGCTCCCAGTACTTCGGTGGTGCCTCCTGCCTGGGTGCGAGGCCTCCCCGTTCCACTCTTTCCTCCCCTTTCCCAGCCCTTCGGAAGCAGATGGAGCAAATTCCTCGGGGTGTGGGCTGGTTTGACATTCCTCAGCTCGAGCCTGTGCCCAAACTTGCAGAAAATAGTTGCCTTTTTTTTTTTCCCCCCCCCTTTCTTTCCCCTCTCCTCTTTTCCTTCGGGAAGCTCAGCTCTCCTGCCCGTCTGTGCCGGCACCGGGGGAGGTCCTGGAGGGGCCGTGTCCTTTGTCCCACGCATTGTGTGGGAGTTTTGGGGCGGGGGAGAGGGGGGTGTGTGCGATCCTGTGCGTGGTGGGCTGCCCGCGTGGGCTGCCGCGTGTGGGAGGCGGGCTGGGTTTGGGGTTTTGGGGGCTGCGTGGGCTCGGTGCGGGCTGTGAGCGGTGGGAGGTGCCTGCGGGGGGGACGTTGAGCCCGTGGGCGTTTGGGGGGTGCTGGGGAGGAGCACGTTTGTCCCCGGCCGTGGGTCACGGAGCCCTCGCTGCCCACCCTGCCCGCAGGCCCCCGCTGCCCACGGACGGACAGATGGACACCCCATCCCCGCCGCACGCCCCGGGCCGCGCCGCCCGGCCGGGCCCAGCCGTGCCCAGCGCCAGCTGAGGACGGACGGGGAGTCATTCCCGGCCTCTTGTCCCGTTCGGATCCTCCCTCGCCGCGGGCGCGGCCGCCTCTCTCTCTGCTGCTCGCCATGAACGGGCTGTCGCTCAGCCAGCTGTGCTGCCTGTTCTGCTGCCCGCCCTGCCCCAGCCGCATCGCGGCCAAGCTCGCCTTCCTGCCCCCCGAGCCCACCTACGCCGTGCTGCCCGAGCCCGAGCCCGCGGGCAGCGCCAGCACCGGCTCCCTGCGCGGCGCCGCGGGCCGCTGGAAGCTGCACCTGAAGGAGCGGGCGGATTTCCAGTATTCCCAGCGGGAGCTGGACAACATCGAGGTGTTCGTCACCAAGAGCAGCCGCGGGAACCGCGTCGGCTGCATGTACGTCCGCTGCGTGCCGGGCGCCAGGTGAGTCACTGCCGGGCACGGTGGGGGTCCTGTCCCCGGGGGTTGCTGCCCTCTCCCCTCCCTCGCCCCCGGGGAAGGAGCTGGCCCTGCCGCGGGGGGTTGGAGGAGGCCGGTGGGGCAGCTCCCAGGACCGGTCTGGCTTGTGGCTGCACCAGGAGTGGGGTTACACCAGGAGCAAGGGCAAAGCAGGGCTGCAGGGATTCCCGGGACTGTCACACAAATCCCCCAGTGTCACAGCAGGGATGTAACGCTCCAGTTGTGAGTTGAGCTCTGTGGGAGGCGCTGGGGGAGTGCTGGCGGGGGGCTGCACTGGCTGCCTGCCCTGTCCCACCCCCACAGTGACTGTGAGGATGGACAACAGCCCATACCAGCCAGGACAGACTGGTTTGTTTAGTCTAATTCATGGGCACGTTGGGTCCCTCAAGGAGAAGAGCAGTGGGAGTGAAACCCAGGAGGGGTTGGGCACATCCCACTGCTGGTCACCTCCGTGGATCTGGGAACTGGGAAGCTGGAGAGGGGCAGCCTGGAGTGTGGGACTAAGTCCCCCTCCCACTGCCTGGACACGAGGAGATGGGAGGGGACTGGGCAGCTGCTGTCCGAGCAGTGACACAGTTTGGGAGTTCAGGTACAGGAAGAGGCCAGGTCACCTCAGCTGACCCCACACACCAGTGTCTGCCCAGGAACATGTCTCCAAGGATCAGCATTCTGGGCTGGAGGGAAGAACCTGGGCTAGGGAGGAGCCAGACCTCCCAAACCCCTGAACATCAGGTCATGCTGGCTGTCTGACCTCCCTGCAGATCGTCCTGCCACCCCCTTCCTGCTGGGCTTGCTGGGCATCCATGCAGGAATTGGAGGCTCAGCCTGGCCACAGACCTGTCAGACCAGCATGGGGGGCCCAGCAGGCAGTGGGTCCTACTCCCTCCCTCTGGTAGAAGGGAGCCAAGCTTCCATCAATCCAATATTAGTGTTAATTTTTATGATTAACATTGTTTTTCCCCTTATGGTGGAAATTTCTTGTGCCTTGTCACTCCCACAATCCACTTCTCTCCCAGCATCTGGTGTCTTGCCAGGCTCAGGAGAGAAAAAAACCCTGCTGTCAGAATTCTTACTTGAAATCCCCATTGGGCAAACAGCCCCAAATCCTGAGCTTTTTACCAAAAATAGACTCAAAAACTTGAACAGAATCATCACCGTGCCTTTGGGGCTGCCTGTTCCCACTTGGGCAGCACGAGGGTCTGGGTGTCCCTGGGGGTGCCAGGAGGACCTTCCTTGGTGGCCAGAGAGGTGATGGCCCTTTGTGTCACGGAGTTTGGTTTTAGGCTTCCAAGGCAAACGTCCTGGCTGGGATAGGGCAGGGATATCCCCAGGGATAGGGAAGGGCAGGGATATCCATCCCTGATCTCACTCTGACATGCTGTTCCTGCCTCCCTGGTGCTGCAGGTACACGGTGCTCTTCTCCCATGGCAACGCCGTGGACCTGGGGCAGATGAGCAGCTTCTACATCGGGCTGGGCACCCGCATCAACTGCAACATCTTCTCGTACGACTACTCTGGCTACGGTGTGAGCACGGGCAAGCCCTCGGAGAGGAACCTCTACTCCGACATTGACGCTGCATGGCAGGCGCTGAGGACACGGTGAGAGGGGCAGGGCAGGGAGGATGTCTGTGCTGCTGTCAGGAAAGCCCTGTTATCCAGCAGGCTGGAAAACAGGAAATCTCCCAGAAAAGGAACCCTGGGCCGCTCGTAACAGGAAAGCGGTGGTTGGAAAGCTGCAGGAGGAGCAGCTGGGGGATGACCTTGGGACAGGCTGTGCTCCTTGTCGGGCTGTCCCAGGCGTGGGCTTGGTTCTGCTGATGGGTTTGGGGTGCAGCCCCGTGCCAGGCTCTGCCTCCTCTGCCCTGGCTGGCAGTGTGACCCAGAGCTGGGGGCTGCCCCACACAGCTGTGATGTGGGGTCTGTGAGCCCCCCATAACCCTGTCCTGGCAAGAGAGAGCCTCGACACCCCCCACAACTCACCTGGCAGCTCAGCCCCAGCTGCTCCCTGGTCCTTTGGGCATGCAGGGCACTGCCTTGGGCCCAGCCAGGGGAAGGCTGGGGGGACAGGCACCCCTGGGAGGCTTGGGAGGTGCTGTGGCCAAAGCAGGGTGACCCCTGAGCTGTATCTCAGGCACTGGGTGGGATTTTTGGGGTGTCCTATGCAGGGCCAGGAGTTGGACTCCACAATCCTGACGGGTCCCTTCCAACTCCATCATATCCTTTGATCCTCTGCTCTCCTGGCAATGTGCCCCAGGTGTGTGGGTGCTGACGTGCCCTGTGCTCCCCCAGGTACGGGATCAGCCCTGAGAACATCATTCTGTACGGGCAGAGCATTGGCACCGTGCCCACGGTGGACTTGGCCTCCCGCTACGAGTGCGCGGCCATCGTGCTGCACTCCCCGCTCACCTCCGGCATGCGCGTCGCCTTCCCCGACACCAAGAAGACCTACTGGTTCGATGCCTTCCCCAAGTGAGTGCCCTGAGCAGAGGGTCAGTCAGGTCTGCCGGGCAGTGCCCTGACCAGCTGTGTCCTGGGCACCAGCCCTGCCCACAGACAGCGGTCGTGGTGACAACTGTGGACCTGTTTAATGTGATAGGCTTAAACATCCTCTTTGGGTGACAACTGTGGACCCATTTTCTGTGATAGGCTTAAACGTCCCCTTTGGGATCCTCTTGCCCTGCATTCTGTCCCCTTGGGGGGGTCGTAACCCTCCCTGGGGTCACTGTGCCCTTTGTGCACCCCAGTCCCCTCTGGTATCACCTCCTGGCCACCCTGTCCCAGTGTCCTTGCTCATCAGCTTTGGGGCTGTCCCACTGGCCCCCTGTCGGGTGTCACAAGCCCTGGGACCCCTCTCTTCCCAGGAGTAATTCCTTGGGGGTTTTCCTGCTCTGCAGATGGCAGGAGCAGTGCTGAAGGATGAGCTCTTCCTTCTCTTCTCCCTTGCAGGCAGGCCAGTAGGGCTCAGGGGACAGTCCCCATGCCGGAAGCCGTGGCTGGGGAGCCACCAGCCCACGCTCTGTGTCCCAATGGCCTCACTTGGCCTTTGGGGCCAGGCTGGGAACAGTTGTGCTTCCCCTGCTTGGAGCCTGGCAGGGCTGATCCCGACAGGGGAGGGTTGTCCTGCAGCAGTGCTCAGGTCCCCTGGGGATGTTGTCACTGCTGTCTGCTCCTCATCTGTCACACCAGAACAGATCTTGGCAGAAGCTCCGTGTCCCTCCCTGCCCCAGCGCTCTGTGATCAAAGAGCATTTCCTGGTCCCTCTCCCATGGGATGTGTTTTGGGTGGGCAGGAGAGGAATGGAAATGTCCCAGTCCCTGTGCTCACCCCCCTCTCTCCTCTCTCCCCCACCCACCCTCTTGGCAGCATCGAGAAGATCTCCAAAATCACCTCTCCTGTCCTCATCATCCACGGCACGGAGGATGAAGTCATCGACTTCTCCCATGGCCTGGCCCTGTTCGAGCGCTGCCCCAAGGCCGTGGAGCCGCTCTGGGTGGACGGGGCCGGGCACAATGACATTGAACTCTACAGCCAGTACCTCGAGCGCCTTCGGAAATTCATCTCCCAGGAGCTGCCCAGCCAGCGCAACTAGGGGCGGGCAGGGGGGTTCTGCTTGTTCCTCCAGTTCTCCCAGTGTCTGCTCCCCAGTCCCTGCTGCTGGAGGGGCAGTGAGTTTGTTCAGCCTCGGCTCCAGGCTCGGGAGAACGGACAGTGTTGGGACACAAGCACAGCCTCCTCCCTGCCGGTGCCAGCCCTGGCGCTGCTGGCACCCCCGGCCCGGCTGGGCAGACACGGCAGCTCCCTCCTTCCCCCTGCCCCAGAGACATGAGAGCCCACCCTCTGACGGCGGATCCTTGGCTTCGGACGTGTCCTCACCCCCTCTCCCAGGACAGCGAACTCCCGAGTTCCTCCCGGCCGCTCTGCTGCTCTGACATAGCAATAAGGCGAGTTGGAGAGGGGCTGGGGGGCCGGGCCCCTCCCCGGTGTCCCCGTGGGGCGGGACAGAGGAGGTGGCAGTTCCCGCTCTCCACGGAGCTCTCCCGGGACCAGCGCTGGTGGTGCCCGGAGGTCACCCCACAGCCGGGCCAGAGCCGTGTCCCCAAGGGGACTATGGGGATGCACGGAGGAGGTGCCCCCCTGCCCCACACCTCCTCCAGTCTGGCCCTGCTCAGCCTTCCCAGAGCACTCCTTGTGTTCTGGCCACCCCTGGGAAACCTCCTCCGGAGCGCTCGCTCGGGGAACGGGGCGAGGGAACCAGGCACTGAATAAAGAGCAGAGGTTTAACGTTTCACCCGTGTGTGCCCCTTCCCTGGGTACCCCTGGGGGTCCTTCCCTGTGACCCAGCCCTGGGGGTCTGGCCCCTCAGCTCTCTCCCTGTCCAGCACCTCCTCTGGATTGCCCTTGGCTGGATCCCCAATACTTGTCACCCTCCTGTGGGGACCGGCTGGCCCCAAGGTGCCAGTGGGGGGAAGGTGCCCTTGGGCCCCTAGGATTGGGCTGCAAAGGTCTGTGTCTTCCAGTCATGCCATGGGGACAGTGGGAACACTTTCCTATGCCAGCCCCTGTCCTTTGTCATTAGGGGATCCCATGGGATCAAGGGACAGAGGGAGAATGGCCTCAGTGTCCCAGGAGCTGTGGCATGGGGGCTTGGGGTGTACCACAAGGCAAGGGGGACATCGCCGTGGCTGGCCATGTGCCAGGGTGAGGGACACGGTGGTCCTGAGGGACACAGGGTGGTCCTGGGGGCAGCAGACTTCATTTTTGACCTGCCCTGTGCCCAGCTGTGCCCCTGCTTGTGTGGGGACCTCATTGCTCCCTGGGATGTGCTGGCCATGGAGCTGTGGGGGTGTCCCATGGTGTCCTCCTGCCACCAGATGGGAACTTTGCCCCATGGAAGGGCAGAGGCTCAGGTTTGTGCTTTTTGGGTGAATCCTCCCCCCAGCAATGGCAGTGCCAAGTGTCCCTATGTTTTCCTGTCCCCCCAGGGCATCCCTGGCCCCAGCACACAGAGCAGAGCACTGCTCTGCCTCTTCTCCTGCCCCAAGGGACCCTCACTGGGCTCTGCAGCACCGCCCCCTGCCCCTGTCCCCCCGGTGTCCCCTCCTCCCTGGTGCGAGGCTGTGGGGCTCCCTGTCCCCCTGGTGTCCCCTCCTCCCCGGTGCGAGGCTGTGGGGCCTGGCCAGCTCATGTGAGGAGGGATAATCTCCTTAGGGAATCCAGGCCCGGCCGGGGCGGCCTGGCTGCACCCCCACCCTCTGAGCACTCCAATGCCCCCATTGTTTGGGGCTGGGAGCCATGGGGGGCCCGGGCAGGGGGCACAGGACCACTTGCTCCCCACACATCCCTCACCTCCCCCAGGACCACCCCAGGGTGCTCCAGAGCAGGAGCAGGGAATCCTTCCTTGCTGCTGCAGCTGGAAGAGGATGTGGATGTGAGGACTCTGGAGGGGCACTTCCCTCCTTTCCAGGGGGATTTTGGGGTCCAGGAGTTGGGATGTCTGGCTTCTCCTTGAGCATCCCCGACATCCCTCCCTTCCCAGCCCACCCCAGGGCAGTATCGGGGTGGTTTGGGAGCCCTGGGCTCTCACGTGCTGCCACAGCCGCCCAGGGCTGGCCCAGGGCTCCCTAATCCCAGCACAGAGTGGCTCTGTTTGCACCGGGGGTGTTTTTATCCTCTTACTGCTGCCGCTTTCCTGTTGAGCTGTGGATGCTTCGGGCCGGCTCAGCATCACCAGCAGGATGGCCAGGACTTCTTGGCTGGATGTCGGGGTGGCTCAATGTTGTATTTACTGTGTCTGAGTTTAAAACCAAAGCAAAGCATCAGAAGCGTTCAGGCTGCTTCCCAAAATGTAGAGCCAGCTTGGGTATGTGGGATCCCGAGGGGATGGATGTTGCTGGATGTGAACTCCATGGTGAGGAGCCATGGCTGGGATCAGGGGTTGGGGCTTTTTGGGTCTGGATCTGTCATTGCTCCTGGTCCAGGGGGGCTCGGGCTCCATCCTCACTCAGTCCTGAGCAGCTGGAGTGAGGAGGGAGAGAGGGGCACTCACCCCTACAGGGCTCCAGGGTCCCCAAAAGGCGTGAGCTGGGGGTTCTTGGTGCAGCATCCCCCAAGGTGGGGCCAAACTGGGCCACAGTTCACTGGGACAGCACTTGTGTCCCCTCTGGGATGGCACTTGTGTCCCCTCCACTGGTGCTGCGCTTTGGGGGGCAGGAAGGGGGCTGTGTCTGGGGACAGGGTTGGGCAGGGTTGGTGCCTGGAGGGGGACTCTGTGGTGTCCTTCCCTCGGAGGGGAGGGGCAGAGCCAGGCCTTGAGTGTCCCCAAAGTCCCTCTCCAGCAGAGCAAGGTCAGGGCAGGTGTCACCCGGGGTGGTTTGAAGCCCCCAGCCAGGGGGCACAGGGGCCCAGGCCAGGTGTGGGGGACGTCGGGTGACCAGCCAAGAGGGGTTTAAGTCTCTTTTGGGGCATAAATGAGGCTTTTGATGGCCGGGGCCTGCGTGTTACAGTCATGAGACCCCGTTCAGAGGCCGAGCTCAGTCATGGGATCCAGGAAACTGAATTAAAGCGTCTTAAGGAGCTTTTTTCCGAGCTCTGCTCTGGTTTTCCACGTGCTTGTCATATGAACAAAGACGGTATAAAAGGGCAGAGGGGAAGGATCCCATCGGTGGTCGGGCTGGGAGAGGGGAGGGCATCAGAGGAGGGATGCCAGGGTGAGGCTGAGGTGGAGGGAAGGGGACACGAAAGGACAAGGAGAGGGAAGGATGTGCTGGCAGCAGCCCCTGGCTCTGCCCTGCCCGAGTGAGGCACAGGCCTGGGGACAGCAGGGACAGCGGGGACAGGGGTGGTGGCAGATCTGGGGGAGCAGAGTCTGTCCCCTCTCCTCGAGCAGCACAGAGCTGTGAGACCCCGACACCGGCGGCACCTCCCTGGTGAGAGACGGCGAGTGGGGAATCGCGGCACAGGGAGGGGGCACAGGGAGGCAGGGGGGACACCCAGCACCCCAAGGGGACACCTACCACCCCAAAGGGACATCCACCACCCTGGGGGACACCCAGCACCCCTGGGGGACACCCAGCACCCTGGGGGACATCCACCACCCCAAAGGGACACCCACCACCCTCGGGGGGACACCCACAACCCTCAGGGGACACCCACCACCCCTGGGGGGACACCCATCACGCCAAGGGGACACCCACCACCCTAGGGGGACACCCAACCCTGCACGGCTGGCTGGGGGGGACAGGGGTGGTGGTCCCTGAGCTGGGATGGGTCCTGGGAGGGGAACCCGGGCCTGGGAGGGCAACCACGGGATGGACCCCCTAGCTCTGTGCTGTGCACCAACACACGTGTGTGAACACACCCCAACATGTGTGTACACAGATGTGTGAGCCTGCAGACACACACACACACACACACATCCACATCCACATTCACATCCACACGTGTGTGTGCACAGCCCTGCACAGACACGCACACACGCACACACAGATGTGCACACACACACACACACAAACACCCCCTCTGGTGCTGCCCCCCTCACCCCCAGGCTGGCCCACACAGACCCCCACCCTGCACTCCCTGGCACTCATCACCATCTTGTGTCCCAAACCACCCCCAGGGGCTGGAGGGTCCTCAGGGCTGGTGGGTCACACCGGGAAGACCTGTGGGCTGGTTTTCACCTCCTGGAGATGTGGGGCAGGCTCGGGATCCCCAGCTCCCCTGGGACCCCCACACTCCCGTGGGCTCCCTGGGCTCCCTGAGCTCCCTGGGATCCCCACAGTCCCCTGGGATCCCCCAGCTTCACATGCTTCCCGAGCTCCCTGGGACCCCCACACTCCTCTGGGATCCCTGGGATCGCCCACCTCCCCTGGGACACCCCTGTTCCGTGGCATCCCCACACTCCTCTGGGATCCCCCAGCTCCCCGGGTTCCCCAAACTCCATGGGATTGCCCAGGTCCCTGGGATCTCCCTGGGATCATCCAGCTCCCCTACAATCCCCCGCTGCAGTGAGCTTCCCCCAGCTCCCTGGGACACCGCAGTTCCTGGGAATCCTCCCTGTGCTCTCCTGCCCTCCCCTCTCCTCTCTCCTCCAGCCACAGGAGCACTCGGAGTGTGGGGTCGGAGTCCCCTGCCCCCTGTGAGCTTCCCTTTGTCATCCTATGCCTGAGCGATGCCTGGAGGCTGGGACGGCCAAGGGAGGCCCACGGGCTGCCACAGCCCCGGTGACAGCGGCTGGAACAGCACCCTGGGACCACACGGAGGGGTGGGATGGGAGTCCTGGGGGGCTGGAGTGTCCCCCTGGGGGGACAGAGCATCCCTTTGGAATACCAGGACCACCCTGAGTGGCCAGAGCATCCCCCTGGGGCACCAGGAGCACCCTGGGGGGCTGGATTATCCCTCTGGGAGGTCAAAGAACCCTGGGGGGCTGGATTGTCCCTTTGGAGGGGTAAAGCATCCCCTTGGGGTGCCAGGAGCATCCTAGAGGGCTGGAAGCACCCGTGGGGAGATGGAGCACCCCCTTGGGGAACTGGAGCATCCCCCAGTACCCTGTGGGCTGGGACTGGGCAGGGGGGCAATGCAGTGACCCAGGATGTGGATGGGACTCTGGGGTGTCACAGAGCACCCCTGGCTGGGGAGTATCTCCCATGGGGGACATGGACCATGGGGGGTTACATGTTGGGGTACCAGGAGTGGGGTCACCACCCTGACCAACCCATCCCTGAGAAGAGATCACCCTATGTGAGGATGTTCTACCACCTCCCCATTTCCTTCTCTAAATTCCCAACCCCTGTCTGGCACCTCATGTGGGGGCCGTGCTGGGACAATGGAAAAGTTCCCATGTGGATACAGAGAAAATCTGTGACCACCCCAGAGGGAGCAGAAAGTCCCCCTGGGGTGCCTGGATATGGTGGTGCAGAATGAGGAGTAGGAAATGGGGTCTGAGGGGGGGCTCCTGTCACATGAGCATCTCTGCCTGGTTTCCATCTATTTTAACCTCTTTCCCCCAAAAACCAACACAAATCACCTGGCTGTGGGTTTGTGGCGGGGCAGGGACTGGCTGTGGGGGAGCAGCAGGTGGGGATGAGGTTCTGGATCTGACCTCCTGTTCTGGGGGTGAACCAGGAGCAACCCCCATGGGGCATGGGGGACACATTCCTGGGTTGGATCCTGGATGTGTGGGGGATGCCCTGCATGGCATGAGGTCACCCCAGCTCCAGGAGGGTGTCCCTGTTGTCACCCAGCAGCAGTAACAGTGTCATGTCTCCCTGTCATGGGGGACAGGACCCCTTTGTCACCAGCAGTTGTCATGGGGATGGTCCAGCAGTGACATCCCCCTGCCTGGCTCTCCCAGGGAGGGAAAGGGGCAAAACTGTGTCCCCCTCGTGCTGCCCCTGGTGCCACATAGGGACTTGAGGTCCTGTGGCAGCCCTGCCATATGTCCCACACCTTGTCCCCTCCTTAAATTGGGGGGTTTGGCTGTGGGGTGTGAGCCCAGGGGGGCAGTGTGGGCTGCAGATCCCTGGATTCTCTGCAGAGGGGTCAGGAGCTCTGGGGGGGAATGAGCTCAGTTCTGGGGACCCCTTGGTTGATTGAGGAGGCTGCAGTGGGGTTTTAGCTCCTCAGCAGGGTTGGAGGGATTCCTGTGGGGTGCTGAGCTGAGGGGTGGGCTTGTATCCACCAGGATGGGTGAATTTGGGGGTCCCTGCTCTCAGAAGAGCTGCCTCAGGGAGCATAGGGACCCTGGGGACCTTTCCCAGTGCTGCTGACTGGGAGCTGAGTGGGAATCCCAGTGAACCAGGTTGCCCCTTCCCAGGTGGGGAGGCAAAAGCACAGCTAAGATTGGCCTGGATCCGTTTTGTGCAGGTTTCCCACAGCAGGTCCTCCAGGTCCAGGCAGAAACGAAGATTTAATTTGATTTAATTTTATTATTTATTTCATTTTATTTTATTTTTGGCAGTTTGTGACTTGAGGAAGCAAGGGCTGAGAATTATGAGGAAGGCAAATACCCTGTGTGTGTGTCATTCTAAAGTCCTTTCTACTACAGCTGATGTTCTGTAAAATAGATTTATCTATGACCTAAAAATAAACACCTTTTTCTCTCTCTTTTTTTTTAGGGGAGGGGGGGAAGATGAGCTTATTCTCTGTGCTCTAGTGGGAGGAGGGAGCTGGCAGGGGGTGTGGGGGGATCTCAGCACAGCCCTCCCCCAGTACCTGTAAAGCACCTTATGCCTGGGGCACGTTTCTGCTGCGGGAAGGCAACTCACCTCCTGGGGATTCCTGCTTTCTGGAAGCTTTTTATGGATTATTCAGGTTTCCTGGGGTCAGCAGCTGCTGGGGCATCAGTGTCCTGCTCAGTGGTGGGTTCCTCCCCTCCTCTTCCACTCCTGGACTCTGCTGGGACACCATGGGGAGCGATTGGCAGGGAGGAGGCAGCAGCACGTGCCAAATTTGGAAAATAAAGTGGGGTTTTTTCCACCCAAGACTCCTGTGAAACATGACTTTTGCCACCTTTCCCTCATCCTTCCCTGGGGCCAAGGCTGGTTCCTCCTTGTGCACTTTCCTCTGAGTCACCCAGCTGGCTCCTGGCACTGCCCTGCACCTTCCCACCTCTCCTTGCACCAGCCACAAGGCTCTCCTGGGTCACCCCTTCCCTCTGGGCTGGGGGTCCGGCTCCCCCTCATGGGATTTCTCCTCAGAGGGTTTGGTCCTTGCTGCCATCCCCAAACCTGCTGAGGGTGGAGGCTCCAAGGCAGGGGCAGCACCAGGAGCTGTGGGTGCCCCTCACATGGTTGACCCCTCCAGGGCCAGCTCTGAGTCCCTGCTCAGCTCAGACAAAGCTCTGTCACCCCACGTGCCTCAGAGTCCCCACTGGAAAATCGGGGTGTGGTGTCACCCTGAAGCAGGAGGGGGTTTGGGGGAGGGTATGGAACCACCTCTGTGCATGGCCTCGGGGGAGTTGTTGGGCCTTGGAGCCACCTGCCCAGTGTTTTGTGCTGTCCTGGAGGCCAAGGGGCTGTACTGGGGGGCAGTGGGACCTGCTGGGAGTACTGGGATGTGCTGGGGCAGTGGGACCTGCTGGGAGTACTGGGATGTGCTGGGGCAGTGGGACCTGCTAGGAATACTGGGATGTGCTGGGGCAGTGGTTCATGTTTGGGGTGGTGGTCCATGGTAGTCCATGCTGGGAGCTCCAGGCTGTGTTGAGGTGGTGGTCCATGGTAGGGCTCAGGCAGTGGTCTGTGCTGGGGATACTGGGATGTGCTGGGGCTATGGTTCATGATGGGGATACTGGGATGTGCTGGGGGCTGTGGTCCATGCTGGGGGCAGTGGTCCACGGTGGTCCATACTGGGGATGCTGGGCCGTGCTGAGCTGGTGGGCCACAGAGCAAGGAACCCAGGAGCTTTGCTCTGCCTGCAGCTGGGGGGCTCTGGGGGATGCTTAGGAGGTCTCTG
>WBMV01004465.1:10802-56856 GCA_013396655.1 Campylorhamphus procurvoides | reverse complement strand
CCCCATCCCCGGCTGTGGCTGCTCCCGGTCCTGCCGCCCCTTCCCGGTTTCCCCCCGCGCCCTATCCTGGCCTTGGCCCTGCCGGCACTGCCGGCCCCCCATCCCGGCCCTGCCTGTTCTCCCTTGGCAAGGGCAGGCCCGTGCCCGCCCTCCTCCTCCTCCTCCTCCTCTCCTCTGCCCACCCACCCGGGCCTGGAGCCGCCTCTCCTTCCCCTGACCCTCCCCAGGCCCGCGTGTTTCCCCGCAGCCCCTCCGCGGTGGGCTCTGTGTGGGACTCCCCCGGCTCTGTGGCTGCCCAGCCCTGCGCTGTCACCTCCTGTCCCTCCTGGAAACATCTCCAGCCCCTCCCTGTGATGGAGCGGGGGGTGCCTCTCCCACCACCGACATCGCACCGAGGGGGATCTGGAGCGGCTTTGTGGAGTGTCCCGGAGCCCGGGACAGCCCGGGTGTGCCCGGGGCAGCGGCTGCAGGAGCTGCAGGAGCGCAGCGCTGCCCTCACCCCGTTCTTTGTCGCTCCGGGCACTCCGCTTTGAATCGTCAGGGCCGAATTCCAAACGCGCTGACGGCTCCCGTTAGATCCCTGCGGGAGGAGCTGCGTGTCCTGCAGAGGGTGCTGGGGTGTCCTGGGGGGCTGTGCTGAGCCAGACCCACCTCTGAGGGGTTTGGGTGAGGCACAGCACGCTGCCAGGCTTCCCAAAGGAACCTTAACCCAAACCCCCAGTGAGTCAGGGAATCATGGAGTGTCCTGTGATGGAAGGGACCTACAGGGATCAATAGTGAGCTATTGTTAATTCTTCCAGCAGCTCTTGTTGTTTTCTTTCATCACATTATGATTTATTGGGAGAGAAAAGCCTTCCTTCTTCTCCCCAGAAGATCCCTGCTGGCTTTCTTTTTGGTAAAGCTTTGTTATTTCTGTCAGTTTTTTCTGAAATCTGAAAGAGAAATTGCCAAAATAAAGCCCAGCTCGTGGGTTTTGGGGGTCCTTGTTGTAACTTTGGGTTGCCCACAGGTTTGGAAAAGGATGAATTCTCTCTCTGTCTCCTGGTTACAAGATCGACTCAGCACCACCAGTGATTTAGTTTGAAATAAAAGAAGCATTCTCAGGGCTGTCACAGGCAGGTAACACATTAGAAGACAAAAGTTTTTGCCTATTTCAGTGTTCTTTTGTATTTTAAAACCTCTCTAGAAGCCTTTAGGATGGTCTTTTAGAATATCATAATTACCTTTCACTGTGCTATTCCTGTGTGTCTTTACATATCTGTGGAGTGTCAGTTTTGGAACTAGGATGTCTCATCTTGGTCTGTGCCAGGTGCTGGGTGACAGCTGGGGCTGGCTTTGGGTGTGGAAATGGGAAGAGAAAATGGGCCTTCAGTGAAACCTCCTGGGGCCCTGGAATGTGTGTGAGGCTCCTGGTGCTGCTGGAAGGGGGAAGAGTTGGGAGGGAAGGGCAGGAAAACTCACCCCAGTGCCCTGCTAGGCCTGGCCTGGATGTGTCAGAGAGCCAGGAGAAGCAGCCTGAGTTTTGGGGGCTGAGAGGGATTTGCTTGGAATCCTGGAGTTGTTACAGTTGGAAAAGACTTCCAGGATCAAGTCCAGCTGTTAGTTCAGCACCTCCACCCTGATCACCACTGACCATGTCCCCATGTTTAGACACTTCCAGAGATGGTGACTCCACCACTGCCAGTGCTTTACAACCCTTCCCATTTAGAATTTTTTCCTAATATCCAACCCAGTCTACTCTGCTGTGGCTCTTGGAGAAGCTCTGGCTTCTGACAAACAGAAGCTGCAGCGTGGGCCTGGTGTCTGCCGTTTGTGAGAGAAGCAGGATCCCAAGGCTTGACTCCCCTCAGCTGGCTCAGTGCCTGTTCCTGCCTCTTTCCCAAACTCTTGGCATGGCTGTTGGAACAGGGATCTGTCAGTTCTGCCTCAGCTCGGGGTTGGACCTCAGCCATTTTTAAATGTTGGTTCTGTGTTNTGAAGCACCCTGGGCTGGTGGAAGGGGATGGGATGAGATGAGTTTTAAGGTCCCTTCCATTGAAACCATTCCAAGGTTCCATGATTTGAGTTGGGAAATGGGAGATGGACAATGCACTTGCTGCAATCCCTGCATTTTAGAATGGACTCCAGTGGGTCACAGAGGGTTCCTGATTTCTGTAGGAGCAGAAAGCACTTTGGCAATTGTTTTGTGGGCAGTACTTTGCTCAGTTTTCCCCAGCAGCATTCAGATTGAAGTGCTCCTCTCCTTTCCCCTCCTGCCTGAAGCTCCTGTTGCCTGGAAGGATCTGTAGGATTTACACTAGAGGGTGTAGTAGTTCAGCGAGAACCAGGAAACCTCCTGGGAGCAGGTTCTCCATCCACCAGGACTTGCTCCCTGCCAGGGGAACTGCCTGTCTGGTTTTCAAGCAGCCTCATAGCCCTGCACTGGAGCAGATTTGACCTAATTAATCACATCACTCGATAAATAAGCTTCAAAAGCATCATTTTTGTGCCAAAGCAGGTGGGTCTCTACACCAAGAGCTGCAGCTCAGACCCGTGTTTTCTGGGTTAGTGCCTAGAGAAAAAGGATAACATCTAAAGGAGCAGCCTGCTAAGCATATTGATTTCAGGCTGGGGCTGGCTTTGATGTTTGAGGATCACTGGAGGACTGGCAGGAACCCCAAAACTCCTGGTACAGCTTTGGAGGGTTGAAAGGAGCTTTTGAAAACAGAGTGTAGCTGGCCTTGGCAGGTTGTGGTGGGAGGAGGCTGTGGACATGGGCCAGATGGGGCAGAGAGGATGTGAAAAGAGGAATTAGTGGGATGTAGGACTGTTACCCCCTTTTTTTTGCCCCACCCTCACCATTCCAGACTTCCCAAGGCATGTAGAATTCAGGGGTCCCTAACAGATGATCCATATTTTTCATCATTTAGACACATGCTCCCAGCCACTCTGTGCCCTCTGGAGATCAGCAGGAGGACTGAGTTTTCCCTGTCTCCTTTTCCTTCCTCTCTAAAAGCAACTCAGTCAATACAAACCTGTGTGGAGTGAGGAGGGAGCTCTTGTGATGCTCTGCTCTGTGGGGCACGTGTGAACTGGGGTCTGAGACAAAGGATACTTGGCATGGGAAATCTATTCCCATATTTTACTGCCTGTGTGGTAACAGAATGTGCCTACCTGGAGGCTCCTGGAAATTCCAGGCTGGCTGAGCACTGAGGAAGGGGCTGCAGCTTGTGCTGGTGGGGAATTTTCTGTGCAAGGCTGTGAATCTGGAGATTGCAAATTCTAATCCTGACTTGGCTTGAAGTGCTTTTTCCATCTGTGAGGTGACTAAAACCCACCTGCTTCAGAGCAGGATGAAAAGATTATTGAATGTGTGTGAAGTGCTTTGAAAGCAGGCGGTGTAAGGAGGAGGGAAGAGCTGCCTTCAGTCCTAAAAGCGTCTTTTCAAGAGCTGTAGAGGGGAAAAATAGGTCTCTCTTTAAAGTCCAGGTCTTGAGTATGCTGAAGGACATAAAAGAGGCATAATACAGCTCTTCATGAATATCTTAAGGGAAGCAGCTCTTTGGTTTGCTGGGTTTCAGAGCTGTCAGGACGTGTTTAGGGTGGATGTTTTTGAACCCAGAGGAGAAAGTTGTGTCCTGGTCTGGAGCTCCGAGTTCTTTTGTGTGCTTTGATCATAGAATCCTAGAATGTCCTGAGCTGGAAAGGCCCCACAAGGACCATCCAGTCCAACTCCTGGCCCTGCAGAGACACCCCAACAATCCCACCCTGTTGTCCAAACCCTCCTGGAGCTCTGGCAGCCTTGGGGCCGTGCCCACTGCCCTGGGGAGCCTGGGCAGTGCCCACCACCCTCTGGGGGAAGGACCTTTTCCCAATATCCATCCCAGCCCCCCTGGCACAGCCCCAGCCCTTCCCTGGGTCCTGATCCTTGTGTTCATCTGAGGTGGGAAGAGCCAGGTTTTCAGCACCCTCCTGAGGTGCTTTGCTCTGCAGTGGGGGGTACTGAGTTGCCCAGCAGCTTTTTGTTGTGGTCCAAAGCATGTGCAGTGGTTTTATTGCTGTGTGAATGTTTTATTTGGATGGACAAGGCAGGTTAGACCTGGGTCACATCTTTGGAAGGTGGATGGGTGGGGTTGTGTGGTGCCATCCAGGAGGTTTGCACACAGTGAGCTGCTGCAGCACTGCTGGGCTCAGCTCAGATGTGGAGAGCTCCATGGGGTTGTTTCTCCAGCTTGAACTCTGGATCCTGTCACTGGTTCAGGGGAGGCACATGGGATGGCTGTGACCATCATGACCCCCCAGAGGGTGGTGGGCACTGCCCAGGCTCCCCAGGGCAGTGGGCACGACCCCAAGGCTGCCAGAGCTCCAGGAGGGTTTGGACAACGCTCTGGGGGACAGGGTGGGATTGTTGGGATGTCTGTGCAGGGCCAGGGATTGGATTCAATGATCCCTCTGGGTCCCTTCCAGCTCAGGACATTCTATGATAATTGGTGAAACCTAAAGAGACTCTTTAAATGTTAAACCCCAACTTTAATCACCCTCAGGCCACATGTCACTGTGGGGTCAGGGCCACTGTCAGGTTCCTCACACAGCACTTTGCTGAGGGGCTGTCCAGGGTTGGTGGGAGCAGCCAGGCTGAGGCTGGGTTTGCCCGTATCTGACTCCCATTGCAGTGCAGGTTCATTCCATGCATAGAAAGGATGAAAAAAAAGGTCTTTCCAGGTACATTTTCCTCCCTGTAGTTGGTGTTGTGCAAGATCAGCCCTGCAAAGAGCTTCTGTTACTGTATTGGCTACAAGAAAACTGAGCAGAAATGGAAACCCACGAGCTGCCTTGGGTATCACTTCCATGAGAGAGGGAAGGGGGGGTTTGGTGTTGGGTGCTGCAGCCCATGGTCTGTATGTGAGGGCATTAACTCTGCTTTTCCCCCCCTCCCCATTTGTGTTTAGGACAGTAATTACCAAACTGTCCCCAGTGGGTTTTATTTTTAACTTCAGTTTTGAAATGAATACTGAAAAACCAGTTGATGGTGAAGTCAGGATGTGTCTCTTCACGCCGTGGCTTCCCAGCAATTTGGGATTTGTGGTCACTTAACTGAACTGTGCCAGCAGTTTCCTGTGGGTGGGCAGGTGCAGCTGGGTGGTGTGCTGGGATTTTGGGGTGGGCTGAGAGGACACTTCAATTCTTGATCTCTCTGTGGCTGTGGGGAGATTCAGCCCCAGGTGTCTGCCCCTGTGGCTCTTCCTTGCTCCAGTTGACAAGCAGGAGGTGGAAGCAAATCCCCATCAAGCCAGAAGGATTTGGGAGGCTGAAGGTGCAGCGACCTGCCCGGTGCTGAGGGCACTGGAGCCGTGCCAGGCTGGTGAGCTCCCTTTGTCTGCTCTCACAGGATCTCTCTCCACTGTGCAATACCTTCTGAACACTTCCTCTCATTATTATTTAAACTCCAGCCAAGCCCTGCCACGCTGCGTTAATGGGAAGCACAATTCCCTAATCCAGGGTTTTCCCAGCCCACGTTCCCGTGCTGGGCGAGGCTGGAGGCGCCAGGGCGGTGCTTGGACAGGCAGGGCCAGGCCGTGTCCCTGCCCTGCAGCCTCCTTCCCTGCTGGAACAGGGGCTGGAGAGGTGAAGGGGGTGTTGGGCTCGGGATGGGGGGGCACAGCAGGATGGGGGGATGGATGTTTGGGAGGCGACCGCACACAGGGGCTCGTGGGGCTCAGACAGAGCCAGGAGCAGCGTGTGCAGCTGGGCAGGGGGGACAGCAGGAGGGCAGAAACTCCCCCAGGGGGGTGGAAGCAGCTGTAGGAAAGAGGAACGTGGTCAGGAAGCCCACCCAGACACTCAAAGCCCAACCGAGCTGGGAGCGAGAGAGGGTGAAGGCGGGACTCGGTCGGCAAGTCCTGCCCCAGTTCTCTCCCCCCGAAAGTGCAGTGTCAGCACACGGGCAGCGTGTGGTGCCTTCAGCCCCGGCCAGGGTGTCTCAGCAGCACCGGGCAGGTCCAGCATGAACAAGTACCTGCAGTGTTTATTGACCACGGGCAGCTCAGGTAACTCTTTTGGAAGTTTTTGGCGGCGTGAACTCATGTTTGGGGTGGGCAGCTGGAGAGGAGTGACTTCTCCAGGGAGGCTTTCACGTGGTCACCATTCATCTACCAGGAGACCTGGCTCCTCAGGCTCCTGCCTCTGGAATCCATGGACTGTGCCAGCAGCTCAGCTCGGCTTTGGGGGATTTGGCTGCAGAGGGATTTTGGGTTTGCTGGGTGAGAACAGTTGTGGAGCTCCAGGTGTCCGAGTCCTGGAGGAACTGCAGAGTTTTAATTCTGCCTTTTGAGTTGTCTAAAACCAGACAGGTTTTAAAACAAGCTTAAGTTTTCATTTTAAGCCTTCATAAGTCGCAGCTGAAGTTTTAAAATGTAATACAGCTTGAAAGATGATTTTCTAGCTTTCAACTTGTTTTTCAAAGTGCCCAGTTGTTGGTTTTTTGGTTTGGTTTTTTTGTTTTCACTCAAAATAGTTAAAGAAACAAGACAGGTGTTAAGAAGATAACTTATCTTGAGCACACCAGGGAAAGGCTGGACATTAAAGGACTAGTGGGTGTAGCTGCTTTTGTCCATGCTGGTCAGAGTAAGTTTTCAAGGTGGAGTTGTACAGAGAGAAAAGACACCTGAATACCTGAAATATTTAAATACTCCTTTTTTTTTCCTTGTGGAGGAGACTTGCTCTGTTAATTTGGTTTTGGAGTAGATCCTTGGTTTTATCCAGAACTTAAAACAAGGGATGTGGGAGTGTTTCTGTGTAGAGATTTGTTTTGCTGTGCCAGAGGCAGAATTGCCCAAAGTTGTGTTTTCTCAAATAAAACGAGGAGGGCTGTGCTGTGTCCTGGGATGTTGCTGTCTGAGCTGCCTTGTGGGATAAGCCCTGACAGTTTCCTACTCTTGGAAATGCTTGGGAAGGACATGGCCCAGGTGGAGCTGCTCCCTGCTGGATTGAACCCACCCAGGCAGGTCTGTGTGTCAGGAGAGCTGGAGAGGGACGTGGGAGAAGGCCTGGAGGGACAGGCCAAGAGGGAATGGCTTCCCAGTGCCAGAGGGCAGGGATAGATGGGATAATGGGAAGGAATTGTTCCCTGTGAGGGTGGGCAGGCCCTGGCACAGGTTGGGCAGAGAAGCTGTGGCTGCCCCATCCCTGGAAGTGTCCAAGGCCAGGTTGGACAGAGCTTGGAGCACCCTGGGCTGGTGGAAGGTGTCTCTGCCCATGGCAGGGGTGGGATGAGATGGGCTTTAAGGTCCCTTCCAGCCCAAACCACTGGGGGATTCCAGGATTCCTGACAGCAGGCTGGGCTGGCTGCACTGAGAAAACAGCCTGTGGATTGTCCAGGGATGATGCCTGGCTGCCCTTGTCCCTTGGTGTGACCCCCCACCCTGTGCTGGTTGTGGCTCCTCTGGGAACCCCCTGCTCTGCCCACGGGCACAGGTGGCACCGTTGGCTGCAACAACACCTGGAGAAACCAGCCCTGCCCGAGAGCAGGAGCCAGCAGGGTTAAAAATACCTCTCGGTGAGAGATGACTGTTTGGGCTTTTTTCAGACTTTCTTTTCTCATATTTGCATCCCTTTTTCCACTAAAGAAATGACTGGAGAGGTTCACGATGTGCTTTGATGCTGTGGCATTAAACACCTCCCATGGAGTGGCAAATCCAAGGAGTGGGGTGCACAGGGACTCTTCTGGCTCTCATACCTCTCAATTCTTGTTTCCTGATCAGCACAAGGTTATCTCTGTTTTTAGACTTAATTTTAATAATTTAATTTACTATTTAAGAAGACAGAGAAGGGACAAAACAAATTCTTAGGACTAAGGTTATATTTAAAGTTGGAGAAACATTTCTCTTAGCTCCCCTTCTCTGCCCTCCTAACCCACTTCCTCTGGATAATTACTTGAAATGTACTATTTTAAATCTCAGCATTAATTATTTCCAAGTGGTTGCATATTATTGTTAAATTAATTGTTGGATATTTGTTTTCGGTACTGGCAAATGAGCTCTATGCCAAGAACTGCCATTTGTTTTGCTCTCTTTAATTCTGAAGAGTCACAGAACTCAGCCTGCTGGTAAAGCCTTTCTGAAAAACATTTTGTTCTAGAGGAACCTCTGTCTCTTCTGTGAAGCATTAAATGAAAAGCATAAAATACTTTTCCAATGGTGTTAATTTTTGTGTGATTGGAGAGGTTGGACGTTTGCTGAGTGCTGGCACAGTAAACACAGAGAGCTGTTAAACCAACAGAGCTGTTCCGATGACGTTAATCAAAAATGCCTCTGTTTTTTCCACCTCTCCAGAGAGTCCCCAACCAGCTTTCACCTTCCCCACCTCCCAGTGAATGCACCTTTTGTTGCCAGCTGCAGGTGACCCAGGGAAATGGGGGGCTTTGGCAGTGGCAGGTCTTGAAATTCACAGAATCTTTGAGGTTGGAAAAGACCCTTCAGGTTACCAAGTCCAACCATCCACCAGCACCACCTCCATGGTCACCACTAACCCAGGGGCACATCCACAGGTGTTTTTGAACACTCCCAGGGATGGTGACTCCACCACTGCCCTGGCAGCCTCTTCCAATGTTTGACAAGCCCTCCCATGAAAAAATGTCCCTAATATCCAACCTAAACCTCCGCTGGTGCATCCTGAAGCCGTTCCCTCTCCTCCTGTCCCTGTTCCCCGGGAGCAGAACCTCAACCCACCCGGCTCCCCCTCCCCTGTCAGGAATTTGCAGAGCCAGAAGGTCCCCCCTGAGCCTCCTTTTCTCCAGGCTGAGCCCCCCTAGCTCCCTCAGCCCCTCCTGCTGCTCCAGCCCCTTCCCCAGTTACATTCCCTTCCCTGGACACACTCCAGCCCCTCAATGTCTTTCTTGCCATGTACTGTCTTCAAATGTTCACTGTCTTTTGGCCTCTGCTGGTCCCTCTGCAGCTTGGCCAGCAAAGCCTTTTGTTTTGAATTCCTAATTGCTGTAAATTTGGAACTTTCTAATTTTTGCCACCTCTTTGTCTGGCAGCAGCAGCTCAGTGTGGCTCTGTTAGGTCTGGAAAGAAGGTAGTTGGTTTTCCTCCTGTTGCCTGGAGCAGCTGTGGATGCCCCATCCCTGGAAGTGTCCAAGGCCAGGTTGGAGCATCCTGGGCTACTGGAAGGTGTCCCTGCCCATGGCAGGGGTGGCACTGGATGGGCTTTAAGGTCCCTTCCCACCCAAACCAGTCTGGCGTTGTGTCCCACATTCAAGAGCTGGACCCCCAAAACCTGCAGGATTTCATCCCCCGGCACCCATCACACATTTGGGCTTTTCTGCATTTGAAGCCTCTCAGGTACATGTTGTGGGAGGGTGCTGGAGAAAAAAAAAAGAGCCATCTTTTTCTCCAGAGTGATTCACTGTAAAATAAGTTTTACCATCACAAGGGTGACCTTGTCCTCCCATTCTTTAATGTCAGCTTTGTTTATTGCCCTCCCCTGTTGCCCAAACCAGAAGGACCAGTGTGCAGTGAGGAGTCTGCATTAGGGGAACTGTAATAAACCAGCTCCACCTCCCAGCTGAGGCCTTGTGTGCCACAACCAGCAGGACAGTAACCAGGAAAAGACAGAATCAGCCTTGCTTTTTTGGCAGAATCCTGTTTTATGCTCTGTATTCTCTGTGCTGAAGTGGCTGATACAAGCACAGCTCAGTTTGATGTGTTCTAAAGCAGTTCTGGGTTAAATGAAATCTTCACTGAGGTCCTGTGTAAATTGGTAATAACTTGTTTTGTAGAGTGTTGAGGGTAACTTCACCTGTGTGTGTCTTAGGAGGGTTATTTCCTATATCTGAGGTACATTAATTTATTAAGATAGTTTGTACTTTAAAGAGTGCCCTGTCAGCAGTTTAGTTCACAATCCTGTAAGGAGTTGGCATCTGAAGTCTCATTATGTTGTGATTCCCAAAGGACAGTATAGACTTTGTGTTACAGAGTCCCACAGAATCTCCTGAGCTGGAAGGGACCCCCCAAGGATCACCCAGTCCAACCCCTGGCCCTGCACAGACACCCCAACAATCCCACCCTGTCCCCCAGAGCATTGTCCAAACCCTCCTGGAGCTCTGGCAGCCTTGGGGCCGTGCCCACTGCCCTGGGGAGCCTGGGCAGTGCCCACCACCCTCTGGGGGAAGAACCTTTTCCTGAGATCCATCCCAACCCCCCTGGCACAACTTCAGGGATGTAAAACTTCCCTCCAAAAAGAGTTATTTCAATATGTGATTCCTCTCCCTCCTTTTGCTTCAGCAGGAACTGCAGACATCTTGCACATCAAATAGTTCATCCTGTACTAACCTTCCTTTACATCCTGAGTGTCCACATGAGTGAAATGAAGAGGAATAAAAGCAGAAGGTGAAGAGACTCCTTTGAGTCTGGGATCCCAGTGGCAAGAAGGGGGTGTGGGTGGAGCTGGACTTGGACACCAAGAGCTCCTTCCCTCGGTTCCTGGGACTGTAATTAGACAGTGGAAAAGCTGGTCTGATTTGAGATAGCAGGTGGATTTCTCTGACTTTGGAGTCTTGGTGGCTTTCTCTCCATACATGTGTGTGTTTATATAAATAAAACCCCTCCTTGCTGTGTTTCCTCTGCATTATCTGCAGATGCAGCCTGGCCAGGGGTGCTGGTGCTGAGGAGCATCGTGGAGCCACTTCCAGAGTCTTTCCTGGCCAGGCAGCCTTTGATCAGCAGTGCTGGGGGATCCATCAGGCCTCCTCCTCTCCTCCCCAGGAGCTCTCCTGGCCTGTCTCAAAGCCTGCTGGCATGTCTGGAGCTTGGAATGTGTGTTTTCATCTGCTCATTCCATCGACACAAAACGTGCCAGTAGTTTTATCCTGGAGATGAACAGCAGAGACTCAGAGCCCAGGTCTGGGCTTGGGTTGTCTTTGGCTTTACCTGATCCTGGTACATTTAAAATAGTTTGTTTTTCTTTTGTGTGGTTTGGGTTTGGTTTTTTTTTTCCATTTTATCAAGTCTTTAGATCCATGCTCTGTGTTCTCTCTCTCCAGGCCACCTGACACTCAGCTCTGCACAGATTACCAGGCTTTCAGCTCTTCCTTTGAAGTGTCTGTGCTAAATTTTAGGTCTCAGTCTTGATTCAGAGGGTAAGAGCTGACTCCTCAGCTGGTCTTCTCTGCCACCGCAGAGCTGATGTTTCACAAAGTGGTGAGAGATGGTGGGCATGGAGGACTCTCTGCTCCTTTTCAGCTCTTGGGTTAATATTTATATCTAATAATCTTGAGAATCTGGAATATACTTGCCCTGATGTTTCTGCCCTTTGCATCTGGGTTTGTTCCTGGTTTTTTCCGT
The DNA here is from genome assembly GCA_013396655.1 of Campylorhamphus procurvoides. Classification (NCBI taxonomy): domain Eukaryota; kingdom Metazoa; phylum Chordata; class Aves; order Passeriformes; family Dendrocolaptidae; genus Campylorhamphus; species Campylorhamphus procurvoides. Next base: position 45,535 of record WBMV01004465.1, on the reverse strand, counting down.
GTTAGCTGCATTTCTTCCTGGTTTCTAAGTAGGCTCTGGAATCTGTCCAGTGTCCACTGCTCTGGTTTGCCCCCTCCTCCCTCCCTCTCTTCTCAGGTGAGAGCTGTGGTGGGTGTCAGGAAGAGGAAGGGCACACACTGGTTTTGGAAATGCTCTTTGTGTCGTCATCAAAGCTCTTTGCAACAGCTGGAGGAGAAATGGTTGTAGAAATAGCCCCTTGTTCCTCTTGCCCCACCTTTCTGGCCCTGAGCAGGACTCTGGCAGTCCTTTGGGAGGTGGTGACACCACGCTGTGATTGCCCAGAGTCCCTGCTCAATCAGGAGCTGATTGGTTTGGAAAAAAAATTGGACAAACCCAAGTATTTTCTGAAACCACTGCCTTTGTTTTAACCTCTCTTATTCTGCTTCCTCAGGGGCCAGTTCTACCAACTGCTACACAGGTTCTGTTCCTGTTACCAAAGGAAGGTGTGCAGGTCTGGATCCTCTCTCAAAAAAACCCAAACCCACCCCCAAAAAAGCCAAAACAACCCTCCCCTCCCAACCCTCAGTCTTGTGGGAATGGTGGAAACAGCTCCCTTACCACTGTGTGCTTCTCTCATCCCTCTTAGACCTGAGAGGGTTTTATTTTGTCTTTTATCTCTCTCTTTATTTGATCTCTGCATATCCATGCTGGAAGGGCAGTTTTACTGCTGTCCCTGTAGTTCCTCTGGGGTATTGGCATCCAGAGTCACTGTGGGAGAACAAGGTCTGAAACCAGTTCAGAGCCAGAAAGCAGCTGTTAACACACCTGCAGCTTCTGTCACATGAGCTGTTTTTATTAGAGTTGTGGCCTGGTTTGGGTTGGAAGGGACCTTAAAGCTCCTCCAGTCCCACTTCTTCTCACCATGGGTTGCAAAGGAGAGTCTGGGATGGTGGCAGAGCATTTGTGCTTGGGACAACTGCTCCTGTGTCCTCTCGGAGATCAGTGTTACCAGGGGAACTTTAAAGGACTTTCCAGTTGTTAAGGTGTCCCTTGGGCAGGTTCCTTTGGCATTTCCATGTAGTTCCACGGGGTGGATCCTCCCCAAAGCCTCTCCTGTGGAGCTGTGGTTGGAAGAGCTGGCCAAAGCACATCCTCAGGACTTGTGTGGACAGGGGAATGTCAGAAAAGGGGAATGTTCTGGGTGTTCAGTGTTCCTGTTTGGAGGGTGTTTGTGTGGGTGAGTTGTGGGGCCTGTTGTGGGTTTTCCTTACCAGCAGCACTTGCTTTGTCCCAGGTAAGACTGGTTTTCCTGCAGCTGCTGTGAGAAACACTGAGCTTTGAGGAATAGTGGAGGCTTTTGGCATTGGCATTGAGAAGTGAGAACCTGATCCACAGCTTCTTCTGGAATCCTCTTTCTGCCTTGGTCACTCTGTTGAATTAAACGGATAGTTCTGTGCACACTCAGCTCCTCTTGGGCCTAATACTGTGATTATTCTTTGGTGCCCCAAAAGGATATTGAATTTATAGAGCTTTTCCATGAGTAATAAGAGCACTTTGTTAATAGGTCTTTAGTCCTGGGAGTATTTTGTACTATCTAGTCTAGTGTAGGCACTGGTGGCTTTTGGTATCCAATATTTATTTACTCTGTGGTGCCAGAGCGTGGCTTTTGGTTGTCATTCAATATTGGGTTTTGATCAGAGCAGACCTTAAAAAACCTCTCTTTTAATTCTCCTCCAAAGCCAATTTTACTGGAATTGCTGGCAGTAAATGATTTGAAATTCCTTTTTTTACAGAGCGAGGATATGACCCCTACAATCCAGAGCTTCCCAGGGCCTCACTGGACGCAGATGATGGTGCTCTGGCTGACATTACAGACGTGACACCTGGAATTCTGGAGCTGGAGCTGGTCAACAAGGCCATTGAGGCAGTGAAGAACGAGGTGGAGAGAGAGCAGAAGAAATACGAGGAGCTGCTGGAAACCACAAAGGAGTTTGGTGCTTCAGAGGGCTCCTCACTCATTTCAACCTCACCCGTGTCGGCTGCTGGGACTCCAAATGATTCATTTGTCTCCTTGGAGTATAATCCAGGGAGCTACAACTTCACCAATAACTCAGACTACAACCCCACCCCTCTCACTGCTGCTGCTCGCTCCAGTAAGTACACTTTGGCTTCCTCCCGCTCCAAAGGGAGCTCTCTGGAATACATTCCCAAGGCTGTAGCACAGAATAAAAAATACAGTAGCACTGTCACTAACAATAAGTATGTGATTGATGACTCTAAGCCTTCTACAGACTTGGAATACGACCCCCTTTCCAATTACTCAGCCAGGCTTTTGAGCAAAGCCACAACCAAGGAGCCCAAGGGGTCCAAAAGGGAAAGGGGGTGTGATTATGAAGACTCTTACTCTCCTTTACGGAAGAAGCTCTGTGAAGACCCCGATGACGACGAGGTGTTGGCCAGGTTCTCCTCCTCTGAAGATGAGGCTGATGTGGAATATAAAACAGCTTCTGGAAGTTCACCATCAAAAGCTGGTTCTGATATTGAATCAAACAATGAGTTCTCCAGCAAAGAGCTGAGCACCAAACTGGGTGACTTTGCTTCCCGGGATAGAAAAGAAGCAGCACAGCATGGCAGGGGAGACCTTCCAAGTTCACAGAAAAATCCTGCCAAAAACTTACCAGACAAGAACACAAAAGCAGTGAAATTGTGTTCTGGTAAGAACAGCCAGGAAGCTGAAAATAAAAACAAAGACTCAAAAGATAAAACTAAAAGGAAGAAGTCAGATGTTAGTAAAACACCAGGCCTCAGTGAGGCTGGGAAGAAGGAGAAGAGTAAAAATGCAGAAAAAGACAAAGTGCCCAAGAAAGAAGAAAAATTGAAAAGCAAGAACGAAGAGAAAAACTGCAAAGATAAAAGTGGCAAAGTGAAAACAGATGGCAACTTAAAGAAGCCTGAAAAGCAGAAGTCAGAAAAAGTGGATGGGCTTAAGAAAGAAAAATCCAAGTCCACCAACAGCAGTTCAGGAAAAAGCAAGAGCGAGGGTGTCACCAAAGGCTCCAGCACGGAGAAACTGGGGAGCAGCAAGAAGGACTCACAGGGCAAAACTGGGGATGTGAAAAACGGGAAGGAAACCTCTGGCCGTAAAAGCAAAGAGAAAGGGACCAAAACTGCAGGGCTGGAGCGCCAGAAGGGAAAGGTCAGTCCTGTGGGGAAGGGAGACCCGAAGAAGGGCCGGAAGCAGCGGAGTTTGAGCCACGTGGACCTGTTTGGGGACGAGAGCGGGGACGACGATGACAAGGGCCGACCTCTGCCCTCCTCCCTGCTCGAGGTGAGCTCAGACTCGGACGGGGGGGACTCTGGCTCGGCCTCTGACAGCGAGAGGGAAAGGACCAAGAAGGCGAAGCGCTCCAAGTTGGCCAAGTCATCGTCGTCCTCCTCGACGTCTGATGACATCGACTACTCCATCCTGGAGAAGGACGTGGACTTCGAGTCAGACCCCATGGAGGAGTGTCTCAGGATTTTTAATGAGTCTACAGATGTGAAGACTGAGGACAAGGGGAGGCTGGGGAAACAGGTAAGGCTGAGTTGGAGGGGTTGGTTCTCTGCCCTCCCAAGGAGGAAGGACTCTGCTTTGGTTTAGAGGTGTTGCTTATTTCAAGTGGCTGCAGAGGGCTTGGAGGGAGAGTCCGTGTGTTGGAAGAATCTCATCCTTGGCATGACTGAGTTGGAAGAGCTTGCACCTGAATTTTCCTGCTGGATTGAAGGCTGCTGGGAAATGTAAGGATCCAATTCCCTTTTGGCCTTGAGCTGTGAGGGTTATCAGGTCCTTCCGTCTCCATCTGGCCTGAGGACCGTGGTGGCCTGGATGGCTGGAGGAAAGGCTTCAGAGGGAAAGTTTTATGGATTTCAAAGCTAAATTTGCCAGTGTGGGCAATGCCTGGTTGTTGCAGCAGAGTTTAAGGACTGTGGTGGTAGAACCCAGACAGTGTGTTGGTGCAAGTCTGTGTACTTGTCACTGGACGCTTTGAAGACTCCCCAAATTCCTGTTTCCTGTTTTAAATTCCTACTGCAGGTAGTTTATGAGGATCTCTGGGTGCCTTGTGGGTGATACAAACAAGTAAGAGGGTAAAATTTCTGGTGATCCAAGAGGTTTCAGACTAAAGAGGTAAAAGGACAGTATTTAAATAAAGAGGCTTTGGCGGGGGTGGTCCCTGGAGGATGCAAGACCCTCGTTTTTGAAGAATAAAACAGAATGAAGCCCTCACAACAAGAGAGACATGGAGGGGCTGGAGCATGTCCAGGGAAGGGAATGTAATTGGGGAAGGGGCTGGAGCAGCAGGAGAGGCTGAGGGAGCTGGGGGGGCTCAGGCTGGGGAAAAGGAGGCTCAGGGGGGACCTTCTGGTTCTGCAACTCCCTGACAGGAGGGGAGAGCCAAGTGGGTTGAGGCTCTGCTCCCAGGGAACAGGGACAGGAGGAGAGGGAATGGCCTCAGGCTGTGCCAGGGGAGGTTTAGGTTGGATAGTAGGGAATTTCTTTATGGAAGGGGTTGTCAAACATTGGAAGAGGCTGCCAGGGCAGTGGTGGAATCACCATCCCTGGGAGTGTTCAAAAAACCTGTGGATGTGGCCCCTGGGTTAGGGGTGACCATGGTGGTGGTGCTGGGCTGACTGTTGGTGATCTTAGAGATCTTTTCCAACCTTAACAATTCCATGATTCTCAGTGTAAAAGGCTAGAAAGCAGCTTCTGGCAGTGACCGTCCCACTGCACCTGAGGCAGGGAAGTAGGAGCAGATAAAACTCATCCTTCATCTTCTGACATCCCAGTTTGACAGGGCAGCTCCTGGGCATGGACAGGGGGTGTGACCTGGTGGCAGACCCAGATTCTGTGGCTGGGATGGTTTTGGAGTTCAGGGCTTTGGATTGAAAAGAGCTTTATGGAAGTGAATGGTGAGAAATTTGACAGCATTAAGAAAACACCCCAAACCTGTGTGTGGTTTTCTCCCTGTGAGTGCAGTGCAGGGTGTTGGGGCTGCTGGGTCAGCTCTGTTACCTGGGAGGCTTCACAGCATCATGGAATGGCTTGGGCTGGAAGAGACCTCAAAGCCCATCCACTCCCACACCCTGCCATGGGCAGGGACACCTCCCAGTAGCCCAGGTTTCTCCAAGCCTCAGCCTGGCCTTGGACACTCCCAGGGATGGGGCAGCCACAGTTTCTCTGCCCAACCTGTACCAGGACCTGCCCACCCTCCCAGCCAAGAATTCCTTCCCAATATCCCACCTAACCCTGCCCTCTGGCAGTGGGAAGCCATTCCCCCTTGTCCTGTCTCTCCATCCCTTGTCCCCAGTCACTCTTCAGCTCTCCTGGAGCCCCTTTAGGCACTGGAGGGGCTTACTGTGACAAACCCAGGTGCCTTCCACGTGTGGGGGCAGAGGACACACCAAGGGATAAACGTGTCTATCCAAGGAATTGCCAAGTGGCTTCAGCACAGCTGTCCTGCATCCCAAAGGTGATGGAGGGACTGGGACCCCCTCAGGGTTCCAGTGTGTCCCAGTTTAGACCCCTTCAACCACAGGCAGCCTCCCTTTGGGATGGCTGTTGTGAAGAAGGGGCAGGAGCCATGACCACATGGGGAAAAGGCAGTTCCTCCTCCTGGGCTTGATTGACTTTTGATTCCTCCTGTGTTTGACTCTTGCTCCAAAAACCACATCAGAAACCAGTGCTGGTGGGTACCTGGGTGAGGGAAGTGGCTGTGAACAGCACTTTGATTCAGGACCATCTGTGTGTGGAGGACACAGAGTATTGGAGAGGTCAATTTTTGGGAAGAGGGTTTGGAATATTAAAGCTCTTTCTGAACTCTCTTGTACTATTGTGCCCCATCTGGGCTCAGGGAACTCTGTGCTGGTGGCAATTAAAGACCTTTTTTACATTGACACAAAATTCCTGGGCAGAAGAAATTATAAATCAGTTCAGTGTGATGGTTTTCTTCTCAACTGTTAAGCATTGCTTGTGTAAAATTCAGATATTCTTCCTTCAGTGTTTAGTAGAATTCCCAGCTGGGGAAGAACTCTGTTTTGGGGAGAAAAATAGAGTTTTTCTCCTTTTTATTCTCAATTTAAGTGAAAATAGTTGAAGGGCACATAATGTCTGGTGGGAATTACTAATCCCTGAATTCAGAAGGTGCTGAACCAGGGGCATGTGGCTGCTTTGCACATCCTGCTCCTTTCCATCCCTGCTCTGGGATTGAATTTCCTGCTGTTCTGGGAAGGGGGGAGCAAACACTGCAGTGGAGGGACCCTCATTTGGGAGATGGGTGTCTGGTGGGTGGGATTGCTCATGGAGAATCTTTCTTTGGTTCTGGAATAATTTTTGGCTGGAGCCCCTATTGTTTGATCTCAGTGTGTCAGGGAGAAAGTTTGGGATGGGTATCAGGAAAAGGTTCTTCTCTTGGGGTGGGATTGTCAGGTGTCTGTGCAGAGCCTGATGATCCTCGTGGGTCCCTCCCCACTCAGGATATTCCAGGATCCTGTGAAGGGACAGGGCAGTGTGGTGCTTTTCCACCAGGGAGAATGGCTTTGTGAGAGGGTTTATTAGGGATGGAACTGAATTACCAGGGGAGGAACCAAGTGGTCCTGTGGGAAGTGAGAGAGCCCTTGTGGTGCTGGACACGAGCTCATCACAAGTGGAGTCTGAGCTCATCCCCAGGCCCAGCTTTGGGCTCTGTCTCTGAATTTCAGAGCCTGCCAGGCTCATCTCAGAGCTTGGCCAGGGCTTGTGTTGGAAAATCACAACCAAGATTGCCTGGAGAGCAGCTGGAGCTTGGAAAATAAACCTGTGAAGTGTGTTTTGTATAAATTACCCACTGAGTGGAATTCAAAGCAGATTTTAAAGTGGTTCCCCCTGTCCTGGGAGCAGGTCTGAGGTGTGAGCTCAGGGTGGCTTTGGCTGTTCCCTCCTCCTGTGGTTCTGACTGTGCAGGTGTGACCTGGGCTTTGTCACTTCATTTCCTGCATGTCACCTGTGGATAAACCTGCAGGCAAACCTTTCCCTAAAGGTGGAGTGGGGTTCTTTGGTGTTGAGTAGGGTGTGAGGACCTGCCTGGGGCAGAAATGAGTCAACCCTCAAGTTCTTAAAAAAAAAAAGCCACCCCAAACACCCCTGGATTTCAGGAATGCCAGGGAGAGGTGAGGTGTGTGAGTGGCTGGCAGCAGAGGGGTGTTCAAGTCTCCTGTGGCAGGTAAGGGCTGTCTGGAATTGTGTCAGTCCTGCCCTGGTGCAGGGTGGGAACTGTCACTGCTGTCCCTTGGCTTTTTGGTGGCTCCTGGGGTCAACCCAAGGTTTGTGTCAGTGGCTCAACCCTGCCACCTGCAAGGTTCACCCCCAGGGAGACTTTCACATCTCCCTGCTGAGAGGCATCTTCAAGTCTGTTCAGTGTTGGGAGCTTGTTCTTTTGTTTTCCAGCCATCCAAAGAGGAAGGAAATGAAGAAAAGGCAGAAGATAATTTAACTACCTTGTTTCCTGGCCAAAAAAGAAGGATCTCTCATCTTGTCAAACAAGGAAATGTAAGTGCAGATTTAGAAGCAGAAGTTTAGATTCTTTCAAGTGAGGTTTTTCTGTCCTGACCCTGGGAAAAGCTGCACTCCCAGGGCATGTGAGTTGTTTGTGCTGGAATCAGTCTGTTAGTTTTATTTTGTCTGAGTTCTTAATAAACCCCATATTTAGGCATCTGTTAAAATGGCAGCAAAACTAATAAAATTTGATAAACCCAAGGGTGGAAGAGTGAATGGATTCTGCAGTTTGTACCCCTTGGGGATAGATTGAGATGTTCATTTTTCTCCAATATAGCTGCATTCAGGGATATAGATAAAAATTAGCTGGACACAAGGTAACTCTGTGTCTGATGGTGCTTTTCTGTGTCTTGTGGACCTAAAAGCTGCAGGAATTCTGTCAGATATTTAAAACCATCCCCTTACATCTGTTCTGAATCAGCCAAGAGCTCAGTGGTATCTGTTTGGATACTCTTCTTTCCCAGTTGTGAAAATACAGAGGAGAAGAATTAAAACAAAAGAATAAAAGAGAAGGAAGACATTCTGATTTTTCCACTCCTTTCTCCCTGGGATTTTAATTCATGTTTTCTCTGAGGGTTTAATGTGTTTCCCTCCAGGTGCTGAGCACAGATTAGTTTTATGTTCCAGCAGGATAAGAGTGGAGACTTACACACTGATTTGAGCTGGGTAGCCCAAATTAATTGTTCTTCCTTTCCTCTCTGCCTCGGAAAGGGGTTTTTTGCTTTTAATAATTTGAAGCCCTGAGGTCAATACAATGTGTTTTATTTAACTACATATCTTTAGCCAGTTCATGTGGTCTGATAAGGGCCCTTTCTTCCCAAGTGAAGAGATAAGAGACTGAAGCAAATGGCTTGGAAATTCATTAACTCAAATATTTATCGTAAAGAGGCGCCTTTTAGGCATGTCCAAACCTTTAAATATCTTTTCTTAATGTGACAGCTGATCCCAAAATGCTTTCCAAAGATGTGAGCCCCAGCACAGGCCCTGCTTGGGCAAACAGAGCCGAGCTGGGGAGCAGCTGCCGTGGGCAGCCCCAGGCCTGGCATGTGAGACCACACAGAGCTGAGCCTTGTGCTTTGCCATGGCCCTCCAAGTGGAATATTTGCTCAGTCTTGCTCGTGATTTGCAGCTCAGGGGCTGGGCAAGCAGGAGGGGAGGGAGCTGAGGTTGGGTTTGGCTGCCAGGGAAATGATGGGCTGAAGGAATTGGAGGTGAGGCACAAAATGAGTGGCCTGTCCTGCTCGGAAGTCTGTCATTATCATTTAATGTGTGACAGCACTCAGTTTGGTATCCAGAAGCTGGTGGCAGCATCAGGCACCAGGAATGCAGGAGCTGCCAGCTTGCCCCCAATTTGCAGCCTCAGAAATGCTTTGTTACCTTGCCCCTTCTCTGTTCCTCAGATTTCCAAGGTCATTAAGTGGTGTGGGGAAGTTTGTGCTGCTGCTGTTTCTCTTGCATTTCTGCTCTTAGAGAACTTCTCTGTTTGCTGACATCATTTCTGGCACTTTTCCTGCAGCCTAAATTTGGGCTTCAAAGGAAATGCATGTGGAACCTGTTTGTGCCAGTGAGGTGCCTCCAGAAGTGGGCAGGGACAGAGCCTGTTTGAAATTCAGAGCTCAGTTTGTGTAATGCTCTGACCCCATAAATACATATTGGGAGGCTTTTAAGTAGTTCCAGAATGGAGACCTGAGAGGAGGGTGCAGAGAGGTGGGAGCTGCTGTGGGTCAGGGCTGGGTGCAGGGGGAGAACTGTGGGGCTCAGCACAGAGGGGAGTGGAGACCGATTGGCACTTCTTCACTGCAGTGTAAACCAAAGTGGGCAGCACTTGTCAGTGTTGGCAGAGCCCAGGAGTGGGTTGGGCATGGGGGGAACATCCCACCACTGAAAGCAGCTCAAATACCACCTGCCCACCGAGGAACGTGCTGGGAGCCCTTCCCAGAGGGTGACTCATTAATGCCATGGGGTTTTCATGGGTGACTGTGACTCTTTTCCTCTGGAAGACACTTGGCATCTTCTCCTGTGGCTGCCAAGAGAGGGGGCGAGGAGAGGAGGGCTGGGTGGCAGGCAGGGGGTGGGCAGGGGGTGCTGGCCCTGACAGCTCTGTGTGTGTGTGTGTTTGTGCAGGCAGAGCCCCCCAGCAAGCCCCCAGTGCGGCCAGCACGGCCCCCCACGGCCCAGGAGGTGTGTTACCAGAGGATCCAGCTGGCCCAGCAGCAGGCAGCACAGCTGGCTGTGGCTGTCCAGAAGGGCTCTCTCTCTCTGCCAGGAGAAAAGAGGAGGATTGCCCACGTGCCAAACGCCGCCCTCACCGCAGCAGCCAAGCAAAGTAAGCCAGTGGGGGGGTTTGGGGTCACTGTGCTCTGCTCCCCCTGGGAAAACACACTGCCTGGTGTTTCAGTTTCTCCTGGGCAGGTGTGAAGCTCTCAGGAGATGGGGAGCATTGACCATGACTTGTGTCTGTGCTGATGGTGACCAGTGGAAGGTCAGTGATAAGCCAGACCTCCAGCCCCATCCCTCTCCCTCACTTCAGACTTTCCTTTTCCTATTTCTGCCTTGGATTGGGTTTGCTCCTCATTCCCCCTTCCATTCAAGCCTTCAGAGGTGGCAGGAACTAATTAATGCTGGTTGCTGTCCCTCTGTAGTCAGAAGGACCCAGAGCTGACCTGACTCAAGTCAGTGCCTTGCAGTGGCAGAGTCACCTCTTTAGACTCTGCTGACTCAGTTACCCCAAAACAAACAGAAATGAGGCAGCTTTCCTGGCAGAAGGTTCCTTCATTCCTGCCTGGAAGGTGGTAAAATTACCCAATTTGTATCCCTTTGGAGACCTGGATTTGAAAAAAACTCACAGCTTGCAGCGCTGGCCCATGATAGCAAGTTCCTTCTGGCAGCCTGGAGCCCGTGGCAGGATCTGTAGCTGGGTGTTTGCTGTTCCCTGCAGGCCTTGGGAGCAGCAAGACAGCTGTGGCTGGCAGGAGTGCCACACCTTCCAATGACTCTGAAGCCCCCACCTTCCCTCTCAAGGCTTGCACCTTAGCTGGGATGGCTTCCAAGACCACCAGCACCATCGTGCCGAAAAGGGTGGCCCACGTTCCCTCCTTGCAGGTAAGGGGAGTTGGATTTCTTTCCTGTCATTCCCTGGGGAGGGTGGTGTGTCTGATTGTGCTGGTCCAAATTCAGCACTCCCTGGAAGTGGTGTTTTGGTTGGGTTGATTAAATGGGTTGGTTTCTTCCTGTGGTTTTCCTCGATGGCATTGTATAAAAAATTAAACACTCGTGGGGCAGGAGTTTAAAAAGACAGAGAGACTTCAGTGCTGCTCTGATCTCTTTGAATATTGATCACTCCTGCAGCCTGAGCCTTCCCTGCTCACTGCCCAGGTGTGTAGGGGTTGGGTCAGGGACTCAGAGCCTCTGGTGTTCAAAAGACATGGATGGATTCATGGCCTTCCCAGGCTTTGTGGGCCAGGCTGAGGCAAGTGGTTATGAATAATGTGCCAGTGTGACCTAGACAGTAAAATGTGCTCATTGAACTTCATGCTGGTGGTAATATTTAGGAGAAAACCTATTGGTTTGTTTGTTTTTCTTTGTTTTATGGGTTTCCTGCCCAGCCTTTAGGTGCTTTCCTTAGCAAGGAAGTCACTTAGCAAAGTGACAGCACAAGGGGAAACAGCCTCAAGATGAGGGAGGTGAAGGAGGGCAGGGTTAAATGGGATATTAGGAAGAAATTGTTCCCTGTAGGGTGGGCAGGCCCTGGCACAGGTTGGGTAGAGAAGCTGTGGCTGCCCCAGCCCTGGAAGTGTCCAAGGCCAGGTTGGATCAAAGGAGCAACGTGGGATGGTGGGAGGTGTCCCTGCCCATGGCAGGGGGTGGGACTGGATGGGCTTTGAGGTCCCTTCCAGCCCAGATCATTCCATGATTCTACACATTCCTCCTTTCCCCATGAGCACAGGGAAACCTGTTACACACTGAGACAGCTCAGAGTTCCTCAGGGAGCAGTGTGGGGATGGCAGGAATGGGGTGGGTGCCAGGACTTGATGGAAGATATTCTTATTGAGGAGCTCTTGTGCCAGGATATGGGATAACATGCTCTGATTATTCCTTTAGGAGTGAAAAGTCATTTTCTTTCCCCACCCAAACAGATACTACAGTAATGTAGAACTCACAACTGATTAAAAATAGAAGAAACAACTGAAAGGATAAAATATTTACCAGTTACACAGGTGCTTAAGGGTATCGTATTAGAGACTGAGAAAATATATATATTTTCTTGAAAGCACCAAATCCCCTTGAACAGGACATCAAAGTGAAAACTTTCTGGGAGAAATGATCACTTTTCCCACTGAGGTAGGGCCAGTTGCTCCCCTTGGAACGTGCTCACATCTTCCAGAGAGCTGATTGTGTTCTGGATTGCAGCAGATGGTTTGGCTTATGGATGTCTCTTGAGTGGGATGGAGAACAACTGAGAAAACAGTGGGGTGTTTCAGAGGTGAATGTACAGCTTCCTCTCTGAATAAAGAGGCAAATTGTGTGATTTGGGGAATAAACTGGTGTGAAATGGAAAGCTGCAGGGGCAGGCCTTAACTCAGTCCAGCATGAAGGTTCTGTGCCTGAAGAATGTGTTGTTCTGTTGAAGGGGGAAATCCTTTCAGGAGCATCATGACTGGCATTAAACAAGCAAGAAAAACCCCAGTGCAGTAAAGTCACAGGAATCCCAGAGGAAGTGGGATGGTTTTGCTGGCTGCCAGCCTGGCAGGAGGGGCCTCCCCTTCTCTCCTCACAGCCAAAACCCAAAAACAGTGTCTGTCATGACACCCATAAGTGCTGTCATGTGGTCACAGCTCCAGTTCAAAGCATGGGGCTTGGTACCATCCTGCCCTTGAGTCTCCTGGTGGGAATGTCAGCATTTTCCTGCTCTGGAATGCTGTGTGTGCATGGAGAGCTGTGACTAAGGCCCCTGGAGTCCTTGGCCCCTGGGGGAGTTGCAGAATGAAACCCGGTTGTTTTTAATGGTTCAAATACTGAAGGTGGCACAGGAGCTCCAAGTGGTATTTTTAGTACCAAAAATGATGCAAGTTATGTTTAGCTTTGGGCAGATTTTCAGAAAGGAAGTCACACCACTATTAATAACAGCAGGAAATGGGAGAGACTCAGAGCAACTTCCTAAAGCCTGACCAGCCTCTCTCTCTCTCTCTCTGTCTCATCCCCAGAGCACCACCTTACAGAGGCCTGTTATTCCCACAGAATTTGGTGCTAAAGTCCCAACCAACATCCGTCAGAGATATCTCAATCTCTTCATTGATGAGTGCCTGAAGTTCTGCTCCTCCTCCCAGGAAGCTTTTGACAAGGTCTGTGCAGGTCCTGCCTCTCAGGAATTGAGTTTGCAGCAGGGAACAACATCCTCTGCCATGGGCAAGACCTAAATGGTAGCAAATCCAGAAAACTGGCTTGGGTTTATGCTTGCAAAACTTTGGGGGTGGGAACAAGGTGATCTCTAAGGTCCCTTCCAGCCCAAACCATTCCATGATTCTGTGAAAACTCTCCTGTCCACTTAGAGTTCTGTAGAGGAAATTGGCAGTAAGTAATTCCAGACTGGACAGCAGAAAATGGAACTCCTGTGGGGGCTTCCAGTAAGAAATCCCACCCTTGGCCATCATTTGGAAAGCTTGCCTGATCTTTTTTCATAACCCCAGGAGATGAGTGCAGGGGAATGTGCATTCTGGTCCAGCTGGATAAAAAGCCCTTTTGCTTTGGTACAGCAGGAAACACCTCCTGGCCTCGAAGTGCTGAGCACAGGGAAGTGTCTGAGACAGATGTAACTGGGTGTGAATTATTCCTTGCTGCTTATGGAGGCTTTTAAGGAGACTTTTAAGGAGCCTTCAGGCTGTGGGAGGAGTGTAGTGGGATTTCCAAAAGCAGAGTTGAGCCAGTGACACATTTGATTGGAAAACTTTGGCCAGGAATGTTAGTTGGGTAAACAGGGCCATTGTGTGGTGTGTTCTGGAACCAAAGCAGATGCCACAAGGGTTTCTCTTGGGGGATTTCACCCTCACAGCTCCCTGGGCAAAATGTTCCTGTTACATCCCAGCAGTGACCATTTGCCAAACTCCCTTTTCTTACCAGCAAAGATCTTGTACTGCACCAAAGTGGGAAAACCAGAATTGCTTTGTTAACCTCTCAGGGCAAGTTCCCCATGAAAATGCCTTTTCCAGCACTTTGTTTAAAACACAATTATTTTTTCCTCTTACTCACCTGAGCAGACCCCAAGCCAGTACATATTTATGCCATGTATTCATTACTCAGTTCCTTGTCAGGCAGTTGTTTTTGCTGTCATACTTGGAGCCTGTATTTTAAGAACCAAACATTCCTTTTCCCAAAAAGCAAGAGAAGCTGTGGCTGCCCCATCCCTGGAAATGTTCAGTGCCAGGCTGGATGGAGCTCTGAGCACCCTGTTTAGTGGAAGCTGCCCATGGCAGGAGGGTGGAACAAAACGATCCCTGAGGTCCCTTCCAACCCAGACCATCCTGGGACTGTAGGAATAGTGGCAGGAGGGTGTGTGGTGATGAACTGTGCCCTTCACAGGCTCTGGCAGAGGAGAAGGTGGCCTATGAGCGCAGCACCAGCCGCAACATCTACCTGAACGTGGCCGTCAACACCCTGAAGAAGCTGCGAAGCCTCGTGCCCAACTCCCCCTCCAGCACCCACAGTAGGTGCCACTCTTGTGGTTTGATCATTGGATCAGAGGAACCTGTTGAAAAGGCAGGCCCCATTTCTCAGCAGCATTATGCTGAAAGGCAAACAGCTCCAGTTTAGCTTTTTATAGCCTGGCAGGCTTTAATGGGCCTTCAAGAGGCGAGGCCTGCAACGCTTTGTTGGCTCTCTGAACCTAAATGGAGATAATGCCACATGGATTTTTTTTTTTTTTAGCACAAGTTCTTTAAAATGAAAAGCCCCACTAATGGAGTAACTTTCACATGATGCCTTCAAAGTGATAGACTCGTCCATCACCCCAGAAATCTGTTACACACATTAAGCTTCAAGAGAGAAACGAAGAGGGTTAAGACATTTCATTATTGGTTCTCGAGAGGGTACATTAAACAATCAATTTGTGCTGTTCTTGTGAATTTTTTTCCCTTGGTCTCTTCCCTTTTCTCCCCTCTGTCTTCATTACGTTCCTGGCCATTAGTCAGAGCGGCTGAACTTGGGAGGCTGGCCTTTAGGAGAGGGCTGCCAGTTAATGATTAGTAAAAAGCCCCTCTCTGCCATTATCTGATGTGCTGAGCATATTCCAGAGCTCTGAAGCTCCTTTCTAAAAGAAGTGGAAAGGTTCAGCGTGGGAGGCTGGTCTGCAGGGCCCTGACAGCAGAGCTGCTCCCTGGGGGTGGGTGATGCCACCATGATGGGGTCAAGTTGCTTCTGTGCTTGGTCCTGTCTTGTTCTTGGTCAGTGCAGAGGGAACAGGTAAAGCTACGAGTTTCTGGAAAAACTGTGAAAATGTCCTTGTTGCCCTTAAAATAAGTTGCTGTGGCCTGGCAGTGTGAAGTGAAAACTCTCTGTAGTGCTGGACTGGGAGTGCTGGGCCAGCACCTTACACAGACAATCCATTCCTGGAGCACAGCAAGGATTCAAGAGGATAAACACAGTCCTCCTGTTGCCTGTGTGTAGTGCCCCAGACTAGGACTGAAGTCCCTGACTGGTACCTGATCTGTCTCTTTGCTGCTTCCCTCTTGCTGCAGAGACAAGCAACAAGAAGGTGGTGTCCCATGAAGCTGTGCTGGGGGGGAAGCTTGCTGCCAAGACAAGCTTTACCCTGAACCGCTCAGGCAGCCTGAGAGCTGAGGATTTGACAGGTAAGACCCTGCTCCTGCAGGGCTTTAACCTGGAGGGTGGAGCTGCAGGGGCAGCACTGTGTGTGGGGCAGCAGGATTGGGCTGGTGTGCTCCCCTCGAGTTCTGGGGCAGTTTGGAGGCCACAGTATCAGGAGGATCTGAAGCTGTTGGAGAGTGACCAATGGGGGGACACAGAGCTGGGCAAGAGTCTGAGGAGCAGCTGAGGGCACTTGACTGGTTCAGCTGGGGCAGAGGACACTGAGGGGAGACTCCTCGGGGGCTGCAGCTCCTCCCGAGGGGAGATGGAGGGGCAGGGGCTGAGCTCTGCTCTGGGACCAGGGACAGGACCCAGGGAAGGGCTGGGGCTGTGCCAGGGGGGCTGGGATGGATATTGGGAAAAGGTCCTTCCCCCAGAGGGTGGTGGGCACTGCCCAGGCTCCCCAGGGCAGTGGGCACAGCCCCAAGGCTGCCAGAGCTCCAGGAGGGTTTGGACAACGCTCTGGGGGACAGGGTGGGATTGTTGGGGTGTCTGTGCAGGGGCAGGGGTTGGACTGGATGATCCCTGTGGGTCCTTCCAGCTCAGAACATTCTAGGGCTCTGTGATTTGAAGTGCTGGGATTTATCTGTGGGCAGTGTTAGGTTTTATTACATGGCTGCAGCACAGAGTCCCTGGGTGGGTGGTGACACCACTGACCAGTGCCCTTCTCATTCCGGCTGCGAGGTCACTGCTGCCCTCAGCCCGCCTTTGATGGAGCATCAATAACCACTCAGCGCTGCCTCGGGTGTTTTGGGTGTTATTTTACTTTAACTTTCTTGCCCTGAAGCTGTACTTTACAATGTGCCTGTCAGATTAAAAGGCAAACTTACAAATCTGCAGCTGCTCTGCAGGGCTCAACTTTCCCTGCTGCCAATGTCACAGTAAGGTCGTATCGTAGCCAAGGGTTGTGCCACGAGCATTATTCACGTTGGCTCAAATCGGTTATGGGTATTTTGGTTGCCAAGAGATGCAGGCAAATTGTGTAGGAGATCAGAGGAAGAGACAGGGAGGCCACAGAGCAGAAGGAATTGACATGGAGAAAGCTTAAAAGGGCCAGTATAGCTCAGCTAAGCAACATCAAAGGGCACACAGCAGTATTGGAAGGGTTTAACGCAGTGCGAGAGAAGATATTGAGCAGAGTGAAAAAAGTTATAATTATTCTGTGAAATGAAACAGGCTGCCTGAAATCAGCAGCAGGAAGAAAGCTCCAGATAATGAAGTTTTTAGGGAGCTGTGGGTGGCCTTTGAGGGATGTTCTGTGGGCTGTTACCAATTATCAGTTCAAGCAGTTAAAGCATTAATATGGCAGAAGTCTCACATTTCGTGGCAGGACAAGGGGGATGTCTTTAAACTGGCAGAAGACAGGCAGAGATGGGATATTGGGAAGGAATTCCTCCCTGTGAGGGTGGGCAGGCCCTGGCACAGGTTGCCCCAGCCCTGGAAGTGTCCAAAGCCAGGTTGGACAGGGCTTGGAGCACCCTGGTCTAGTGGAAGGTGTCCCTGCCCGTGGCAGGGGGTGGCACTGGATGATCTCTAAGGTCCCTCCCAACCCAACCCATTCTATTGGTAACAGAAAGGCCTGAAGATGAGCCCTTTGGAGAAATTCTGTCTCAGCTGTGCTTTCCAGACTTAATTCTGCATAGCCAAAGTAGTTGAAAATCGGCTTGGGCACCAATGACCAGATCTTAGAAAGCACCACCCGCCCCCCTTTCCCTGTCAGTCCTGAACCAGTGAAAGCGAGTTCACCATGGTGGGAATCCCTGCCAAGAGGCTTGATAAAGCCAAAACCAGCAGGAGAAGCTGCAGAGATGTGACTTAGCAGTGTCTGTGTGTGCAGGAGCTGCCTTGTACCGGCGCCTCAAGGACTACCTGATGACTGAGGAGCAGCTCAAGGAGAATGGTTACCCGATGCCCCACCCGGAGAAGGCCGGACGTGCCGTCCTCTTCACTGCAGAGGAGAAGAAAATGCTTGACTGTAAGTTCTGCTGGCTCTTTCACCCTGCAGAGTTTGTTCAATACAGCTGGAGACACCTCTCCTGTGTGTGTGGAGGTCTCAGCGTGCCCCTCCTTGGCTGTGACCTCTCTCCACAGGCCAGCTGGTCATGGAGGAGGAGTGTGGCTGCACAGTTCTGCTGTGTTCCCACAGGATGGGGTTCTCCAGTTTACATGTCATGGGGGTGTTATTTTTCACCCAAGGTTTATACTTTGTGGCATGTGGGGCTGTGAGGCTGAGTGAGGTTTTTAGTTTCTAATTCCCAGGGAACAGGACAAGAGGAAACAGCCTGAAGTTGTGCCAGGGGGGGTTTAAGTTGGACACTAGGGAAAATCTCTTCACTGGAAGGGTTGTGAAGCATTGGCACAGCTGCCCAGGGCAGTGGTGGAGTCACCATCCCTGGAAGTGTTCAGTCAACATCTGGATGTGGCACTTGGGGACATGTTTTAGGGGTGCTGGTGCTGTGTTGATGGTTGGACTCGAGGACCTCAAAGGTCTTTCCCAGCTTTAGCAATTCCCTGATTCTATGATTCTGTGCTGCCAAAGGACAGGAACTGGGCGGGTTGTCTCCCAGGACAAGCTGCCTTTGTCTCCCTCTGTGAGGACACATTCTGCTCTTGCTCACCCAGGTTTTGACTCCAAGGCAATATGTGCAAAGGAAATGGTTGGAAAGAGGCTGCTGTTCCACACCTGGTGACATTCACCTCTTCCAGGGGAAGGATTTTTTTCTGTCTCTCTGTGTATGAGGGTTATGTTGGGATATGGACCACCACTGGGCCAGGCTGGTTTGGCAGTGTGTCCTGCCCTGCTGGTTTGGGTTGCAGAGTTTTCTGCTTGATCCCTTGGCACCTCTGGGCCAAGTCGTTCCCAAAAGCCCTTTTTGCAACTGGACAAAATGGTCATAAAATCCCAGAATGGTTTGGGTTGGAAGGGACCTTAAAGCCCATCCAGTCCCACCCCTGCCATGGACAGGGACACCTTCCACTGTCCCAGGTTGCTCCAAGCCCCATCCAACCTGGCCTTGATCCCACAGCGTTCCTCAGGATGGGATGGAGTCCTGCTTTATCTTGAATTTTCTGACCTCATAGCAGGATTTCTGCTCCCCACACACTGCATAAAGCAAGCTGTGCTGAGCAGGGATAAAACCCAGACTGAGGATCTCTTTGGAGGTGCCTTTCCCTGCTCCTCTGAGCATCTCTTTGGAGAGACCTCACTGGAGTGTGTTAAGTGCTCATCCATGTTAACACCTTGTGTCTACATTTGTCCTGTGGTTGCTGAAGCAACCTGGCCTAAAGCTCTCCTGCATTAACACTGTCAAGTGCTGTTTTTGTTAGAGTCCTTTTCTCCAGGTAACCAGACAGCTCCTTTTTATGATCCTGAGCTCATGTTCCTGTAGTTTCCTGCAGATGTTGCAGGATCTTTGAATTCCTTCTTGTTTAACTAAAGCAGTTGCAGGTCTGTTAGTGCTGTGACCGTGGGCAGTGCACACCAGTGGGCTGGTGTTCCACAGAGCTGGGAATGTGATAACAGCTTAAATGCTCACACTGGGACTCAGGGAATTGTGTGGGGATCAGAAGGGATGATAGTCAGCTACTTTACAATGGCTTTTTGCATCTCCCTTCTCCACATTTTGGGCAGCACAAGCACAGCTGGCAGGAGGGACAGGGAGGGACTGTCCCCTTGGTGGGCTGGGCTCTGCTGTGAGTGTTCCCATTTTTAGGTGCTGGAGAATCCTTAGAGAAAAGCTGTGCCCTGGAAGGGCTAAAATGTCATTTGGAAGTGACAAGGCACAGATCCCCTGGAAACCAGGCTTCATTAGCCCTGATGTCCAAAGAATGACTTATTTATCCTGTTTCTTAAAATAACTGTGTTAGAGTCCAACGTAATTTGCTGTGGATGGGGAAGCAGTGCAGCAAATGCTGATGGAGCTGTGGTGCAGCTGCACCAAAAGCATTAGAGAGGATTATTATTTACCTCTGGGAAGTGTTTGAGGGGGGCAGAGTGCATTTCCAGAGGGATTGCTGTGTCTTTATAGGAGTTTGGAACACCATTTGGAACCCTTGTTAACGGGTTTCACTGCTGTTTGGGGCTTGAGGCAGCCTGATTTCCCTGTGCTTTGGCCAGGTTGAGCAGGTGGGGGCTTTCTGGTGACCTGACTGTTGTTTCTCTCTCCTCCCCAAGCCTCGTGCAGGATTTGCTGTCGCTGTGGCACCGAGTACATGGTCTCAGCCTCGGGGAGCTGCATCCGCAAGGAGGAGTGTGTCCATCACTGGGGGAGGCTGCGCAAGCAGAGAGGTCTGTGCCTTGCAGGAGGGCTCTGCTCCACCTCCAGACACACAGGGGGCCTCCTTTTGGGGCTTGTCACGCTCCCAGCTGGTGACACTTCCTGGTCCTGTCACTGCTGGCTCTGCTGAAATGGCTTTGCAGGGATTGCTGGGCAGTGGGATGGTACCCAAAATGTGACACCGGGGCAGAGGTGGTTCATTTGTGTTTAAAAGAAGTAAAAGGAAAATGAAACCTTTCTGTGCCTTTTGAAAAATTCAGCCCTTTAGGAGGCTGGCTGGGAGCACTAGAGGTCTGTCCCTCCCAGGAGAGTTTGCTGGCCTTGGTTGAATTCATTTGCAGCGAGACACTAACCTAGTTTGAGCTTTGCTCTGGTTTTCCATCAGATTATCCAGGTGGCTTCTGGAGTTTGTCTGGCTGAGCATGAGAGACTGAAACTCTTCAGACTGCTGCCTGTGAATCCAGAGTTATTTTCCACCTGTGCCTGGCACATTATTGTTGCTGTGCTCAGCCAGGGTGTCTCTGCACGTGAGAGCTGAAGTTTAGGTCTCTTGTTAACAAGACCCTTTGACTCTGAATCTCTTGCTCTTTCAGTGCCAGGTGGATGGGAAACTCACTACAGCTGCTGCTCTGGAGCTGTGGGGTCACCAGGCTGCCAGGTTGCTAAAGTAAGTTATTGAGCAGCACCTTTGTGTTCTCAGTGACATTTATGCTCTGCTTGCAGTGGCAATGGCTGGGAAACACTCATTTAAGCCTTTAGAAGAGCAGTGGCTTCCATTAATGGGACAAAACAAGTGCTACTTAAATATTTTTTGCTATGGAAAGGTAGGAAAATCCCATGTTTGGAACTCAGCTGTGTGGAATGAGGTGGTTTCATTCATCCTCAGCTGCCCAAAAAGCTCATGTGCCTCAGGGATATACCAAAGCTCATGTTCTTCAGTGAATCATAGACGTGAGAAAGAAGAGATTTCCTTTTAAGGAGCAGTCTCAGAGCTGTGGCAACTGTGTGCCAAAACCTTTTTCCCATCTTTTCCTCTCCCAGATTCCCACCCTAAGGTAACTTTCTGCTCTAGGTCATGTATCTTTTCTAAGCTTTGCTTGCTGCCTGCCCTTGGTTGCGTCAAGGGGAGGAACCTTCCCAGGCAGCTTGTTGTAACTCTTAAATAACTTCTCTTGAGGAAGGAGCCCAGCACAAGGAAACAGAATGAAACTCCTGCTCAGGAGTGAATTTTGGGTTTTTGATAGGGCTGGGCATTGCTTTGGGTACCTTTGCACAGGTGCTGTTTTCTTTCTTTAGGCAGCAGGAGAGTTGGTGTCCCAGCCTGGCATCACCAATCCTCTCAAACCATGGGCTGAAGGGAGCAGGCTGTCTTTTGCCTCTCCTTCAGGTCTCAGGGGATGCTCCTTGTCACTTGTTTTAGTGGCATTTTTATATTTAGAGCTGCCACGCAGGGGAGAACCAAAAGCCAGAGGTAGGAAATTCAAGGTTTGTTAAAATAGGAAGAGGTTTCTGTCTGAGCACCATAAAAGCCTGCCCTGCACAGCTGGAAGTGTGGATGGGCTCAGGCTGCTACTTCTCTTTAATGTAAAATTAGCTTCTTTTTTTAATCAGTGTTCAAAAAACAACATCCAGCAGGGATGAAAGTCAGGAGAATTTGATGGGGTGTAAGAGCATGACTTCTCCCTGTGTTTTTGAGTGGCTGTTTTAGAACATAAAACCTCATGGCCTTTAAGAGACACAGTCTGTGTAACAGCCCCTTACTCAGAGGGGCCTGTCACTGTGCTCTGGGGCCTGGCAGCTTCCAGCTCTGCCTCCTGGGTGTTGTGCTGCTACAGATCAGGGTGTTGTGGCTCTCCTGGTTTTCATAGAATCACAGGATCCCAGGGTGGTTTGGCTTGGAAGAGACCTTAAAGTCCATCCAGTCCCACCCCTGCCATGGGCAGGGACACCTTCCACTAGCCCAGGTTGCTCCAAGCCCTGTCCAACCTGGCCTTGGACTTTTCCAGGGATGGGGCAGCTGCAGCTGCTCTGGGAATTCCTTCCCAGCTACTCACCACCTTCCCAGGAAGGAATTCCTTCCCAATATCCCATCTAACCCTGCCCTCTGGCAGTGGGAAGCCATTCCCTGTGTCCTGTCCCTCCATGCCAGTACAAAAAGTCCCTCTCCCCCCTTTTTATAAGCCCTCAGTTTTCACAGCATCCTGTGGTGGATTTAAGGTTGCTGCACAGCCTGCTCAGGATCAGTACACACTGAGATCCTGGGATTTTGGGATACAGTGGAGCACAGCATCCCTGAGCTTTGAGCATTGGAAACAGCACATATTTGCAATAAGACACTGTTGGGACCCGGAGCAGGTGAGAAAGGCCTGTGTGTGTGTTCCCAAAGACTGTGGCTGTGCCTGGCTGGCTCTGCTGCAGTTAGGCAGGGAGGCAGGAGGTGGCAGGATGGAGCTGTGCTCCTGCTGCTGCTCTGCCTCTTCTTTGTGATACCCGAGGCTGCTGCTTCCTCTGCTCTGAAAAACAGGAGCAACTTCTCTGCCCTCCTCCCAGCCAGGGAGATTTGGAATGTTGCAGAACAAAAGCCAGTGTAGAAAACCACCTCATGGGGTTTTTACTTCACTGCCTGGTGTTTTTGTATTGCAGAGGGAGGGAAGGGCTCAGGCTGCAAGGGAGAGAAGTGTTCACTGTCTCCTGGCTGGTGATGTGCTCTGCCCATTCCTTCAGCAGAGCAGTGGGATCCATGCCATGGATGCAGAATGGACAAGTGTGGCCTCTTGCTCCCAGGGAGCAGCAGACCATGAGGCCTTTGAGCAGGGCTGCCTTTGGATCCAGGCAGGAATTGGCCTCAGTGTTGGTCCAGCTGCCTCATTAACTCCAATGATGCAGTTCCTGTGCTCTGGCTGCACCTGCAGCAGTGACCTGTGCAGGAAAATATGCAAATCCTGCTCTGCTTCCCCCTCTGCCTACACGTTTCAGCCTTACAAGGGCCTCAGTTCCTCACCTCTCCAGCCTTTAATCCTGGCACAAACCAGTACAGTTTGATTCCTGGGGAGATCTGTGGGAAGAAGTGCTGAGGCCACCCCTTCAATCCTGGGGGCATTTCTGGGCTCCTCATGACCAGAAGGACATTGAGGGGCTGGAGTGTGTCCAGGGAAGGGAATGGAGCTGGGGAAGGATCTGGAGCACCAGGAGCAGCTGAGGGAGGTGGGGGGGCTCATCCTGGAGAAAAGGAGGTTCAGGGGGGACCTTCTCACTCTCTCCAGCTCCCTGGAGAGGGGGGGTCAGGGCTCTGCTCCCAGGGAACAAGGGACAAGACAAGAGGAAATGGCCTCAAGTTGTGCCAGGGAAGGTTCAAGTTGGATATTAGGAAAAATTTCTTCACAGAAAGGGCTGTAAAACATTGGAAGAGGCTGCCCAGGCAGTGGTGGAGTGACTATTCCTGAATGTGTTTAAAAAACATGTGGATGTGGCACTTGGTGTTTTAGTGGTGAACATGGTGGTGGTGCTGGGTTGACTTGGTAATCTTTGGGGTCTTGGAGGTCTTTTCCAACCTCAAGGATTCTGTGATTCCTTCATTCTGAGCACGATGCAGGAGGCTGTGCCCAGGCTGCTGTGGCTGTGCACAAATATTTTGATTCAGGGACAGACAAAACTTAAACACAACAGAAGGCACTGGGGGATCAGGGAGGGAGATTGTCACCTCTGGGTGTGGTGCTGCAGGTTAATCTGACCTAAAATCATGTCAGTGGGCAAAAGGGCAGGCCCAGCCTCAGCCTTGCCCTTGATTACCTCTCCCTGCTTCCTCTTTAAACTTCATCCAGGTTAGAACTGCTGCTGCAAGGGAGGCTTTCAGGATAAGCAGGGGGTGGGATCTGTGGCTGTGGAGCAGGTGGGAGTGCTGTTGCAACAGCAGCTCAGGCTTGCATTGGCTTAAGCCACTTGTGAAACCACTCCCTGAGCTTTTCCTGCTGGATCTTGTTGACCTTTAGAGCTTTAGCTGGGAATAATAAGTGGTTGGAAATACCCTCTATTGCCTCGAGTGCTGGAGGCTGTAGCTCCTGTTTGTGAACTGGCTGGATTTGGAATACAGTGGCTTTTATTTTATGCACATCTTGACATGCTCTGGTACTTGGTTACACCAGTTTCTTGTGGCACCTACAGCTGGTGCTGATGCTCACACAGGGATGCCTGGGCTTAGAATCCTGCACCTGGGCATGTCTCAGCCACAGGAACCAGGAGCTGGAGTTAGGGCAGTGTAAGACCTCACTGTGACCCTTCCTGACTCATTCTGCTCCTTGTCCCCAAGTGGTGTCCTGCTCCTCTGTGCACTGGCAGTGTGATGCCACCAAAGTCTAACCTGGCTTTGGAATTAGGGTTGCACATGGCTGTGTTTGCTGGTGGGGTGAACTTTTCAGACCCACTGTAGACAAAGCTTATTTCTCCTTAGAAATAACCTTTAGAAATGATAAAAAGAATTATTTTTTATTCAAGTGGACTTTTTGGATTCTTGTTCTTATCACTGACAATCATCCCCTTTTTTTTTTCTCTCTAAGCAACATGTCCATGATGGGAGAAAGGAGAGCCTGGATGGCTTTGTGAAGACT
Source organism: Campylorhamphus procurvoides (assembly GCA_013396655.1). NCBI lineage: Eukaryota > Metazoa > Chordata > Aves > Passeriformes > Dendrocolaptidae > Campylorhamphus > Campylorhamphus procurvoides. The sequence continues at coordinate 21,266 of WBMV01004465.1, read as the reverse complement.
TTTGAGAAGCTGCCTACAACTGATGGGTACCCTGGGATCTATGCCTTAGACTGTGAAATGGTGGGTCAAAATAAAGCTTCTGGGGGAAAGCCATGGCTGTGGATACAAGTGGCTGAAGGAAAACTCTGCTTCCTGACCCCCTTCTTTCTGTTCTCCTCTGGGTTCTAAATCAAATGGGTCCTGTTCAGGCAAATTAGCTCTTACTGATTAGTGTGTTGATTTGGGGACAGACTGAGCAGTGTTTGCTGCCTGGCCTGTCTGCACCAGCTGTGCTGCATTTTGGGAGCTGCAGCTCTTGGGTGAAGGGCTCAGTGTGACCCAAACCATGTCAGTGGGCACAAGGGCAGTCCCAGCCTCTGCCTTGGCCTCAGTTACTTGTTCCTGCTTCCCCTTTAGACTTCATCCAGTCTAGAACTGCTGCTGCCACGAAGGCTTTCAGGGAACCCCCAGGGTGGGCACACTGGGGGGGTGTGTGCCCCTCCTCACACCTGCCCCTTCCTTGCAGTGCTACACCAAGCAGGGGCTGGAGCTGACAAGAGTCACTGTGATCAACTCGGACCTGAAAGTGGTGTATGACACCTTTGTCAAACCAGACTCCAGGGTGGTGGATTATAACACCAGGTAAGGGCTGGGACACCAGGGGAGAGGGGTCTTCCTTGGGCCAGAGCCCTGTGCTTTGCCAGGGACTTGGAGGGACGGCTGGGAGCACTTGCTGAAACTCCACTGACCATCACCTTGTAACAGCTGCAGTGCACTGGGGCCTCGAGGGGTTTCCTCAGTGAAGGACACCCACCTCTCTCCTCTTGCCCTGCAGATTCTCAGGTGTGACAGAGGAGGACCTGGAGAACACGAGCATCACCCTGCGGGATGTCCAAGCCGTCCTCCTGAACATGTTCAGTGCAGACACCATCTTGATAGGGCACAGCTTGGAAAGCGACTTATTTGCACTAAAGGTACCTTGGCCTTCCATGTCCCCCCCTGGGGGTGGGTTATGTGTCTCCTTCCCATTTAGCAACTCTTCTTTCCAAGAACCAGGAGGACACAGGAGATCTGATCTCTGAGCTGGTGGGGTCCTGTCTGTGGTGGGACAGCGAGGTCATGTGTCACTCATGGTGTCACCCCAGCTTGTAGTGGCTGGTGCTGCCCAGGGTGACAGACCTGTCCAGAGGTGACAGGGTTGGATGGGGCTCTCAACACCCTGGGCTAGTGAAGGTGTCCCTGCCCATGGCAGGAGTGGAATGAGATGGGCTTTAAGGTCCCTTCTAACCCAGACCATTCCCTGATTCTGTGACTGATCTCAAATCATTTGCCCTTCACCCCTGCCATTTTTGTTCTGTTCTCTGCCTGCTTTGCTGGGATTTTTGGTGTTACTTTGATCAAGCTTTCTTAACCCTTTACCTCCCTTGTTTCCTGCCTGACCCTCATCGGTCTGGTCTGCACATCCCTCAGCCATCTCTGCTGTCCTGCCAGGAAGGTTTATCCCCTCCCTGTGCCCTCTGCACAGGGACCCCAGGGGCTTGTCCAGGGCCACTAAGAAAGTGTGTGGGGGCAAGAGCAGAGTCTTTGCTCTGTGCTCACGAGCCAGAAGTTCCTTCAACCATCCTTCATCCCACAGCCCCCCTGCTGCAGCAGCTCTGGCTGCCAGCTCACGGTGCTGGCTTGGAAGCAGGAGGTTTTAAATGCCTGTAAAATGCTTTACCTCTCCATGGCACCCTTTATCCCGGCCTGGGAGAGACTTCATCATCATCATAAAAACATCATTCACACTTTTATCAGCTCGAGATGACTGCCTTGGCCTCTTAGAGGCTTGATTTTCTCCTAGCACTGCAGGCAGTGCCAAGGGAAGGAGCCCAGAGCAATCCAGCAGAGCCTGACAGGCAGTGGGATGTCAGGTTTTAATGGCTCAGGGCTGTGGCAGTAAAGTTGACATCTCGCTAATGGCCCTGGCCAGCTCCAAATGGTGATAGCACTTCAAGTTTTATTTAAAGCTTTATTATCCTGTTTCCTCAGTCTTCCTGATCTACATAAGTAATTACCATTGTGCCTGGGATGGTGCCAAAGCTGACTGCAGCCCAGGAGAGATTATCCATAACGTTGGCAGTTTTACACTCCGGAGAGCGTGGCAGGTTGTTCCTGTTCAAGTGAGGCTGTTCCAGGGCATTTTTCAGAGCTGGGCTGTGCAACTGTTAGTGATGGAGTTACAGCTTGTCCTGCAATATTAGCTGGTGCCCCAGAAGAGTTGAAGCAGGCAAGGAGATGGAATTATGAGGGTCCTGTCAGAGTCATCCCTGCAGAGCCATCTCTGGGTCCAGCACGCAGGTTTATCCTTTAGACCCTGCATTTTACTCCTGTACTCAAGATGTAGGATTGCTTTCATCCACATTCCTTTAGCTCTCACTGAACACAGTTCTTGACAGCAAAGGATTAATCTTGTCTTAGCCTGAGTGTAAGAAATTAGTGTTAAAAAATGTCAGCCTAGCCTGTGATGATGGACTTTGGCAGGTGGTGCCTCCTGGCCATCCCCAGGCCCCGTGGTGCAGGGCAGGGAGCACCCTGACCTGCTCAGCACCCTCAGTTCCTCCAGCATGATGTCACTTCATAGCTGGAGTATTAGATTAGAGGGCTGGACTCCCTCTGCCATAGAGACAGGCTGGGAGAGCTGGGGATGTTCAGCCGGGAGGAGAAAAGGATCCAGGGAGACCTGAGAGCCCCTTGCAGTGCCTAAAGGGGCTCCAGGAGAGCTGGAGAGGGACTGGGGACAAGGGCCTGGAGAGACAGATGAAGGGGGAATGGCTTCCCACTGGCAGAGGGCAGGGATAGATGGGATATTGGGAATAAATCCTTCCCTGTGAGGGTAGGGAGGCCCTGGCACAGTTTGTCCAGAGAAGCTGTGGTTGCCCCATCCCTGGAAGTGTCCAAGGCCAGGTTGGATGGGGCTTGGAGCAACCTGGGGTAGTGGAAGGTGACGCTGCCCATGGCAGAGGGTTGGAAGTCCCTTCCAACTCAGAGCATTCTCTGATATGATTCAGTGATAGGATCTCCCTGTCCCATCTCATCCTGGCTAAGCCAGTGCTCATTACATGCTTCCTGTTGACTCAGGGCTGAGGGATGGGAGGATTTTGGGTGGTTTGCACCCTGAAGGTTGGGCCTGTTCTGCAGTAAATGTACTCTGGGTCAGCTGCAGTTTTGTCCTGCACATCCTCCCCACTTCTGTCCATGTCTAAGAACCCCAGAATCCCAGGATGGTTTGGGTTGGAAGGGACCTTAAATATCATCCAGTTCCAACCCCCTGCCATGGGCAGGGCTGCCACTCACTAGATGAGGCTGCCACTCACTAGATGAAGCTGCTGCTTCTTGGGAAGTAGTTGAAAGGCTGTTACAAGCTTGGGAAGTCAACTTGTCCCCCAGTTTAGTTCTTGTGGGAGACTGGGTTATTCCAACTTCTCCAGGCCGGGATATTAAGGATTGGCCTGTCCTGTTGAGTCAGCCCTGAATGTGCTGCCCTGGATGTGGGATGGGCAGGGCTTTGGGGCAGGGCTTTGGGGGCAGGTGCCTGGCTGGCAGAGCACCCTCCAAGGGGGAGTCATCCTTCTTGCAGCCAGAGCCTCTTGCAAGACTGGTTGGGTTGGAAGTTGCCGACAGCCCTGAGCGGAAGGTCGGTCGATCCCACGGCGCGTGTCTGTGTGGGAGTGGGCCACTAACCCTGTTTCTGTGGTGCTCCCTCCCTCCCTCCCTCCCTCCTGCAGCTGATCCATGGCACCGTGGTGGACACTGCCATCGTGTTCCCCCACCGCCTGGGGCTGCCCTACAAGCGGGCCCTGCGCACGCTGATGGCCGACTACCTCAAGCGCATCATCCAGGACAACGGTGAGACCCCAGGGGCTCCTGGCTCTGCTGCCTTCTGCTCTCACCCTCTTGCTCCTCACCCTTTTTCCCTGGCAGTAGCTGGGGATGTTCCAGCACGTGGAGTTTCTGCCATATGAAGTTTCAGGGTGACCCCTATTTTGAGGGCACAGCGCTCGCTGCTTCCTTCCCTGTGCCAAGTGGGGACCAGGGAAGGCCAGGGTGGCTCTGCCAAAGCCAGGTCCTGCCCCTGCTTCTCTCTGTGGTCAGCTGAGATTGACCTTCCTGTCTGAAGTGTGGCCTGTTCCTTCCTGCCTTCCCTGATCAGATCAGTGACTGTCCCCCTGTGCTGGGCACTGCTGAGTCCCCACCTCAAATCCTGGGGTCAGTTCTGGGCCTCTTACGACAATAAAGGCATTGAGGGGCTGGAGCATGTCCAGGGAAGGGAATGGAGCTGGTGAAGGGTCTGGAGAACCAGGAGCAGCTGAGGGAACTGGGTGGGACTTTCTTGCTCTCTGCAACTCCCTGACAGGATGGGGGAACTTGGGAAGCATTGGACTCTGCTCCCAGGGAAAGAGACAGGACAAGGGGGAATGGCCACCAGTTGCTCCAGAGTGGAGTTAGGTTCGGTATTAGGAAAAATTTCTTCACTGAAAGAGTGGTCAGGCACTGGCACAGGCTCTGCAGGGCAGTGGGGGAATCACCATCCCTGGAAGGGTTCAGAAAAGGGGCAGACTTGGCCCTTTGTGACAGATTAGTGGGCATGGTGAGATTCTGTCAGAGGTTGGAGGGTTAAAATGATGTTGTGATTCCCTGTGCAGCAGAGGGGTCATTGCCACCCTTGTCCTTCTGTCCCCAGTGGAAGGACACGACTCCAGTGAGGATGCCAGGGCTTGCATGGAGCTGATGGTGTGGAAGATCAAAGAGGACGCGAAAGTGAAACGATGACGGGCGCTTTGTCTCTCTCCTGTTCCTCCTGCACCTCTGTGAAGCCGTGCAATAAATGCTCAGAGTAACACTGTCCACCCATGCACAGCAGCATGCTCAGCATCCCCAGCTCTCCCAGTATCCATGGGACTCCTGGACTGCTGTGGGCACAGCTCAGCTGCCCCAGCTCACACCTGCAGGGCCCTGTGCCCAGGTAGTGGCTCTTGGATCCTCGTGCTCCACCTGAGGGATTCTCTGGTCCAGCAACTGCCTTGTCTGCCCAGCAGGGTGGTTTGAGTAGCACAGCCAGAGAGAATTTCTTGGTTCCTAGGAGAAGCTGTAGAGGTAGGTTGGATATGTGCAGAAGGATCTTTTTGGTTCAGTTAAAGGTAGATCTTGTACTTTTGTTTTTTCCAGGTGTAACTTAAACTGCCTCTGTACTCCAAAGCTGGTTGATTCCTGCAGTGTTTGGAGATGGGGGAGGTGGAAGAAGGTTGGGCAGGAAGCTGTGAGTGAGTGGATTGTGTAGCTGGTGTGTGAGTGGGAAGCAGGAGCCAAGGATGGAGCACCTGGGAAGAGATCCTGGTGCAGTCCCAGTGTGGAGCTGCCAGAGAGGGAGCTGGCTCTGAGCAGCAGCTGAGAGAGGAACGAGATGGCATTGGGAAGTTGTCACCTGCTGTGACCCAGGTGATCTCCTCACTGGGGGCTGGCTGGCACCTGGTTCTGCAGGGAAGCCACGGCTGTCACACCTTGCCCAGACCTCGGGGAGCCACGTGGTGATGCAGGGACAGCAGGGAAGGGACAGAGCTCCCAGAGCCAGGCAGGACCTGCAGCCTGCCAGGGGAGGAGAGCAGGCACTACAGGGCAGGACAAGCTGTCCTTCCTCAGCCCTGAGCTTCCAGCAGATCCCCAGCAAATTTGTGTGTAGGGATCAAGGGTTTGGGGGGACTGAGGTGCAGCTGAGATTGCACCTAAGGGTGGGCTCAGCCATCTACAGGACTCCCCACCAACCTGTCCCTCCTGCAGGGATTCAGTGCAGGCAAGAGCAAAAGCAATAGGTAAAAGTTCTTCTTTAAACTGGTTTATGTGTTGGATGTTTTAAGGAGAGCAAAGTTGTTGCCTGTTTGGCTCCTGGAGAAAAGCAACTGCTGAGGGTGTGACTGTCACACTGGTGTGACTGGGGCAGGAGCCCCAGCAGACTGGGTGGCACTGGTGGTCCTTCCACCCAGATTGGTGCTGTCAGGGGACAGCAGAGCTGAGTGGGACAGTCCCCATCAAGGGGGTCTCTCAGCTGAGCTCAGGCAGCAGCTTTGCCCCCTTGCAGGGCAGTGACCCCCCTCACCCTCCCTGCTGGCACTGGAATTGTGTCCTGTGGTGGTTGCCACTGTCCTGTGTCCCTGGCACAGGCTGGCTGTGCCACTCAGGGGCACAGGGAGCTGCTGGGGTTTGGTTCCTGTTGGAGCCAGGTCCTGCTCACTCCTTTGTACCCCTGCTGGGCTCAGGGTTTGGGGACATGCTGTGTGTCCCCAGCTCGTCCTGCTGGGCTGTCCCACCCCCTGTGAGCACAGCCTGGGCTCTGAGCTGTGGGCAGGGCTGTCCTGCTGGTATGTGCACATCTAGCAGGGTGTGCCCATCCCACTGCTACCCTCAGAGGTGGCTTCTCTGCCAGGCTATCCTGCAGCCACCAGACCTGGGGGCTGTAAAGGTTCCTGTTACTGCTGAGCCCATCTGTGTTCCTGTTCTTTGCCCCAGGTTTTGGGAACGCAGCTCCCTGCCACTCCCCCAATGCTCCACATCCAACTCTGCAGCCCCTCCTTCCCCTGCCATGGGCTTTCCACCCCAAGCAGCCTTGGGACACCTTGGCCTGTCCCCCTCTCCCATATCCTGCTGGGAATGGTGCTGTTCCTGCCCAGGCCGTGGCAGAGACATAGTTCAGTGCTTCCTAACCAGGGAGGAAAGGTTTGTTCCTGCTTCTGCCTCCTTTCCCATGTTTATCCCCCATTTATCTTCACCCCTGGCTGCAACCATGGAATGTTCCTGGAGCAGCCACAGCAGATTTCAGATTGGCTCTTGCCCTGAGGTTCCCCTCTTCCTCGACAGTCATCCCCAGCTTTCCAGCCCTCCCATAGCAGCTGCTTCCCTGGAAAAGCTGGAACATCCTACCATGGGCCTGGTGTCCTGCTTGAGGAGCTGCTTGCTTGGCTTGATCCCATGGCCTGGGCTTGGGGAAGGCAGGACATTCCTCCAGGCAGGAATCCTGGCCAGGCCATGGGACCTCCATCATTTCCCCTTCCCTTCCCCACAGTCCAGCTGGGACTCCCTAAAACTTTTGGAGTGGGGTGTGTGTGGAGGTTTCCTGTTTGGTGGGATGTCTGTGGGGAAGCAGAACCACGTCCAGCCCACACCATTGGTGTGGTCAGAGCCAGTCGTGCCCCGTGGCCTCCCAGCACTGCAGAGCCAGGGCTTTGGGGGGGGCAGGAGCTGTTTGGGTTGTACAGAACGATTGTAACCTGTAACTTTTTGTAATTGTTTTTAATAAAAGGGTGTTGACTAGATGCACGTTCCTGAGTCTGGGACTGCTCTGCCTGCGCCTGGTTGGGATCAGGGGGGCTGGGGGGGGCCTGGACAGGGTTCCCTGGAATACCCCGAGCTGGAGATGTGGGTTCAACACATCCAAGTGCACCTGGGTTTGGGCAATCCCAGACAGGAGCACAACTGGGAGATGAACTCATGGAGAGCAACCCTGGGGAGAAGGACTTGGGGATGTTGCAGAGTGAGAAGCTCCACATGCTTCGACACCCAGAAACCCCCCCATGCCCTGGGCTGATCCCACAGCAGGGGAGGGGGGGATTCTGCCCCTCTGCCCCACTCAGGTGAGACCCCACCTGCAGAGCTGCCTCCAGCCCTGGGGAACAACAGCAGAGGGACCTGGAGCTGCTGGAGAGTCCAGAGGAGGCCACAGAGATGCTCCAGTGCTGGAGCCCCTCTGAGAGATGGAGCCAGGCTGGGAGAGCTGGGGGGGCTCACCTGGAGAAGGGAAGGCTCCAGGGACACCTGAGAGCCCCTTGCAGTGCCTAAAGGGGCTCCAGGAGAGCTGGAGAGGGACTGGGGACAAGGGGTGGAGGGACAGGACACAGGGAATGGCTTCCCACTGCCAGAGGGTAGGGATGGATGGGATACTGGGAAGGAATTCTTGGTTCTGAGGGTGGGCAGGCCCTGGCACAGGTTGGGCAGAGCAGCTGTGGTTGCCCCATCCCTTGAAAGTGTCCAAGATCAGATTGGACATGGCTTGGAGCACCCTGGGCTAGTGGAAGGTGTCCCTGCCCATGGCAGGGGGTGGAACTGGATGGGTTTTAAGGTCCCTTCCAACTCAAACCACTCCATAATCTGATCACTTGTAGCTGTTAATCCCTCGCTGTCCCCCCAGGGGCTCTGCAGGAGATCCCACACCCTCCCCAGCTCTCCGTGGTCCGTGCCCCTCCAGCCTGAGGAAAAGGGGTGAAACTGGTGCCAGTGGGGGCTGGAACAGCCCCTCCAAACCCCTCGGAGGGCACGAGCAGGGGGTGCCTGGGGGGCTCTGGCCGTGCCCTCCTCTGTGCAAACCCTGCCCTGAGAGCTGGGCACGTCCCGGCTCCTCCTGCCTCTGTCCCGGAGCTGGGGTGGAACCTCAGCATCCCCCACCCTGCCCAGGCTCCCCCCAAAGCCCGTATCAATCTCCCAAATGGGGCAGGAATTAAAGTGCCAAGCCAAGGAGCTGATTCAGCACAGAGGAAGAGGTGAAGGTAAAAAGTTCAAATAAAGAAATAATGGCCCATTAGATGACCTCACTGGCAATGTGTTTTATTTAACGGGCCGGTGATGGCTCGGAGGTGGCAGGGGGTGCTCAGGATGCCGTGAAAGTCACGCCTGACTCGTGTTCTCAGCCACCTCCTCCGGCCTTTGAGGCACTGGGTGCTCCAGCATTAATCTCCAGTGCCACCCCATCCCCTGCAGGTCGCTGGTCCCTCTCCTCCCATCATGTCCCTCCCTTTGTCCCCCCAGGATATGTAGGGGTGCTGGAAGGGGACTGACAGCCCGAGGTGACACCAGGGAACACCTGTGGTGACAAAAGCACTTTGCTTTGGAGCCTGGAGGGTGGCAGGGACCCTCTGATCCTCCTCTGGGCCAGGGGTGGAGGCAGGTGGGGCTTTTAGGATTATGAGAGCCCCGATCCCAGGGGAGCGGCCAAGACATGTGGAGGGACAGATGGACACAAGACCAGGTTGGACAGGACTTGGAGCAACCTGGGCTAGTGGAAGGTGTCCCTGCCCATGGGACAGGATGGGTTTTAAGGTCCCTTCCAGCCCTAACCACTCTGGGATTCGATGTGCCCCAAATGTGTGTTCAGGATCTGCCTCAGAGGTCTGTGATATTTATTATTCCCTGGAAGATCTCATCTCCCCATGGCACTGCCAGAGCTGGGGCACTGCCACCAGGACCCCAGCCAGGGGCTTTCTTGCTCTCTGAAACCTTGGCCCTGTTTTTGTGGCTTCACCTCTGGCTCCAAATGTGTCCCCAGGGCTTGGCACTGCCTGTCCCCTGTCCCTGCTGCAGCTGGAGCAGGGGAAGCAAAGGAGCAGACACAACCCCAGAACCCCATTTCTTCCCTTTCCCAAAGCCCTTGGGGGTGAACTGAAATCTGGGAAGGGAAGCAAAGCAGTTTGCTGGGAAAAAAGGCTCCATTTCCCCGCGGGTGGGAGGAGAGCAGCGAGCTCAGAGGTGCTGGTACATCACAAATGTCCCCATTTGTCCAGCCCTGCATCCCACACAGCGTGTCCCTATCGATCCATGGGAGCAGCCTCAGGGCCCTGAACAGCCTGAGCTCTGTCCCAGTGAAGTGTTGCCTCAGGGATGGCCATGTCCTCAGAGCTGTCACGGACCCAGAGCCCCCCAGAGACCCCCCGAGCCCCTGGGGCTGCTGTCAGAGTGGGGTCCAGCCCAGCACGGGGGGCCCTGCCTGGCGCTCCCTGCTCCTCCACCTGCACCTTCACTTTCCCAAGCAGGGAGGGAGTTTCCAAACCTGAATCAAAGCAGGCTCAGCCCCAAACCTGCCCCCAGACGTGCCCCCCTTGCAGGAGGAGGGAGGGTTGGGGCAGCCTGGGTGTGCAGGGTCATTTCATGTCCCTCTCCTCGATGCTCCGAGTCCAGGCAGCTCATCACAGCCAGCCCTGCATTCGCTGGAGCTCCAGGGTTTGGGGTGGGGTCTGCCTTGTCCTGCAGCACCTTCCCCCAGCAAGGGACATCCCTGGGGTGTCTGTGTGTCACTCTGTGCCACTGAACCACCTGGCACAGGTCAGAGCTGAGCACGGCCATTGATTCTCCTGTTAAAAAGCTTTTTATCACAGTTTGTCCAGACCCTCCTGGAGGGTGAGGGCTGAGGCAGGGGATGTGTCCAACACTGTGTGCAGGCAGGAGAGCTCCTCATGGGGTGACATTGGTGTGGGGGGTCCCATCTGCCACAGCCAGTGGGGACAGGGATTCTCCCAGGTGGCAGCAGGGGATGCCTGTGTCCTCTCCTTGTGTCCATGTCCCCTCCCTGTCCCTTTGTCCCCTCCCTGTCCCTGTGTCCCCTCCCTGTCCCTGTGTCCCTCCTGTGCCTGTGTCCCCTCCCTGTGCCTGTCCCCTCCCTGTCCCTGTGTCCCCCCCTGTATCTGT
>WBMV01004465.1:0-10696 GCA_013396655.1 Campylorhamphus procurvoides | reverse complement strand
TCCCCTCCCCCTGCCGTGACCCCTCCCTATCCCTGTGTCCCCCTCTGTCCCTGTGCCTGTGACCCCTCCCTGTCCCGGTGTCCCGTCCCTGTCCCGGTGTGAGTCCCCTCCCTGGCCCTGTGCCCCCAAAGTGCAGGGCAGGGGGGCTGTGACTCTGCCCAGACATGGGGGTCCTTGTCCCCAGCCCTAAACCTGCCTCAGGGTGAGGTGGGTGACATTTGTGTCACCGCAGGGTCTGGGGTCCACCTGCACCCTCCAGTGAGAGAGGGGAACTGGCCGGACTGGGGAGTGGAGACTGGTGGTGGGTAAGAAACAGAGTCAGCACCAGTGACCAGCCCTGTCCCCTCCCCTGGCCTGGGGTGGCTTTGGGGTGGCTTTGGGGTGGCTGGGAACAGGGCAGGAGGTGGAAGGAGCAGGAAGGAGGGCACCAGCAACTGGTTGTGCAGGTTTTGGGGAGGGGAGTTTTTGGGTGATGGAGGTGGGTGGTGGGTGCTGAGGGCACCTCTTGCTCCTGCCACCACCTCCAGCCCAAAGTCTGGGGCACGAGTGGGAGCCTGGGAGGTGCCAACTGGAGGTGCCAACTGGAGGTGCCAACTGGAGGCTGAGGCTGCTCCAGGCTGAGAAACAACCCCCGTCCCACAGGGAAACGCTCCTAAATTATTATTATTATTATTTTCTCTGAACAAACGGGGCTTTGTAGCTGCTCGGCCGGTTGGAACGGGGCACCTGGAGCTGCTCGGGGCTCGAGGAAGGGGAAATGCCAGGCTGAAGGTTTAACTCTTCCCTGTGAGCGCGGGGTCTGCCCTGGGGCAGCTCCCACCAGGGTCTTCTGCACCACTGGGGTGACAGGAGAGGGGATGGAGGCACTGGGACAGCCACTGGGGTGGCAGGAGAGGGGACAAGCTGGGACACCTATTGGGGTGTTCAGGGAGGGGACAAACTGGGACAATTACTGTGGTGTCAGGAGAGGGGACAAGCTGGGACACCTATTGGGGTGTTCAGGGAGGGGACAAACTGGGACAATTACTGTGGTGTCAGGAGAGGGGACAAGCTGGGACACCTATTGGGGTGTTCAGGGAGGGGACAAACTGGGACAATTACTGTGGTGTCAGGAGAGGGGACAAGCTGGGACAGCCATTAAGGTGACAGGAGAGGGGATGGATGCACTGGGACAGTTACTGTGGTGGCAGGAGAGGGGACAATCTGGGACAGCCATTGGGGTGACAGGAGAGGGGACAAGCTGGGACAGCCACTGTGGCGCCCCAGGAGCATCCTCTGCCCCGGCCTCCCGGCGCTCACTTAATTGCACGGAGGGGTCACTAATTGCAGGGGGCGATTGATTGGTGAAATGTCACTGTCCCCGTTGCCAGGGTGACCTCGGCCGCTCTCTGCTGCTGTCGTGGGTTCCTGGGTGCCCCAAAGCCACCCGTTCTGTGCCCCTGTGGGGAGGACACAGGGGTGGGATGTGGAAATCCCTTTCTTTCCTCCAAATCTGGCCCATTGCTGCTGGAAACAGGTTTGGGGCCGGGCCCGTCCCAGCTGTGCCCAGGTGGCCACTGACCCTTCCCGGAGGTGCCACCCTCATCTGAGGGGCTTGGCATGATCTGGTGCTGCTCGTGCCACCAGCACAGAGGGAGCAGAGGGTGGGATGTGGCAGATGAGGGCCAGGACACTGAATTTCCTTGTGGATGCTGCTCCAGGGCCAGGCATCAAACCCTGCTGGATCTGCCAGGGATGGCAGTGGGAGCGAGCAGGGGTGACAGGAGGGTGATGGGCTCAGGGAGGTGGAAGGGACAAGGAGCTTGGAGTGACCTGGGCTGGTGGGAGGTGTCCCTGCCCATGGCAGGGGGTGGAATGACATGAGCTTTAAGGTCCCTCCCAACCCCAACCAGTCCTGACTCCTCAGCCCAGCCCCACTTTGGCCTCTGCAAATGTCCTGTCCTGCCCCCTGTGCCCCACACCTCGAGCTGGACCCCTCTCAGCAGCCCCTGTGTTTGTTCCAGAATGTGTCACCATCACCAGCCCTGCGTGAGAGTGAACAACAATTTGTCTCATCACGGCACCAGCCCCTCGGGCAGGGTTTGGGAGAGGCTTTTCCCTCCTTTTCAAGGAGCTGAGGGGCACCCCAGGGTGGGGATGTGCCCAAATCTGCCCCCACTGCCAGGGGGCAGGTGCTGCCAGTGTCACACAAACACTGTGGGGACAAGGGGACACGTATGGGGACATGGTGGGGATATGTATGGGGACATGGAGACACAGGGATATGGGGAGTTGGGGACACCTAGGGACATGGGGACATAGGGACACAGGCATGTGAACACATATGGGGACGAGGGAGCATGGGAACATGACATGTGGGGACATGGTGACACTTATGGGGACATGAGGACACATCTGGGAACATGGGGACACAAGGACACGAAAACACATATGGGGACACTTATGGGGGTAGGGGGACATGAATGGGGACAAGGGGACATGGGGACCTGTATGGGGACATGGGGGGACATATGAGCACATAGGGACACTTATGGGAACATGAGGACACATGGGGACACAGAGACAGGGGACATAGGGACAGGGGGACATGGGGACGTGTGAGGACACAGGAACATGGGGAAATGTATTGGGACATGAGGGCACAAAGACATATGAGGACATAGGGACATGGGAACATGTATAGGGACATGGGGACACGTATAGGGACATGGGGACACGGACGGAGACACGGGGACACGGCAGGGGCCGTTCCTGGCTGTGCAGTAAAAGCTTTACGGGCTGTGGGGCCGGCGCTGGGTAATCGCCCCCGGTTCTCTGCGGTTAATTAGAGCCGGCAATTAACGCAGCCAGGGGGAAGGCGGGACCGGTGCGGGGGTGTCGGAGCAGTGCGGGGCACACGGCAGTCCCCGGGCCGGCCTGGCCGAGGTGGCCGCTGTCACTGGTGAGGTGGCCTCTGTCCCCAGCCGGGTCTGCGGTCCCGGGGCTGGCCCCGCTCAGACACCCCGGGGCTCGTCGGTGCCTTCGGGCCCTTCCAATCCGGCCCCTTCTCCCACTCTCGAGGGTCTTCAAGGCACGGCCCGAGCCCCCCGAGCCTCTGCCAGACCCCGGAGAGACCAGTGCTCCCAGTGAGACCAGTTCAGCCTCCCCAATCTGCTGCTCTCTGCCCGGGGGGGATGCCCGTGCCCATCTACTGCCCTTGGCACCCAGTTTGGGACCACCTGCCCCTCCAGCAGGACACCCTGGCCGTGCCCGAGCCCCGCGTGGGAAATCCCACGGGAACGGCTCCTGTAGCATCACTTCTGAACCCAAAAACCCCCGACAAATCCGGGGGTGGCCGGTCGGGTGGCCGGGAGCGGGCAGGGACAGGCAGGAGGGCAGGGAGGGCAGGTCCCTGCGGAGCCGGGGCTGGAGGTGTGGCATGGGCTGTCCCTGTCCCCGCTGGGGCAGGGTGGGTGGCAGCAGTCCCGTCGGGGTAGGTGGCAGGAGCTCGGCGCTGCCGGGGACCGGTGCAGGTAAAGAGACCGCGGGGACAGCAGGGGGGTGGCACCGATCGCCCACCCACCCTGGGGTGCTGCGGGGGGGTCGCGGCTGGCAGGTTTGGGGTCCCCGGGGAGCTGCGGCTGTCGCCGTGGGAGGAAGGGGGTACCCAGGGCAGCACCCCCTAAGGATGCTCCGTGGGATGCCGGGCACGGAGCAGCGTTTTGGGACCGGCCCTTTCACCCGAAACCGCATCAAAGCGGGTGGAAAAACAGGGCGAGCGGAGGGAAACTCCTGGCTCGGGCACGTCCTCGGAGTGGGGCAATAAACCCCGAGAGGCTTTTAATGAGCCGTGATGCACCAAAGCGGGGGCGTTTCCGCAGTGACGAGGCGAGGAGGAGACACCCACCCAGCCACCCACCCGCTCGGCGTGCCCTGTGTCGCTGTCACTGTCGGCTGTCGCGATGGGCTGGGCTGGGCTGGCCGTGGGGCTGTCCCCAGGGTGGGGATCGGGGATTTTGGGGTCTGGAAAGAGCAGCAGCGCTCCCGGGGATGGGTACGGACCGTGTGCCAGCCCCACGGACGGGACGGGGCGCAGGCTGGTCCCGTCCCTGCTGGTTTTGCGTGGGAAGGAGCAGCGGGGCACGAAGGGCACCGGGACCCCCGGCCGTGGGCACCGTCTGTGCCGGATCCCCCGGGTATTCCCACGGAACCCGGCACGTCCCGCACTGATTCCTGCACCGAGCGACAGCCCCACATTGATCCGGGGACAAAGTGGCCCCACCAGCGCCGTGGCCGCGGGTGGGATCAGCCAGGGCCATAAATAAATCTCCGCGTGTTTCACCAACCTGCGCCAAACCCTCGTGGCTCCGTGCCCGACCCGGCTTAAAGCCGACTTTTGTTCAGCCTTGCAAAGCTGCGATAGCCCCGAACTGAGTTTTTTGGGGTGGGAAGCCCAGCTTTGGGTCTTGTGGGGCTCCGTGGGGCTGGGTTATACCCCGAGATCTCAGGGACCAGCAGGATGGGACATTCCCTGCCCAGGCTGGATGGACCAGCTGGTTCGTGCTGGAGCTGAGATGGAGGGTGAAGAGTTGGAGGGTTAAGAGCTGGAGGGTTAAGATTTGGAGGGTGAAGAAATCACTGCTGGGCTCGCTGAGGTGTGGGGCACTGGTCAGAGGGTGTCCTGATCCATCCCTGACCCCAGGGAGCTCCGGGCTGGGACCACATGGCTGGGCTGGCAGGGAGCCCTGGCACCCCCTCCCAGCCTCTTCCCACCTACCCAAAGTGCAGGTTTTATTTCTAATTTTTATTTCTAATTACTGAGGCGTGGAGTGAGGTTTGTCAAGAGCTTTCTTGGAACCCAGGTTTCTTGGATACCTCCTTGAAATTATTTTTCAAGTGCTTTAAATCACCTTTTTTCCCCCCCTCTCACCCTTCTCCGGGCCCCACAAGAGGCAGTTTTGTTTTCCCAACTGCCTTGGCACGGCTCAGCCCCGTGGAGTGTCCCACATCTGCCAAGTGCAGGTGCATAATAAGCTGTGCTTTTGTTTGGCACTGTTTGGGAACATTTTGGAGTGTCCCAGCAGTGGCTTTGGAGCCACTGAGCCTTACTGGGCACAATGGGGCTCAGAGATGCCAGGGATGTGATGGATTGTCAGCTTCAGGGCTGATCCTGAGCACAAGAGGGACCAGGATAACCACACACAAACCCAGGTCTTCCAACGTGTTCTGGTGAAACTCAGGGCAGGATCCAACCCTTTGGCTGAACTGATCCTGCTGTTGCTGCTCTGGAAGGAAACAGCCCAGGAAAACACCTTGGCACTCACCCCTGGCAGCCTCACCTTTAATATTGGTGGCCTGGAGTAAGGAGCAAGGTAGAAGATGCTTTGAGCCAAGGACCAGGGCCCTGAGGGCACAAACAGGTCTCAATGGCCCTGAGCAGCCTCACTGGGGTCTCACACAGCACTTGGGGGCTTGGGAAGCTCAGCCTTGTGGGGCAGGTCTAGCCCAAGCCCCCGCATAGGTGGGTCTGTCCCCAGTTTGGCCACTGGTCTGTGCCTGGCCATGGCCCCAGTCCTGTCCCCCTGCCTTGGGGCTGCCTTGCCCCAAAGGACAGGCTATGCCTCCCCTTTGTCATCCTGGCCATGGACTTCCAGGCTTGAATCTGGACCTGCCTCATCATCACAAGCTTGGCTGGAGGTTGAGGCTCAGGATTGATCCCATCTCCATCCCTGCTCATGGATAAAACCTTAGAATGGTTTGGGTTGGGAGGGACTTTAAAGCTCATCTCATCCCACCCCCTGCCATGGGCAGAGACACCTTCCACTAGCCCAGCTTGCTCCAGGTCCCATCCAACCTGGCCTTGGACACTTCCAGGGACTGGCTCAGTGCAAGGATTGTCACCTCCACCAGCACAAACCAAGGGGCCCTGGCTGGCTGGGAGGACTGTGAGCAGGTGACTGTTTTCCCCATTCTGGATACCCTGAGGTTCATCCTGTCTCCTGTTGGGTTTCCCCTTGGAGCAAGTGCCTCACTGAGCCATATCCCTTGGCCTGTTTATGGCCCCCTGAGGATGAGGGACCTGTGTGGGCAGGGGAACCCATCCCACTGTTAGGAGAGGGCAGGGAAATGTTCCTGCCAGGGCATGGGGATGGAGGGATTTGATGTCCCCCCCTTGTCCCTCTCCAAGCAGATCCAGCCCAGGACTCTGTGTCTGCAGGGAAAGGTGTCCCTGGGACAAGGACACGAGTGGGGTCATAGGGGGAGATGGGGAGATTTGTGTTTCTCTGTGTCAAATCCTAGTTTGCCTAAACAGAGTGGGAAGGTCCAGTGTGGGCACCAAGGGGCTCCTGTGGCCTTTCTGTCCAGAAGAAATCTCATCCCTCCAGGTATCCCTGCTCTTCCCAGTCCCTCTTCTCTTGTGGGACAGATGGCAATGGGAGCCATGATATGTGACATGAGTGTCCCACCATGAACAGCAGCTCCTGCAACTCTCCCTTCCTCCTCAGCCCTGCTGTGAAAACACAGGTGGGCCCCAAATATTGGGGGCCAACCTTTTCCAGAGAAGCTGTGGCTGCCCCATCCCTGGAAGTGTCCATGGTCAGGTTGGACAGGGCTTGGAGCAACCTGGGTTAGTGGAAGTGTCCCTGCTCATGGCAGAGGATGGGACTGGATAAGCTTTAAGGTTCCTTCCAGCCCAAACCAGGCTCTGTGTGAGCTCTGGGGTCATGTAGGATCCAAGGACAGTGGCAAGCACCAAGTCCTTGGTGGTAAAGGAGGATGATGTTGTGGGTCAAAGGTTTTTCTTGGCTGCAAGGGCCCAGGTGCTGCCCATGTTGGAGTTCAGGGTCTCTTTGACCTGTGATGAGGTGGCCTGGGACAGGGATGGATGCCCAGTTGGTGGCATCTGTGAGCATCTTGGGGCAGCTGCTCCTGTTGGAGCAAACCAGTGTCCATGAAGAGCAAGAGAGAAGGAGATACTTCAGTAAAACGATGGATAAAAAGCTGTGATCAAAGGAGTGAGATAAGGAATAATGGCAGGGACAGACTTCTGGTGGGATTATTTAATAATAAGGTAATTAATGCTTTATCCCTCAGTGCCTCCTTTCATGTAAGGATCACAAAGAGCTTCACAAACATTAATTAATCTCCCCCACCATCCCTGCAGGAAGGTCAGGGAGCCACCGAGCGTAAGGGAGATGTTGTCACTCATGGAGGTGGCTGCTCCCTCTGCCTGACAGGACAGGGAGAGCTCCAGTTCCTCACCCACGACTTCAAATGATTTCCCAGAACTTCCTCAGGGGGGAAAATGTCTTTGAGTTGTCACAGGCAGCTGGGATTGGGCAAAGGCTGCTTGGAAGAGAGTCCCTTCCCTGGCTCCCCAGTTTTGGGAGGCTGGAGCATCCCAGTGGGATCATGGTGTCATTACTGAGCGTTTCAAACCTCTGTGGTTGTCCTTGTTCCCAGATCCTGGAGTGGGGTCACCATGGCTGAGCAGGACCCAGGCACAGGCTGCCCACGGGGGGAGAAGCAGCTGCCAGGTCAGTGTGCCCTGAGTGTGGTTTGGGGGGTTCTCCTCTTTTTTAGATGGTTTATGAGGGAGTTGAACATGGGAGAGGGTTGTGAGGTGGGCAAGAAGCAAATTTGGGGGGAGGATGGAATGTCAGGTCTAGGGGAGGTGTTGGGATCATGGTTGGGATGTCCCCTGCTTGGCAGGAGCTGCAAAGCACTGGGATGGCAAAATCTGGGGGAGTAAAAATGAAATCAGGAGAGGAACGAGCAGGAGTTCAGAGCAGTAAAGGCTGTGCTTGGGGGACTCATCCTGCACCTGGCCTGAGGACCTGCCAAACCAAACCTTGAGCCCAAAGGGTGAGCCTGAGCTCTGTGGGCAGTGTGGGCAGGGTGGGCAGTGGTCCCACAGCCCTGGAAGGTTCTGGGCTCCTGCTCTGTCCCCCAGCTGACCCCAAGGTCCAGCTCTCTGGGCAGTGTGGGCAGTGGTCCCACAGCCCTGGAAGGTTCTGGGCTCCTGCTCTGTCCCCCAGCTGACCCCAAGGTCCAGCTCTGTCCCAGCTGAACCTCCAGCAGCACCTCCCAGACTGGAAATCCCACCCCACCAGGGGGTCACAGTGATCCCAGTGGCACCATCACCGGTCCTGGTGCCCTCAGGGGGCTCTGGTGGCAGCTGGTGGGTGTCCCTTTGCTTTTCCAGCTTTCACCTGGGAGGTGAGGGCCAACGACCGACGGTACCACACGCAGTCCAAGAAGAAATTTGCCTTCTGTCTGAGCAAGAAGAAGTACAGGGTGAGCCAGCTTGGGCCATCCCTTGCCCAGCCCTCAGTCCTGAGCCCGTGGTGCTTGGGGGACACAAGGCAGAGGTGCCTCAGGGGGGTCTCCAGTGGGGTC
The DNA here is from genome assembly GCA_013396655.1 of Campylorhamphus procurvoides. Classification (NCBI taxonomy): domain Eukaryota; kingdom Metazoa; phylum Chordata; class Aves; order Passeriformes; family Dendrocolaptidae; genus Campylorhamphus; species Campylorhamphus procurvoides. Next base: position 2,317 of record WBMV01004465.1, on the reverse strand, counting down.
AGAGTCACATCCACAGCCCTCAGGGAGGAGAGGGGCTGCTCCCTCCCTCCCTGGTGCCCCCCAAAGCTGGCAGACAAGGAGCAGAACTGTGCAAAGGAAATTTTTTAGCCTGATGGTCAAATAAAAAAGACTTTTCCAAGAGTTCTGATTGAATAAAACCAGATTTTATTTTTTTTTGGCAGCTAAATGATGAGGTCAGTTAGCTGGGCTTTAGATGATCAGATGCAAAATATTTTGTTTCAATTTCCCCTGGCCCTTTGTTCTAATAAATCCCTTTTTCCCCATGGCCTTGGCAATTTTTAAGGCATCTCTTATGCCTTGAAAACTCCTAGAAAACCATTTTTAGAATGTTTTAGAATTTACAGAGCAGATCCTTGATTTCCTGTGGCCAGTCCCTGCCTTTCCCCTGCAGGGCAATGCCATCAAAACAGCCAAGTACAACCTCCTCACCTTCCTGCCCCTGAACCTCTACGAGCAGTTCCACAGGATGGCCAACGTCTACTTCGTCTTCGTCATCCTCCTACAGGTGAGATGGACACCAAGGGAAGGGGAGGGGGTGAAAGGTCCCTGCAAAGGAGGGTTCTTTGGGGTTCAGAGTAGGGAATTTGGGGCTAAAAGGTTTCTGAGGATGCTGCTTTTCAGTGTCTTTCATGAACTCAGAGGGGTTTAACTTATGTTGTTTGGTTACTTTAAATTAAAGTTTCCCAGCCTCAGAAGGACCTGGAGCTCCTGGANGAGGCTTGGAGTGACCTGGGCTGGTGGAAGGTTTCCCTGCCCATGGCAGGGGGTGGGACTGGATGAATTTTAAGGTCCCTTCCCACCCAAACCAGTCTGGCATTCCATGAAATTCAGATAGATTACCAAGATAGAAATCCAGCCCTCCAAATTCAGAGACCCACCATGCGTTTCACACATTCCCTTTCAAAAAGAGGTGGGGAAAAAACACACCAAACCACAAAAAACCAGTTCTCTGTAGACAGAGATGTTGATTTGATGCTTCTGAGATGGTCCCTGCCACCCACAGGTGCTGGCTGGTGAGAGGGGGAGTTGCTCAGTCACTTCAAGTGACCCAAGGTGGGATGAAAGTTGTGTCAGTGGTGTAAAATTGTGTCTCTGCAGACCTTCCCTGAGATCTCCACGCTGCCCTGGTACACTCTGCTGTTCCCCCTGAGCTGCCTCCTGCTCATCCGGGGCCTGCGGGACCTGCTCGATGACATTGTGAGTGTGGGTGGGATGGGGGTCCGGGGGACAAAAGCAGGAAGGGGCTCCTGGAGGGGAGCTGGACTGAGGAGCTCAGGAATTCCTGTCATTCATCATTCCTGAGGGATCCCCAACTCCACCACAGCCACAACACTTCTGTATTTTCCCTTGGGAAGGATGGGACCACCTGGGTACCTTCCCTGGGGTCTCCACCCCCATGTGTGCCACCTTTAAAACCTCAACCACGGGCTTTATTGCCAGGCAGGTGCCCAGAAATACCTGGGAGGGATTCAGTGTCTTTACACATCAGAACCACATCTTCAGTCACACACTTGGGGCTGAGGGGCAGGTGGTGGCATTCAGAGGGTTGTTTTTGTGGGATAGGGAAGCCTGGCATGTCCCATCCCCTTTCCCTTGTCCCTTTTTGTCTCCTCTGGGCAGGGCCGTCACCAAAGCGACAGGAACATCAACAGCAGGCCCTGTGAAATCCTGTCTGGGAAGAGGTGAGAGGCTTTGGGGAGCTGGACCTGTGTTTTCCACATGGTGGAATCCACAATGGATCATCCAAAGTGCTGAGACTCCTCGAGCAGCTGAGAAGGGTTGGGGTGGGACTGTCCCTGGCTCTGCACACTCCCATCACCTCCCAAAATCTGCTGCAGGTCCAGCAGTTCCCCCAGAGGGATGATCATATCCCAGCCATGGAGAGCAGCTGGGATGTGCTGGGAGCAGGGTTTCCTTGGCCACGGAATTCCTAACCCCAGAGTCGTGTCCCTGCTTAGCACAGGTCCAGGGAAGGATGAAGGATGAAGGTCCCTGTCCCCTGTTGGTACAAGGGCCATGGATGTGACAAGTGGCTCCTGTGCCACCCTCAGTGCTCAGCCATCCTTCGGTCCTGCAGCCAGGATGTCACTGGAATCTGGAGACCCCCAGGTGCTGGCTGGTTGGGACACACACGGGCAGAAACACCCACAGCCCCCATTCCCACTGCTCTGCAAAGACAAAAATGTGGCCCCAAATTCTCCTGCAGATTCCAGCAGCAGAAGTGGCGTGACATCTGCGTCGGGGACATCGTCCGGCTGCGCAAGGAGAGCTTCGTCCCGGTGAGCCTCGAGCTGGG
>WBMV01004464.1:628798-662553 GCA_013396655.1 Campylorhamphus procurvoides | reverse complement strand
CATATTTTAACCCTTCCCCTCTCCAAACTATTCATTTCATTTCAGCACTCGACATTCAGCTGTGCTCAAGGATTAGATACAAGTGATTGCATCCCAAATCCCCCTCTGCACCCGTTTGGACCAACCTCACCACACCTTCAGGCCTCTATTTCCACCACAGGCACTGAGGAACAGCAGCACAGAGGTTGCTGCAGCCTTGGATCACTTCTCTGACAAACAGCAGTGCACACAGGACTACACTGAGAGCAAACCCAGTTTCTGGGGCACACAGCAACCTTTCTTTTGTGCTTTCCCTCCTGCCTTCCCAACCCACCCGTCATCCTGACTCACCAGCAAAACACCATCACATAGGCAATTGCAATTTCCCACTCTGGCAGACAAAATGCTTTTGACCACATGCATTTTGCTTCTGCAAATTGACCTCCCTTCCACTGGTTTCTTCACCTCCCCTGCTCTGCAGGAAACCACTTCTGCACTTTTGTAAGCCTTGGGCACCCTGGGGCTTGTGGCCACACTCGAAATGAGAAATCCCCACTCCTGCCCTGGGCACCCAGTGCTGGGCTAGTGCTTGGGAATCATGGGTGGCCACGAGACTTTGGAGCAGCGTGGTCACACCTCTGGAGCCTCATTCTTTACAAGTCAAAGCATCTCTTAAATCACATAAATTCAAGTTCCTTCTAATACATCCATGGGACCCATAGTAAGAAAGGTAACTTTTTTTAAGGCAGAATGCATTTTCTCTTCACCTCTCTGCAAAAGGGAACTGCCTGTCATTTTACCAGGGATATTTGTTATACCCAGCCATCCTCTGATCCCCACCTGCATTTCCAAGGCAGAAATGATAATGGAGAGCTCTTCAGGCAGCCTTCTTTAGGATGATATTTGCATTCTTCACTTATCTCAATTGCTGTTGCCAGCCCTGTGCAAGCTTGTTTAGTCCCTACAGAGGAAAAACACCCTGCACAGCTCTTCAGTTTTGGACAGATGGAGTGGATGGGTTACAGCAGAAGCCAGGGAGAAATTTCAAAGGCCCTCTTTTCTTAAATAGTGTAAGAATTGAACATCAGTGTATTTTAAGAAAGTCTTTTTACTGCCTGTCTACTAGAAATGTTGGCAGAAACTTCGCTAGCACACAGAGGATTTAGGAACACTTTGCAGCCTGCTCTTGCAGATCCCTGACTGCAGACAAAGGCTGAATGAGCTCATCTGCTCATCAAACATTAATTGCCTTCCTCTTCCTTTCCCATCAGAGGAAATCAAACCCTTTTCTCTCTCTAGGCCTCTGCAGGGCAAGCCCCACACTAAGCCCAGCACAACAAAGCAACCCCTTTAGGCATCCACACCTCGGGCCTTCTGCATCTTCTCCCAGGAGCTCTCGGCACAAAACCCCCCTCTCCCAATACCCACGGTGTGGCTGCACCCCGAGCACTCTGCCCTGGGAACCTGCAAAGGACAACACACAGCACAGACACCCACACAACAAGCTGCACCTTTTCTGCTAAAGCACAGCTCCTTCCAAACCCTCAGCTTCTCAAATCCATTCCCAAGGCCAAACACCATCTCTGCTCCCAGTGATGGGCTCTGGGCACAAGAACCGGGTCAATGCTGATGCTGACAGGCAGCAGGGATAAGATGGTGAGGGATAAGGGTGGGAGCTGGACCTCTGCTCCTCGGTGTGTGTTATTTCTTTCTGAAATTCATCCAGGGCCTCAGTTTGCTACACAATGACTTTGAAATAAATGCTCTCACTTCACACATTCCCCTTTGGTGGTGCCACCTCTCTCCTACTACTGTTTCATTTTCTGTAATACAATTATGTACTGAGAAGGTAAAAATGGATTAAAGGGCCATATATTTTCAGATTTCACAATCCTGGTATCAAAGGGGTTTTTTGTTCAGGGGATGTTGTTTGTAGATTTTTCAGAAGTCTTCATTATGATAGCAAACCAACATCTTTAAAAAGGATTACAATAGTTACAGTGGTAATTAACCCCCTTAACACAGATCAAAATCCGCTACACAGTGGAATCTATCCATTTTTGACAAGTACTTCACTGTGACAGAACACAGCTGGGCTCTTTTCAGCCCAGTGCCTGAAGCTCTGGGAGGGCTCCTGCCTCCCTCTACTCACTCTCACACTCATCCTCCAATCCAGACTCTGCAGGGCACAGGTCACACTGTACCACTGAACTCCACACATCTCGGCAGCCAAGGAGCACCTTTCCTCACTCACCGACATGCTGTGATGCCTGAGGAAGTAAAGCCAGTTCCTAAACCATTCTCCTTAATTCAGCTCTGAGTAAAAGCCTCAGCAGCAATGGCATTGAAGTCAGCAGCACTTGCTTTCCGACACACCCAGAGAAAAGGGGCATTCTTTGCCATGGAGGAGTGAAGGGGAAAAAAAGAAAACATACACAGAAAAATAACAACAGGAAAGCCTGTATGTGCAAAGCTCCAGGAAGCATCACCCATCCCCACGTGCAAGCGGTCACCGGAGGCAGCAGCAAGGGCCCGCTCTGGGGAAGCAGACAAGGGTTTCTTACCAGGGTGGAAGCCCATGTGGTTAGAGCAGAGAACCACAAGCTGTTAAAACAAAGAAAAAACAAATCATAGCCCTGGGTATGGGGCAGTCAGTATGTTCAGCTCCCTGACCACCTGCCTTGCACAAAAAGGCTTTTCTTGAGCAATTGTAAAGAAGAATTGAGCAAAGAAGAACTGCACAGAGAAGAATGGAGCATGTGAAGAACCCACCTGTGTGTCAGCAGTGCATGTGCTTGGAGATAAGTGATACACATGGATCTATGCCATGAAACACCTCAGTCTCACTTGCTGGGTAAGAAAATACTCTGCCTTCCACACGAGACCTCTTCATGTGCTCAAGAGGAAGATGCAGAATCCCTGCCAAGAGATGCAACTTGGCGCCTACAGCCAAAGGATGGGGCTTGTCCCTGAGTTCTGAAGAGCTGGAGCTGCTGTGGAACCCCAGAGGGCTGGGGGACAGCAGGCTGGGCTGGCTGATCCTCCCTCAGCCATGAGCACTCAGGATCTGTAGGGAACTTTGCAAGGAAAAATCCTTGGGGTGTTATTAAGAACTGAAAATGGAAAAGGAGCCCAAATTCTGAAGCAGAAATTAATTTTCTCAAGAATTACCTTTCCCCTGCATTTTGCCACACATCATCTCTTCCAAGAGGGTCCCAACGACATCACATCCTCCCCAAAGTGGGATGCAGCCTCCCAGGTCAAGTGACAAAGATCATCTCAGCTCTGCTGCGCCATCCCCAAGGACAGACACGCCCAGGACAAAGAACATGGATGGGTCTCCTGACCTGCTCCTCCTGCTTGCTCTGGCACTCTGTGAGTATGGACACAGGGTTGTGCAGCCCCTTCACTGGGACAAGCAAGGAAAAGCCTTTCACTGAATCCAAAGAAATTGGACTACATAGTGAAAGGGGGGAGGAAATAGCAAACCAAAAAGGATAACACTGAGGTGTGCTCAGTAATTGTGGGGGCAGAGACAGCAGCACCTCAGCCAGCGTAGGGCAGACAGAGGGGTGGCTGCAGCACCACAAACCCTGGGAAGGGATCCTGGTGGGATGAATGGTTCTGGAGGGGAGGAATACAGGGGGCTTAGTATTCAATCACTATAGGAAGTCACTTCAGATAGGATGGGAAGGGGTAACATCCCTGAGAAGGCAGCTGGAAGGGCAGCACCCATCCTTACAGCCCAAGTGGCTGATTGCTGAGCACCTTGTGTATCGTCCAACAGCTCCTCTCCCCATCCACACAGTGACCTTCCCCTCCCACTCCAGCTCTTTCAAACACTTTTGTAGAAAGAAGGTGCAATGCTCTGACTGCAATCACCTGGCACTGTTTCCCCACTAAAGGCCACATGTTATGCATGGGAAGCATTTCCTTGAAAATGTGTTTTCTCTATTGAACATGGCCTTTGTCACACACCAAAATTACATGTCTCATGTTAAACATTTAGTAGAAAACTGAGCAGAAGCACATGTCTGTGTTTCACTCCTTGTAAACTAGGCTGTACTTTCAAATTAAATTATTCTTGCATGATCCACAGATTAAATATTTTGAGTTAGTCCTATTTCTGTGAGAGCCTACAGAGGTCAATCCTGTAGGGAAAAACAGAACATGGGTATTTAAAATCAAAAAATATTTTAATAAGATGAAAACATGTAAAACAAAGTCCTCACTACTGCATGGAATCCTATTGCACTATGAACAGAGAAAAATAAACTCCTAAGCAATGTAAAATACATATACTTGGGCACTATTAACTGACATTATTAATAGTGATGCTCCACTGTGCAGTGCTGCACTAAGACCACAGTCCTGCAGCAAGATGGATGGATCCAAAGCCCTCCTGACACAGAATATGAATGTAGGGAAGAACTGGAAGCAGGATACCTTTGGTTTGAGGTTTTGTGTTTACTTTGGAGAATTTGTTTTTTGTTATTTCAGTAGCCTGTCTCTGCATAAGAAATCAGTATCTAGGAAAAGAGTTACAAAACTGACTGTTGTCATTACCCCCTGAATACAGCTCAAAATCTGCTGCACAGTGGAATCTACTGATTTTTGACCTGTAGTTCAGAATGACAGAACAACCTGTACGTGCAAAGCTCCAGGAAGCACCACCCATCCCCATGTGCTAATGGTCACTAAGAGGTAGCAGCAAGAGCACTCTCCAGTGACATATACAAGGGGTTTTTTTGGGAGGGGGAAAGCTCCTGTGGTTAGAGAACTATAAGTTGTTAAAACAAAGATAAAGTAAATGATATCCCTGGCCACTGGGTACTCTCAGTACATCTCACAGACCACCTGTCTTACACAAAACAGCTTTTCTCAGCAATTGCAAACAACTGACTACAGAAGAATTGAAAACAATCAAACACCTGAAGAACTAGGGTGTGTGCCAGCAAGATGTGTGCTTGGAGGTAAAAATCTATGGATATGCCATGAAACACCTCAGCTCACTTGCTGGGTACAAAAATATTGTCTCTGTCATCAACATGAGACCTCTTGGGTGTGCTCACAGCAGGATGCAGAATCCCTCACAAGAAATGCAACCTGCAGCCTTCAGCCAAAGGATGGGGTTTGTCCATGACTCCTGTGGAACTGGAGATGCTGTGGACCCCTGGGGGCTGGGGGACAGCAGGCTGGGCTAGCTGATCCTACCTCAGCCACGAGCAGCATCAGTCGGGACCTCTAGGGAAGTCATCAAGGTGAAATCCTTGAGTTATCATTAAGAACTGTTGAGGATAAATGAGTGCAGCTCAGGACGAGAACTTAATTTCTTCAGGAATTTTATTTTCCTCTGCATTTTGCTGCATATGTCAAGCATTAGCTCTTTACCCAAGAGTGTCCTGATCACAGAATATGCTGAGTTGGAAGGGACCCACAATCATCGAGTCCAACTCCTGGCCCTGCACAGGACCCTCCCCAAGAGTCACATCATGTGCCTGAGAGTATCACACAAACACTTCCTGAACTCTGCCAGGCTTGGTGATGTGATCACTTCCCTGGGGAGTCTGTTAATAGTACCCAACCACCCTCTGGGTGAAGAACCTTTTTCTAATATCCAACCTAAACATCTCCCCATCCTACAGCCCAGCCTCCAAAGTCAAGAGAAAGCTTAGAAAGATGAGGGAGGCATCAGAGGCCTCCACAACACAGAGCATTCAGAATGCGTTTATAGACCCCTGCTTCTACCCCTGCCAGTGCTTCACTTACTTATTAATATTTTCTGAGTGATAAAGGACTTTGATGAGTTAAATAAGTTCCAGATACATAATACAGCCAGGACGATCCCAGAAGAGCCAGTAACTGGACTGGCCAGATAAAGTCACTTCATCTGTCCAAGTCTGTATTTGACAGATGACCTGTGACAGGGAAGGCACCTGAGCTTCACTCAGACTTCTCAGACTAAGGCTGTGCTGCATGTGGTGCAAGTGCTTGGAAGCCACTCATAGAAACCACCCCCATGCTGCTGTGTCTGCAGCATTCAAGACAGAAAAGCAAATTAAGGCAAGGAAAAGAAGTACAGAAATCCCTAGAAGAGCAATAAATAGCCCATGAAACATGACCTTCCTGTAACTAGGTTTTTTTCCTTCTGATTCATCTGACATCAAATCTGTTTGACATGCAGGGTCAGCATGACCTATCCATCACTGCATTCCCATCCCGAGCTGTGCTGAATAAATTGAATACACGTAAATTTTTGTCATGGATGATCAATCACATCTGTTTGTGCTCCATATTCCTGGAAACCTCCTGTGTCACTTAGGAACCTTGGAAAATACTGGATTTATTCTGTTTGGGTGTGTATGGGGGGGAAAATTTTCATTCAAAATAGCTGTGTCTGTGTATTTGTTTCCCCTCCCTACAAGCAAATGTCTCATGGATGGTGCTTAAGACTCGAACTGAGACACTATTTGCACCTTCTCCATCCTTTTGTATCTTTAGCCAAAGTAAAGGAAAAGTCACAGCCACAACTTGGCAATTAGTAAGAAGGAAGAGACCAACAGCAGTGCCACTAAGTCTGAAAATAAACACAAGGCAGAGGAAATGCAGGAAAAAGGGAGATTTCCATTTCAAAGGCTGAATTCAGGTGAGGTTTGCTCACTGCAGTGCAGTCACAGCACCAAGTCTCTGCTCCAGAATGCACTGGGACTGTGCTATTTCAAAGTAATCCTCTAGAACCTGAAAAATTCTTAGTTCTACAGTGGAATAGGAACTGGACATTTCCAGGGGTTTTGCATTTGAATACACAGACACAGCTGTCCTGTGAAAATTACCACAAGATAGTGGGATCCAAAAGAGCAGTTGCTACACACAGGCCCAGCAGGACTCAGTAGGAGCTTATAGGAGGAGACTGTAAACAACTCCAGTGTCCATATATCTCTACAGGACTCCTAATTTAATGCAAACTTGAAGTCTTAAAGGAATAGTAACTCACTGTTATCTCACATATATACTTTTCTGTAAACGACTCTTCCTTTTTATATATTGACTTGAATTAAATTCAGAATAGTGATGTAACACCACATTACAGCTTTACTCACTACAAATCACTGGTGCCCCGCTCTTTTCTTCTCTTGTTCTCAAAGTTTCTTTCCCTACATCGCAGTCTCCTATTCACAAAAGGAAAACAATATGAGCCGGGATGGATTAAGGAGCATGATATCTCTCCCTACCCAGGAGACATATCACCCTCTGAAGTGACAAGCACCAGAAGGAAAACTGTATCTTACAGTGGGCAAACAAACCTTGCAAGGAAAATCTAACCCAAACTTACTGCAATAAACCTGGCAAGTTGGCTGAGTGATAACTGACTTCAACCTTGAATTTTAGCAGCAACCATCCTGTAACGTAAGAAGAAATAATCAAAGCAACAGGAACAGGGATCAAAAGTTCTGACTCATTATTGGTAACACACAGCTTTCACTGCAGCTTCTCCAAATGTTAATTAACCTGACTTACAAAAAGGAGACTGATATCAATACAGTGTTTCCATGGAGGAACACTGATTTATGAGGGAAGCTCATTTGTTCAGCCATGTCTAGTTGCAACATGCAGCGCTGAGGTCACTGCAGGAAAAGACTTAATTAAAACATACTTCACAGAGCAAAAATACTAACAGGAGATGAGGACACGAGATCTGTGTTAATAACAGCCATAGTAGTACAAAAATGAACAATACCTTTGGAGACCAAAAAGGCCATGTGCTATTTTCATTTCCTATTATCCGTTTTTAAAGTTTGATTATGTTTTATAACACAAGTCAAACTTGAAACCCCAAGAACACACTACAGTAGACTTCCTATTTAAGGCACTTACAAAAACTAAAACAGCCTTATTAATAGACATAGAACTAACACTACTAACAAGCTGCCACTACAAAAATCAAATTTATAACCATCCATTACTTTCAGAGTGCCCATAAGCTAAACTAAAATGTTTATAAAAGCATAGTCAAAAAGCTCTTGGCTTAAGGCCCATCTGCACGACTAACTGGTCCCCTTGGTGCCACAGAGAATTCTGGCACAGTTTGCAGGGAAGGGGGAAGCACCAGCGGCAAGCCCAGCACAGTCCAAGGAATGGCACAGAGAAAAACCTGCTGAGTCTCTTTACTCCCATCCCACAGCACTCTAAAAGGCACTTGCTGCACACAGGAACTAGTTAAAGGCTTCACAATCTGGTCCAAAAGTGTAACAAAGACAGATTTCAGGTACCACTGTGACTTTAAAATTAAATACTTTTCTACTATGGATATTCCCAAATCCTGTGAAGGACAACACATGCATACCACTATATTTTATAAAGACTTAAAACCTCAGAGTATTCTTTACTTTTCCTGAGCACTTTCTCCAGCTACCAGAATTGTACCAGGCAGTAATAGGAGAGAACCCAGATCACCTCAGAGGGCACATTTGGTATCTGCCAACCAAGCTGCAGAACTGTTTCCCAAATGCCCAGCACAGCACCCTGTTACGCTGAGCACACAAGCTCCCAACACTGAACTGCGAGCATCATCTGTTGGTGGAGCTGCACAATTGCAGGCAAGGATTTAAATCTGTAACACACAGGCAGATAGGAAAAGAATTGCAATCACATTGTAAAAACAGCTGAGCTTTTGAATTAGCTATGGATCTATAGCATGCACTAGTTCAGGTGATATTTAATACCTAAGGTGAGTTTGTACCCTATTTCCATTTAATAACTGGGCCATTCTTGGGGTCTAAGCTATCAACACTAACTGGTGTTCACACCAGTGCTAAAATACCAGCAGTGCAGAGGAAGATGCAGTACTCATATTTCAGGCTGGTTGTGGGGGAGGTTGTTATTACTGGTTGGGTTTTGTTTGGTTTGAAATACTTCATATGCCATTTCTACAGATTCAAAGCATTCCAGTCAAAAGAAAATATTAAAAGCGACTTCAGGAAGACTAGGAAACCTACATGGAAAATAATATCCTCACCCGTTTATTGTTGATTTTACCACTTGGTAACGCGGCTGTTTCGAACTCAGTGTGAATACAAGGTAAGTTTTGCAGAAAAAAATCAAACACCTGTATTTTTTCACATGTATCAAACACATCTGAAGGTTAAAATTTGTGTGCCTTGACTCGCTCCTCTTTTTAATGTCTCTGTAGGTTTGTCCATTGTCACTGATCCGATAAGAGTCCGACTCAGCGTCTCCAGTCAGGTGACAGACAAATTCAAAAGGTGTAGATTTCCCAAAGATGGTCTTCTCTGTAGTGCATTGTGCTAGTGCATTCAACCAGTGTCAGTGTTCAACCACAGAAGCTTGGGGTTGTTGGGTTTTTGTAACTACACAATACAGAAATATAATTTTACATGTAGCTTTGCATGCCTTATGGCTGCTTGCCCTACTATAGGACAGTGCAATAAATACAAATATATGCACACTAAAAAAGATTTAACTGCCATGATCTACGTCTCCTTTATGAGTACAAATTTACCTAGTCAACAATATGACAAATTTAGCAGAAAAAGTGGCAATGGCAGTAATATTCTACTACAAAAACAAGGCTAGAAGCAAAGTGTTCTCAAGCTACAGAAAACTTGCTACCTCCTAATATATGATGTAGGGCCTGGTTCTGCCAAGTGCAGAGTTGTGATCAGTAGATTGCATCAGAACATGCTTTCCCCCCATTTAACAATGAATACTTCTACAATTTATTTGGTTTTGATAACTGTTTATAAATAGCACACTATAATGACTATTAAACTATACAGCAACATGACATTTATAGCCTAATCCTGAATACAAAGTTCAAAGAACATGACTACAAAGGCCAGAGAGCAAATGTCATTGACTAAAAGCATTTCCACCTCAGAATTTATTGAATGTTCTCTTACATAAACACTTCTTGATCGTGAAACCAAAGGAACAGGATTTCCTACTCCCTCTCTACCCCAGTAGTAGTTTAGCCACGCATCACCCTTATAAATTAGTGATGGATTTTAACAGGTAGCCCCTTGGGGCTATATATTTTATATACTTTATATATATGCACATTTACTTTGAATTCTATGTAAAAGTTGAAAAAATGTTTGAAAGAAAAACTCAGAATATATCACAGCATTTTCAGCGAAAAAAATATAAATTAGTTTTATAACGACTATTCGATTTATCAAACTTCTTTTTCCCGAAGTATTTACCTTTAATTATGTACACATTACAGGAAATAAAACTTTGTCACAAACATTCTCTAAGATGACAGTTATCAATAAAATGATAGAATAATAGCAGGAAGAATATTAAACAAATGGGGGTGATCAATTTCTGCCTTTAAAAAGTAAAAAGTCACCGTATAATTAAGTACAAAAACCTGCATTGAATGACAACTGCTGGTGTAGTAACTTGATCAGGTATGGAGACCAAGAGTATAGTAAAGCCCTATGGTAATAATATTTCTGTAGCATTTCCACTTGGTATGTATATACTAAATGTTGGCAAAGTTTCTGTAGCATTAGCTTATACAAACACAGGAGTCCTCAGTCTGCTGCATAAAAGGGAACAAGTGTGTTTTAATTCTCCTGAAATGCACCTGAAATCCAGAGTGTCACTTACAAACTGCATAATGAAACTTTTCTTCAGAAAAATATCTGTTTGGCATCTCCAGGGCTCTGTTCCATTGGACAATAGGGGCATTTTAATCTGGGGACAAAAATAACATGTTAGAATTGGGGCAATGTGCAACAACTGAGCATTAAAAGTATCAAGTTTTATCCCAGTAGCATGAAACAACTGTACTCTTAAGCCACAACGTTTTATTTGGCTCCATTAAAAGTCACCTTTAGCTGAGAGAGACCTTATCATACTTTTTCTTCTAGTTACAGTCTTTCTCCCTTTCACCCACACACCCATGAATTACTTGATGAATCACGAAGAGGAATTTCTTTGTAGCTGTTATTTCTACTTCTGGATTCACTTGTTGTATTTTTGAACCACAGAATTGTTTGGGTGGCAAGGGGACCTGAAAGACCATCTTGTTCCAGCCCCCTGCCATGGGCAGGGACACCTTCCACTAAACCAGGTTGCTCAGAGCCTCATTCAGCCTGGCCTTGCAGTCATTTTAAATCAGCTGGTGGCTTCCCTCAGCATCCAGTGCATCTTACTGTCTGGTTCTCAAAATGTTGTGATTTTAAACCCATTTAGATCAGCTCCTGCAGGTTATGACTAAAGAGGTCAGCTTGGCCTCCCTGCTGAGGTCTGCACTGATACAATCCTACCTGTTTTACAATATCTCTTCCAGCATTCATCCATTTTTCCCCCATCTCTCACGTCTGGGCCTTTTACCTCCTCCACCTCCACCCCCTGAGTTAATATTGTCACAGCTGTGCTGTCACCAAAGCTGGTCAATGAAATCATCAGGAATGAGTGATGGAGGACAGGAATTATGTACCAGCAAGTTTACTGGCTTAAAATGGCTAAAGTCACCCACAAAGGCATCCCTTTAGGCACAGAATGCAAACATCACTCGACATTTTCATTCATAGCCTCACTTATTTTCATGCTGGATTTACCAAAACAACTTACAGCTCTAAATTAAACTGACAGCCTCCATGGAAGCTGCATATATTCAATCCAAATAACCACTGGTTCTTCCTCAAGAAAATCTGTACAGCTTTCTCTCTCCCATTTTCTGCTTCCCAAAAGCCTGCAGGCACCCCACAGATATCTGAGAAGTATTTTCACAGTGATAATTTCCCTACCTACTCAATTACTGCACCATATTTCCCCAGAGGTTCAATTTTAGTTTTTAGGGGATGTTTCATGCATTACTAACCTTGCCCCCAGAGAAAAACTGTGTGCGTGTAAAGGCCTCTATACTGAATTTAAGACAACACAATGGTTGTCTTAAAAAAAATTATTCTGCTCATTGCATTCCTTCACATAAGCTCACTTTCTACAACGTCAGAGGGTTTATTACATTTTTCTGCAGCACATCAACAGTTTATCTAGCTTTTAAACCATGTAACTATGGACTCAGTTTTCCCAAAACATAATATTGTAGCCTTAGGATTTGTCCTTGTCTGTATGTCACTTGAAATAAAAAAATGGTACTTACTTGCTGCCATTAAACATTTTATTCAAAGCATCTCTTGATATAATATGACCACAGACTAATTTCATAGGCGGGTTATTATCTGTTGTTTGCTGACGAAGGATGGGACAGGCAAATATTGAATGATACCAACACTTTTTACCGAGGTCCACTTCAATCTGTGAAAGAAATTAACATAAAAATTTATCTTGGGAAACTACATTTCCAGATAATTATCCCTTTAAGTCATGGCTCTTACTTAACAGATTTCTCAATTCATCTGTGAAGGCAGCAAAATCCATTGTGTGGATGCCTGACAATTTCCCAGCCAAAAATACTTAACCATGATCTTAAAATGGTGATTTATGTTGCAGATAGGGAGAAGCAACAAAGCAGAGTATTCTGCCAAGGAACAAGTGCATATTTGGGTGCAAATCTATGCCCTGGCAGGAAAATTGAGTTGGTGACCCAACAAGACCTTCTGGAAATCACTGGCTAGGAAGGAAATACAAGGTGGTTTAGATGACAGATTTCATTTAAGGGGGAAAGAAAATAAAGAGAGAAGTCCTTGGATTGACCATGTTAATGTCCTGCAGCTTCTTGAAAGACTCTCCCAACACCTTCATGTCTTGTGACTAATGAAGTGTGTCAGAATCACCAATTTTCTGTACCAACACAGAAGACACTGGCACAGTACAACTCTTGCCATGAGGACAAAAGGATTTCAGAAAGGGACATGAAAGAGAGAACAGGTCTGTGGCTTCAGTAATTACCTGAGAACTGCAAAAATCACAGCTTGAGTACCTAAAGCTCCTGGCTCTGACCAGTCCTCTGTTCCAACAGGTTTAACCTTTAACCAAACCTGACAATGTGACCTTTTTCTGCTACTTAATCTCTGTCTTTGTACAATTAAAGTAAGGCTTTTCCATGCCCATACTGCCTTGGCAGAACACTCCAGAGACCCCTCAGTTCAGAAAATGCAAGGAGGCACACATGTATTATTAACTGCTCTACCTCAGACAGCAATCTTTTCCCAAATTCTCCCTAGGCAATCATTCCTGTCTGGACAGCGGGGCAGGAATCTGTCACACTTGGAGGTTACACTCTCAGCATTACAGAAAACACAGCTGGGAGAAACTCAACACATATCCTTACACTATAAATGAATCTCTTCCAGCTGCAGTCGAAGAGGGTAACTCAGTTCATGCCCAGTTTGCATTAAATAGGTTTCCTTTCCAAATCAAGAGCAGGTCACTGGAGAGCTGCACATGCTTTGCAAGAGCTATAAAGGGAAACTGGGGTTTCATAACAACTGAACTTCATTTCAACTGATATAAATGAGATGTGCTGGAAGCATAATGCACTGGATCCCAACTCCCATGTCCCCAGATGCAGCACTAATTCCTTCACCTCCTGTCTGCCTGATAAAGAGCCAGTGCAAAGCAAGCCCAGGACTAAGCTCAAGCCTAGGTAGAGGAAGTTAATGTTTCTCTGTGGGATCCATTTTCTTTCCAGTTATACAGAAACATCTAAGGCTAAGTGGAAGGAGACAGCAGTCGTTTCTTTAAGGTCATTTGATCAAAGACCTTTTCAGTGTGAAAGGGGATAACAAGTGAAAGGGGGAGCAATAAACAACCACCAGAGGTACAAACCTGACAGACAAACAGAATGGAGACAATAACAAGACACAACCTTGACAGCCACACTAACTGAGAGGTTATCAAGAAACTGCAGCCAAACCTGGACTTTGGAAGAGATATCAATGCAAACTTGAGGGTCTGAGAGGAGAACTATACAAACTGCAGGAGGAAAGTGCAGGGTAAGGGGATTAGTGAGGAATGGTCAGAAAACAGACCAGAAAGGCCACATTAGTATTTGAGTGCTCATGAATCTGGAGTGAGGGTTTGTGCTTTCACTAGTGAATTTCAACCTTTACCAGCCAAAGAGGAGGAGGGGATCTTGGCTGTCTGTACTTATGTTTTATGCAAGTCCTGTGTGTGGGTGCTGCTGAAGGCAGTGCTGTGTCTGTGGCAGCCTGCACGGCCAGTTGTGCCAGTGTCCTTTGTGTGTGTGTGGGTGGCTGTGAGCCCCAGGGCCCTGCACAGCAGAGAGCCCCAAGCTGCTGGAGGCAAAGGCCATGTATAACATCTCATAACGTTCAGCACAAAAGAAACTTGAAAACAGCATCTGCCATTAGAAATCTGTCCTGGGATGGCTCAGCATCAACTCACCGGGAGTTCGTCCTTCTGGTTCCAAACTCCTGTGCACTGCCTTTGTTCAATAACTGCCTTGATATTAATTAGAGCTGGTAATGCTACACAACCTGCTGAAAAACTGCAGAAAAAGGAAAGGAAAAAAGAAAAAAGTTAACATAAGGTGCCTGCTAGGAAACTCACATTTTTTCATATTTCTACTTTAAAGGTTAACTGGGACACAAGAGTTTTGTACTGCTTCATTCAGATCTTATAATAGTTGGAGGGAGCTCAGAAGTATAGACAAGCAAGAGCTCTGGGGCACGTTATCAGTGATCCTGTGTTTTAGGATGGGGCCCTCAGGTACCACATTCTGGACAGACAACAACAGTTAATCCCTCCTCTGAGTCTTATAACAAATAGATTTTCTCTACCACCTACTTTGATTTTGAGCTGTACAGGAGGAAGACACCACATTAGCTCGTACAGGTGTTGCTCTCAGCTATGGAACAGTACATGCAGCCAAAGAGTTTCCATGTAATCCACAAGTACACACAACACATAATCCTTTAATTATACCTAATTGCCATGGAGGAAACATGTCTTTCCACCTCCACCTTAAATCAAGAAGAGAAATGTAGAAAAAGCACAGGAAGGTAAGTAACGTCACGGCCTGTGACAAGAACAGCAGTGTAGAACTGCCCAATGTCTGTGTTCCAACAGTGCAGATTCCTCTGGGAATCACCTGTTACCAGAACTTACCACATCATTTGGAAATATTTCAGCATGTTACAAAAGAAAATATGACTCTGAGTTTCCACAAATTAACAGGTGACTTGATAGATTTAAGTCTAATCACAGTATTATAGGCCTGGAAATCACTAGCAACAGATCTGACCTTGGTGTCAGCCTGCTGTGTTTGTTTGGCAGATTATTTTACGATTTGTGCAAGTTTTATTGTCTGGAGAAGTCATGCCCTTCATCTCCACTCTGTCCTTCCAGGTAATTGTTTTTGTGTTTCTGCCATGAGCATTCTGTCTGGTTTGCTTGGGAGGGATATGCCTGAAACCTATGGATCTCTGGCCTAAGCTACAAAAACTTAATTAAAAACTTAATCAGATCCTCACCAACAGGCCATTTCAATCCTTACACTTTGCTTTTTGGTTATATTGACCCTGTGAAAAAGTTCAGACAAATACTATTTGTAGAAAGACAAGCATTAATGGTTCTGTATGAAAACATCTCTGAAGAACCCTTTAAGAGCGTATAACAATTCAATTAAACAGTAAATTTAAACGGGTGTCCTGTAGGCCTTCAAGACCCTGAACCCCAATCTCCAAACTGCAAGAGTTATCCCACTGTCTCCACACATGAGCCCAGATCACGAGCCTGTACAGGATTAGACAAATATTGGAGAAACCCATCAGCCTTAAAATGTGCCTGTTACTCATGTTCTAGAAAGAATATATTTTATAGCAGGGATTTCACTTCACGCTGGTTTAATTCCTAAAGGATCTGCAGCACTCAAAGGTCACACCAGTTTAGAAGAGTCTTGTTTATGGCAAGAGCGTCGATACCACCTATACAGTAAATACATTTCAGTGCAATCAATTCCACACCAGGAGCAAAGCAAACATCCAGCCCCTCCAAACATCAGTAGCAGGGATTTTCCACTTCACCGAAAATCTCTTGGCCATTTGCACTGAAAACTGCATTGCAGCATCAGTGCAAGAGCAATGAAAATGTAAAGGACTGCTGTTAAATTAAATGAAACAGGAGAAAGATGAAAGCCAAAAAACAGAGATATGAGCTTTAGATACCTATAAAAACTCAAAATGAAACTTGTGAGTTAATTGTAGAAAGACAATCCAAAGTGCTCCCTTTGTTGTTTCTGTTGTATTTTGTGACCGAGGTTCAAACAGGAGAAACAGAAATCTATGAGCTCTAACCTAAGCACAGAAGTCTCACAATAGTATATATAAACAGCAAAAGAAAAAAAAAGCTGAAACAAAAAAGAGCAGGCAGTAAAGGTTCTCCTGAGTACCAAATCTAGCCTAGAAAGATACATACAATTTATTATCTATTTAATGTCTGAAATGAAAATGAGAACATCAGGGTGTATTTGGGGTATTGACATGCAAAGGCTAAATAGCAGCTAATCTGTTTTATCTTTGGAGAAGCTGGAAGGAGATTAGGCTGGGTTTCCTTCACATTTCCAGCTGCCTCCTACAGATTTGCATTTTGTCAGATTAGCTACTGAGCTAAAAAGTGCCTCTTTCTTCTTTGCAAATGAGATCCAGAAAACAATTTGGAAATTTTAGCTGCTGAAATCACATCATAACTCTTAAGCATTCTTCTAAGAATAAGACCAGTAATGTGTAGATTAAAAACCAAAATTATCAAATGCTGACAGAATTATGGCCACAGTTCTCGGGTTTTTTCCACTTAAACAGCAGGGACATTTGTCACAAATCTGCTGTGAGAATAACTGGCTGACTGCCATCCTCATCTTTCACATTTATGTCCAAACTTCAGAAGCCAAATTCCATCCAGGAATGCTTCCTCTTGAGCTGCAGTGATGCAGGGTAAAGCTCAACACACAGGAACCTCTGATTTCTAATCTTTGCAAATCTGGTTAGAGCTAAATGTAACTTTACTCTTTATTTAATGCAAGCTAGATGAGACTGCTTTCCAAAAGCCATTTCCTCAACAGGAAACAGAAAATCATCCATGATGTACCTGGTCTCAAAACCAAGCAAAAAACAGCTCACCTAACACTGAGAGGTGATTCCACTGAGAGGCCCAGGAGAGCACAGGCATCCCTTGTGAAGATGTCACAGATGTCAGCCCACTGGTTTGCATCCAACAGGTGAACGTACGGGGAGTTCTCGATGCCTTGCCGCAGGTACACCAGGCTGCCCATCAACACCTGAATATCTGGGAGGGACCAGCAACAGGCACGTATTTCATGCAACAAATAAAAGCTTGTGTCTACAGTTCGAGCTTTTACATGGGAAACAGGCAGGATCAGTAACACACCCTCACCTCTACAAAACACCCAGACCACTATGGACTGACTGGGGAGTTTTCTGCCCCACCACAGGCAGGATGAGCTGCCTGGGAATCTGCTTCACACAGGTCTACTTTTTTGCAGGCTTTCTGCCACACACACACACACACACACACTACCCTAAAAAAATAGGCTTTACTGGATTCAGTTTGAGATGGTTCATTTAACTCACATGTTCCCCATTTTTCAGAAGTTTCACTTCTCTTTGTATTACCCCCACGCAGCAAAAAATAGCAAATGACTATTCCAAGAACATCCCTGTGCATTTTTAATACTTTGCATCTATAATAGGCTTGTGCCAGGGTAATCTACATATACATTTAAAGAGTCAAAAACCTTAATATTAAGCAAATGTGCAAACATGCACATATATTTGCCCTCTCTAAAATAAAGAAAAAAGGTAATCCAAATTGTAAGAATTTGGGCTATACACGTTAAATACAAAAATAGGAAGCCTTTACAAGCTGATAATAATGGAGTAAAACACATTTGGAACATGATTTATATTTTACTACAAGGTGCTATATCCCAGTGATTTAAATCCCCTTAATGTGACCAAAAACTTACCTTTCTGATGATTGAGGGCAAATGGCTGGAAGTTTTTCGCGTACTGAAGTGCTTCTCTTTGATTTGCTGTTCCCCCCATCAATAAACTAATGAAATATAATCTGTGCAGTTTAAATTCCAACGAACTATTCTGTGCCATGAGCATTTCTCTGTTGGATACCGCCCACCTGGAAGAAAGGAGGAGGCACAATGGGACGTGACACAAGCGTAATTAAGTGTCAGCCTACACTGTATGAAATTATTACAATTATCTACCATCTATTTCAAGGAAAGTATGACTGTTCCATGAACTTTTGAGAGTCTCTACAGAGATCTTTTACAATACATGGACAGTGGTACTTCTGGTGCTGCTGTAGAGGTTAAACTCTGCAAAATTCAAGACTCACTGGCTGGAAGACAAGACTAAATTAGGCACAAGGCAGAAATAGTTAGAATCTATTGTACTTAAATTAATAACACTTGATCTTAATTTTAACAATTACTGATAATTCTTCAGCTGCACATTGAAGAAGTTTGACCAAGCCTTTCAGTAATGTTTCCCAACATCCTCATACACCAAATATGTTCTCTAAGCCACTATGTTTATATGTGCGCCCTGGAGAGGGGAAATGCATCTATGGGACCTCAAAGACAGACATTATCAGGACCTTACACTGGGGGAAGGGAAATCAGCCCAAGTATCATACTTTACCCTGGCTGAACTTTGCTTTCTGTGCTATTTTCAACTTGAACAATAAGAATATTTCTCCCTTGCTGTGTCTCGTTCACCATGACAACACTAATGTTTGGCTCCTAAATAACGTGAAAGAATTCTTAAACACACATCAAGTAAAATGAATTGGAATTTCCAAAGTGTTTCATAAAACGTTTTTTTATTATCTAGAATTCATCCATCCCTTTCTTGGTTTTTCTGGAGGTTCTTTGGGTGTTGTTTTGGGTTTTTTTTGCTTAATTCAATTTAGTCAGGCCTAAATCAATCCAATCTCTCTCTTAAGAACCTCCAGTTTCAATGTTCTCCAGTGCACCTGTTTCTCATTAGTGTTAATTAGTTATACTATTTTCACTGTGGGGGCCCCATTAAGCAAAAAGCTTTTCACTTTTCATCGAGGAACCAAGGAAGTTTGTTCCTTAAAAAAAAAAAATATCAAAAAAACAACCCCAAAACAGGGTATGAGAGGGTTTTCTTTGCAATTAATACTAAAATAAGGAAATTAAGCATTCTGACAGTATTGGTAAGAAGATACAGCATTAATGAGCAAGTATCCACTTTCAATTTGCTGTGCTGGAAGTGTCAGAGCTCTGACTTCACCAGCAAGGCTTTGTAGACACAGTGACCTTTCAGTAGGAAACAGTGGAAAATGGAGCCTTTGAACTAAGAACAAGCCCTACTGTCCCTCATTTCAAACAGCTTCAGATGAGCAGCCCCAGAAGACTGTCAGCACTGCCATCTCCACCAGGAGGGAAGAGCACACTCACTAACCATGGGTGGGGGCTGGATTTTGGGGTGTTTTTCTTAAGTTTTGGGGGTTTTCTTAATTGTATTTTTATGACCTGTGTGCATGGTTTAAACCAGGTATAGTGGCATAATTCAATCCCATCCACAAAAACAAGAGCCTGAAGTTAACAACCACACATGAATAAGCAGCTGAAGGACAAAAAAAATTATAAATAAACACTAAGGCTAGTCCACAGTCCCATCAACGAGATATTAATCTCTACTGCATCAAAAGAGCCTCCGTCCTCTCCCTGCCAATATTCACACCCACATGACAGAGTACTTCATCTTGCTGAGGTCGAGCCTATTTTTCCCAATTAGATTTTAGGCAGCCTTTCCATTTTTAGCTCCCTGACTGGCAGCACAGATTTGTATCAGAAAGAAAACAACCACAGAAGCAAGGCCTGAGGTGTTTGGTCTGGGACATGCTGTTCCTGCTTCCAAGGGGAAAACAAAAAACCAGCAAGTGAGGTTTAAAACATTCAACCCACATACTCTACCGCTGTCCAAAACTGTTGGCAATCACATCATCTGCTTTCTTACCTCCTCTCAAAATGATACTTTAAGTGTTTTCACTTCTGAGACTCAAATCCATCTCAATTTTTGGTAAAGTTTACTGTGTACTATTCAAACCACAGGTACACAGAGCTCTCTTCTAACTCCCACATACGGTTTAATTAAATTGAAATTAAACTTTGCTAGACTTTCTTAAATTAAGTTTACATGATAACACAAGGTCCCAGCTAATAGCAGGACCTGTGCATCTTGCTGTTTACAGACACAAGACAGCATCTCTCCTCCTATTACAGCCAAAAGCTTTCAACATGCAAGTCGTTCCCACCAGACCTTCACAAGGAGACCCGACAGGGGTTCCAAAGGGCCAGAGTCAATGTAGAAAAAAACCCCCATCTATTTCTTCTCTCCATCACCAGATTACAGTGAGAAAAGTCACAGGAAGTTAATGGGATCCTGAAGAGGCATAGAGATTACACAGTTTATGGTGCAGAGCCAGACTGGACACCTACAAATGTCAAATTGCACACCCCACGAGGGGAAACGAAAAAAGTAATGGCCATTTAAATCCGAAATGTCATATTTTTAAGTGCTGGAATTTGTATTAGAAGAAAATCTGAAAAAAATATACAGTTAGGGTCTACTTTTTTTCTGAGACACAAATGCTAATCTCCCTCCATCATCTCAGTAAAGGTTTGAAAGCGTATTGGAAAAGTCATTAATCTGACAACTCCTTTCCCATGGCAGTGACTGGGAACCACCTGTGCTTGTTTTGTTTCCAACACTGAGTTAAGCCGAGCACAAGTACAGAGCACTGGCAGAGCCAGAGAGACTGGTTGTTGTTTTAATCCCAACCTTCCACAGTTTTGCATGGATAAACCCTGTTATACTACCCTTCCTGGTTCATGGGACTGTAAGTAAACATCCTTGTGAGACATCTTTCTGTTTCACCACCACTGTCAACAGCCTGATCCTGCCATGGGCCAGTTTGGGACCAGCTTTATGCACCCCTGGAGCTGTATTTGCTGATGCCAGTTTTAGCCCAAAGTACCACTCTCCAACCTCCTTTCATATGGAGATCATCCACCCAGGACTGGTTTCTCTCCCCCCTCCTGAACACTCATGTCTGCTAGGAAATAAAATGGGAAATCCCTTTACTAACATCAGCAGTTTTGTGGAGTAACTGGGCATTTAACACATGAGTTACCTCCTAAACCAGAGAGTTAAAACCATGTTTACACCATGACATTTTGTCACATGCTGATCACCCGCCCTATGGTTTTCACACCAGCATCACCATAAATAAGGCCCCCTCTGTGCCCAGCAGCAGCAAAGAGAAGCAGACAGCTTTTGCACTGTCCAGTTTAAACAAAATAAACATTATAGCAGAAATAAGACAGGATGGGGGAGGGAAACCAGCACACAAACTGTGCTGACAATACCCCCTATTGTCTGCCCATCCAGCTGAAGTAAGAATTCCTTTGAAGGACCAACCATACCTTCTCCTTTGTTTGAAAACTATTTAACACATTGCAGAAACTATGAGATACAGCTAAGTAGCAACGGGTGAGGCATAAAGCACTGCAAGCTGGAGCTAAAATGAATTTAGTGACTTCAGTGGAACAGATACAACGGCAAATTACTGTTCCTCGGGGATTATCCTTCACAACAGCTCTATTACTATTTGAGCTGTAAGAAATACATGGTGCAGCTGACAGTAAATCCTATTTCAGCTGTAACATCAGTGCTGCTTCCCTTCAATTTAGCAATAAACCACCCCACCTTTCCACCTGTGCAACTACATTCGCAGGCCAACTATTTAGGTCAAACTTTGCATGACCAAAAGGCATAATCCAGGATTTAGTTGATGAACACGAGGCTTTGAGTATCAGTGACCCTGCACTTAGGTGCAAATAAGCACTGAATGGACACACCTCTGTTAGTTCATGATAAAGGGAAAAGAAAATGTCTGTTAATATGAAAATGTACTTAACTGAATAATGCAAAAAAAGGTATCTTAAGTATGTGAATTATGCTCTGGAATGAAACACAGAAATTTTGAATCTGCTTTTGTTTCACTGTTTCTGTTTTTAAAAGGTCACTTCAGAGTTGGTTGAGTTGTTTTGTTTGGTTGGTTTTGGTGTTTTGTGGTTGTTTTTTTTTTTTCTTACTTCTGAGACTAACCCAGGCTTACAAAAGCTTAAAAAAATTAGACTGAGGGGTTTTTTTTTAGGTTTTCTTGGTTTTGAATTAAAAGCTATTCTGAAATGGCACTGTGCAGTTATGTACCTACTACTGTAAATCACAAAATAACAGCCCATGAGACATTTCATCACCTTTCCTTCCTCACTGCTGCTTTTAGAACCAGCCTACTGGTTGTAAAATCTACTAAAGCTGAGCAAATACCCTGGTCTAAGGCTGACAGATAGATCTCAGATATTCCCAATTCCCAGACCTGGTTTTGGTCTGAGCAGTCAGCATTATCCACTGACTTGTGTTAACTGAATTGTTTTGTTCAGAAGAAATCTCACTAACAGGTATCACTTTTGTTAAAAGCATTTTAAGAAAAAAAAAAAAGGGGAGGTGGAGGGGGAGGAGAAAAAAAAGTAGCAGACTTACTCTAGTGCCGGCCTCAAAACTCTAACTTTTAATGCTTCCAATATTCGATTTAACTCCACAAACGGTTCTTTTTGACTTTGATCTATTGATAGACCAGATTCCTGGGGGCAAAAAAAGAAAAAAAGAAGCAGTTTTTAGTGAAGGCATGAAAAACAATGGGATTGACCTGCTGGGTTTCTGACAGTTTAAATATTGACCTGGAACATTCAAATAAGGAAGTTAACACAAAGCATCGTTTTTCACGGTTCATAACCTTCAACACCCACACTTATCGTTACCTGACAAAGCTCCTCGGCTACATCCAACATTCCCTGCCTGAAGAAGTGCTCCACCATCACCTCGTTGAGGATCCTCTGGCTGTCAGCCTGCCAGCACCCATCTATCCCCACGCTGCTGATGTCCGAGTCAAAGTTCTGAAACACATAAATTAACAGTTAATGAGCTAGAACTAATCACCTCACATAATTTTTCTTTAATTATGCAGGACAACTGTGTCTCCTTCCTAATGCCTTCTGCCTGTTACTCAGTTGGTCCTCAATTACCTCCAAAGTGAAATATATCTCTTTGCTGCTTTGTTATCTCCTGTGCATGGAAGAACAAATCCTTTGGCTTGCTCTTTTCAAGTCTGAATGATATTCACTGTAAGGAATTACACTGGCAAATTACAAGTCTAGCTAGAATGTTAGAAATCTAGTTAAAACTGAAAATGTACAGAGAACAGAAGACAGAGTTGTGTACAGCAGAATCAAGAGAAAGTTATTAATGCACCACTGTCACTACAACACACCAAATTGGAAGTAAAAGCTCTAACTCAAGATTTTTTTGCATAGCTGGGGGAGTGCTGAAAAAGGAAGACTTCTCCCCACCCCCAAACAACAATGAAATTCAAGTCTCTGAAGACCTCAACATCCCAGCAACAGAATGAGCTTTGAAGGTCCAAGAGATCTTTTACAGACCTAACCCAGATGATCCCACTGCTGTGTATTTTTAGGCCCGTGGCCTACAGACATATTCCAAAAATAACTAAAGATATTGTCACGGTGACTCTTTGATAACACTTGGCACTGCTTGGCAATGTGCCTCTTGGCAGCAGAAGAGCAACATTTGTTCCAATCCAAGATACAAACCAGGATTTTAACTGCTAACATGTTTTACAATGAAGGCAGGAAGGTTAATGTTAATAAAAATCCTCATTCATTGCCTAAAACAAAGCTCCTGAAAAATAAAGAGTCTAGAGGCCAGTGCCTTGCTTGCTGCCTGATGTGATGATTATGTCTCTTTCTCAAGGGTCTCTCCCTCCCAAGAAGGAACTTCAGAACTCAGAAGTTCAGTGAGAACAGCAGGGTTTCAGCTGTGGCTCCATGATGATCCACCCCAGGAACATGATCTCACACAACACAGGGTTCTGTCCCAGCAGATAACACACAGCTGGCACGCCTGCCTTCCTCTGCACAGCTCAGCCTCTCACTGCACCTCCCTTTTACTCACCATTTGCTCATTTCCTTCATCAGCTCCTTCACATCTCTGATGCTGCTCTGTGCTGTCGTGAGAAAGGGGCAGCCTTCTCATCCCTGCACACACAGCTCCAAAGCCACCTCTCCCTTCAGGCCCCTCAGCAAACTTTCAGTAAAACACCAACCTTAGTGTAGCAAATTGCCTCTTCCAACTTTCTGAGATGGTGGAGCAAAGTGAGAGCATTTAAACTACTACCACTGATTCAAGTTTCACATTTAACAACATTTTCACTGGGGTATCTTAACCTGTAAGCTCCTTGTCACGCTGCTCATCTTTAAGCTGTACCTTGAGAAAACTTAAGCTTGAAGGCTAAATAACAGTTCTTATTTGTGCCAACCATTTGAATCCTTAAAAGCTCACCACCATGGCTGGTTCTGGTATCAGCGTCCAAACACACCAGCAAGTAACATAAATCCACCAACAACACACTAAAGGAACATCAGAGGCAGCATTTAGAACACATAAGCTTGCTTTTGGTACTTATTTTCCAGGGTGGAGATCATCAGAAACCTAAAAATTATCGACTTTAAGCTGTATAACCCTGTAAGTAGAAACCTTATTCTTCTGGGCAGTTACCAACCATTAAAGCTGAACCCATGCCTCAAACATTGTCACATCCTCCTCCCTGCTTGGGGGCAGAGGTGGTAGAGCTAATTACCTCAGTGCCCTCACAAAATACACATTTTCTTCTGAAACCACAAATTTATGAGCGTTGTGAACCTTTTCAAAGCCCCATCATAAATGAGACTCCTAATTCACATAAAAGAAGGTAACAAATGAAGTCACATCACACAACCTGAGGACCTCAAGTTTTTTTACTTCCCCTCAGCCATTCTCTGATCAACTCAGTCTTGACGAGGTTCTCATTCCAAACATTTCTGGGGGTTTTTTAAACAATTTCTGAGGTGTGTATCATCTGTGGGATTCCACAGTTCTGCCTCCTCTGGGTCCCGCAGAGCTTCAGGAACTGACTGCACATATTACAGTGAGTGACTGTCACATGTCAGAACAAATTACCACTTGCCTTTGGCTCATATATTTCATAACTGCCACGCTTGGATGATCTGCTGGTGACTGCACACCCCTCAGTTTTGTTTTCTAAATGCTAACAGTATGCTAACTGACAGCACGTGGGGTTTAATAAGATTTCAACAGTTAAAATAAATTCTGTAAGTTAAAAACTCCAGAAAGCTTAAAACCTGAAAAGCACAAAATAACCTGTGTCAGTTAATATTCCTGAGAAACAAACCCTCTTTAAGAGCCTAACTAGTAAGCCTTGGGCCAAAATGTAGACTTTTATGTGCTAAATACACTAATGATACAATATAAAGCATATTACCAATAACTGCTAGAATGTGAGGACTTCAGGATGCACAAAAACACAAGATGGACCATTTTAACACATGTACATCCTTCCATATTATTTCTAACAACATGATTTGAAGGATTATGATTAAGGACAGTTCTATTCCTCAGTTTCTCACCCGAGATTACTTTGTGCGTTCCTCCCTTCTGAATTCTTACTCAAAACACAAATAATATATTTGTTTACCTTCTCTGTTCAATCTGTTTGCACATAAGATAAAGCTCAACCTGCAAAGACTGTATTTATTTAGCCCCATTTATCACAGTGAGATGATGTTCAGTAAAGGTTTTAATTTTGTTCACATCCAAGTTTTTACATGAAACAAACATTAACTTAGGTAAAAGTTTGCTTTCACAAGACATTAATTAAAATACTGGCCTTTTAACAGGCTTAAAATTCTGGGTGAAAATATTAAAGGAGCTACCATTTATTCCACTTTACTTTCCTAAATGAAGGCATTTAACCTAGTCAGACTGCTGCTAGAGGGAAAACATTTACCAGCCCATCAAACAGCTTTGAGATGAATTCAAATCATTCCAGCAGAGTGAGGGATTTGCAGGGGCCATGATGAGTGAGGTACCTGAGAACAACCTGCTGCTGAACAGCAGTGACCCGGTGTGTTCTGGAAGCAGAGCAAATGCTCATACAATACAGAAAAAACTGGACACAAACATTCCCTTTCAAAGGAGAAAATGCCCTCCGGAAGAAAGAGCAACCTTTCATGGACCAGAAGCATGTGATCCACATAGAACTACTACAAAAAATATTTAGCTTACTAGATAAACTTTCCAGGAACTACTAACTAAAAAGCAACACACAAAGCTTTGGTACTTCAGGCTTTAATGTATTTGATGTCAAATTTGAACTTCATTTTGCTTAAGGGTTTCTGTTCTCAAAGTGTACTCTGCAGGAAGACAAATTTAGGACCCAACCAAGCTCACAAGCAATGACTACAATAACTCAAAAACGGACCAGACTAAACTTTCTATGTAGATATAACCCTACCTCAGTAAGGGAAAAAAGAAATTTAATCAGAAATTGCCATGAGCAGATAACACAGCAAGTTCTTTCACCATCCAAGCTTGCTAAGGAGGAAGTTTGTTGATTCCACATGCAACAGCAGCTGTCATTTGGCTGTGTCCCACAAAACTGGCACCAGTATTAGCATGTTTCCCAATCTCAAATCAGGCAACAAAATAATGAGTTACATTTATCTGTGCGTGACCACGCACAGCTAGAACACCACAACCAGTGTTCTGGAGATGTTGATTTGTCTATAAAAGAAGTGAGACACAAAACTCAAATCTCATGAATCAGGGCAAGGGCTGTGCCTCTAGATATTCTAATGAGTGTTTCATTCTGGAAGCAGCAGTATTTTGTCTAGGAATGTGCTGAGAATCAATTCACTCCATCAATTACACTTAATTGCTTGTATTGGTTTAAGCTTAAGCATATTATGGTGAAGGGATGGGACGGGCAATTCCAGCAGGTTAAGGCAGTAGGGGACCAACAAAGACTTTGTTGGCACATTTCAAGTATTTTCCAGCAGCACAGGGAAATTACATTTAGCACATATGGAAGATTTCCTTCCAATGTCACTGCTGAATTCCATCTGGATTTAAACATTTCACATATTCATCTGACAAACAGGCCAAGACACATTTTCAAGTAGTTCCCTTAAGATACTACAGCTGGGGAAAACTAATAAAATTCAAACTGCTTGCACTTAAAAAAAAATTCAATCAAGTTCACATTTAAGGAGACGATTCTAACTTGTGATCTGAACTTGACAGAACTATATCCTTCATTACAGGCAGAACTGGGCACTTGTGCAGTTCCCACTGTCTTATGATGCAAACACCACAGACACTGAGATTGAAAATCCAGAGGAAGGAGCACACTCAATATAGCAAGTTGAGCTCATTTTTTAAGACCTTACTGGAACAGCCCTTCTGACACTCAACAGGCACACAGCAGAAATGGATTATTCAGACCCTTTCTACTATTTTACAAAACCACACACCTGAAATTTAAAAAATGTTTTTATTTACACCTGTCCCTTTTCAAAAAAAATAGCAGATAAACTTAAAAACAGCAGGGCAGAAACAACACTGGCAAAAATTCCCATGACAAGAGAAACAGCAATATGGAGATTAGACTCAAGCCGAAATTTCTTTAAGATTGCAAGCGTTTTCTTTGGCTCCTAAGAAATACTGTTACCAATTTCCACTGAACAGTCACACCCTCTACATATGACCTGGGGCTGTTCTACCTCAGAGGACTTAAATGAAGGAGCTTTGGCCAAACCTGGAAGCGTACTTGTGTAAAAGTCCACTTGCTAAAGCAGAATAGGAAAGTTTAAAATTTAGGACAAGATTACATAGATTTATTTCAGGCTTCAAGCTGGTAATAAGGATGGAATTTTACTCTAGTTAATTGGTTTAGATACAGCAGCAAGGATTTGAGACAGATGCATCCTTAAGCTTTGGATAAGTGACATGTGGATTACAGCTATTACTACAAAGTTTGAGCTCTCCATGACAGTCAGTGTTATATATAAGCAAAAAATAAACCTTTCATGGACATTCTACACCATAATGCAGCATTAGGTACTTTATTTCTTCATCACACTATTGTTGTTATGCTTTAACAGATTATCATTACTAACAAAGCTTAAGTGAGATTCCCAAAGGATAAATCACTATTGGGTAATGCTGCAAATGCCTTTGTTCAGCTGAAAAGACTCATTTACAAGCTTCTTCCTAGTAAGATTATGAGATGCACCTCAAATCAAGTGTTTAGATCCTGCCAACAGAGGCATGTTGTGATGTGAAACTATCACAAGAATGTCCAAAACATCCAAGCACATGACTCCTTCAATATAGAACTACTTCATACAAAAGAACACATGGAAAAAAGCATGGCCTGAAAGTTTACATACAGCACTACTGTAGTGTAATTTCAAAGAATTGTTACTGTTTATCTACAAAAATATTCAGATCCCAGTTACTCTTGAACCTGGAATTCATACCAGAATGTCTCATATAAAAAGCTCCAAAGAGAAACTGCCCTACCTTACTATTTGTTATGGCACAGACACAAAGACTACAAGATGCTGAATCTACTCTACTCACATTAAGAACACTGGGTTATAAAATATTCTCTTGTTTTACAGGATCATTGAATTGTTTGGGTTAGAAGGGACCTTAAAGATTATCCAGTTCTACCCCCTGCCATGGTCAGGGACACCTTCCACTAGACCAGGTTGCTCCAAGCCCCATCCAGCCTGGCCTTGGACATTCCCAGGGCTGGGGCAGCCACTTGTCCCACCTTCCAGAACAAAATGCCACTTAGGAGTTACCTGCTACTGACAATTAACTAGACATTACATATATATAAACCACAGTATTTCTTATTGAGATAGATAATGAAACAACCATCCTGCTAAACTAATAAAACACAAAATACATTAAGCATTGTAGCATCTACAGGGCATTTTCTTTCAGAAATTAGGAGATCTAAGCTGCCACAGAAGGAACAGCCTGCCTGCAGTGAGTTCTGAAAGCAAGTACTGGCCAGCCCTCTCTCTCACCTCTGCTTCTGTAGTTGCCAGGAGGTTTTAGTTAAGATTGACAGTAACATAAATCCAAATTTTGTAAAGCAGAGCACACACTACAGAATCAACAGTTCAATAGAATCAAACCACAAAATAAATACCTTATCAATGGCTTTCCCAACTCGGGATACGCTGCTGTGAATGTCCTTATGATCGGAGGCCAGTTTTTGGACTGTGTCTTTTATTCTTTTACAACACTGTGTCATAACAAGAGAAATTGTCCCTGACAGGTCTCCATCTTGATCTAGACAAAAGAGAGGAAAATTACTAACTTTGTTACAAATGATAACATCAAATCTCTTAATATGCAACCTACAAAGTCAAAAAGTGGTATTAGAAGAAAGAAATGCAATCCAGGGAGTATTTGCAAAGCATGATGGGTGTAAATGGAGGCAGATGTACAGTAGTTCACCTGTGTGAAAACTCACCTGTGGAATTAGGAATCCAGGTGGGTGCACCATAACATTGAACAGGGGCAACATTTTAAAAAATTAATGTAAAGTTCTCATGTGTCTCAGTCACCGTATATGAATAAACATCTCAAAGACACACCCAATCCACAGATGTCTCAGGACACAACAGAAAGCTACTGAAGCTACTACAGAATCAGTTCTCTTTTAGACAGACCCTGAAGGTACATCAGAGCTTCATGTTTAACTTCAACAAGGTGCAAGCAAAATGTGGATTAATGAGGGCCCAATTAATTCCTGCCCCACAAGCCCCCCACTTCTATTGGACTCTGTGTTTGAGCTGGATGAAACTCCTGCTCCCTGACTCGTGGGAACAGCTCTGGAAGTTCAGCCCCCCCATTCCCTTCTATGGACAAGAAGCAGCCCCTGAAGGACCCATGGACATCATACCCACACTTCCTTGTTATGAGATTACTGTGACATTTTTTAGCTGCTGCCCAACAGCAGGTGCAGTGCTGTGTGACCCATTTTGTGGGCAAAATAATAAGCAGGAGAGGTTTACAAGCCACATCACAGCACTGCACAGTTTACACCCTCTGTGCCTTGATTCAAACATCACTCAGGAGCTTCAGTCAGGGGAAAAAAAGAAAATTACATTTTTGGTGCTTTACTCCAGTCTTTTTTTCTTGCTTTTGATTTAAAAATATCTTTTCCAGTTTTACCTCTGAAGGTCTTTCCTTCCTCAAAGTTCATTCTACATGAAGAATTTTTCCTTAGGGACACAGGGTTAGCAGGCTACAGGAAGGCTAATTTAAGTGGGAGAGCAGGCCAGAAACATCTCCCAAATATTCTGGGCCCAAAGCCCTCACGTGAAAAAACAAACCCACCAAAATATCTCTTCAGAAGAGGGATTTTATGAAAAACGTGTTCATTTTTTAAGTTTGTTCCTTTTTTATTTCGTATTTTAACACATCATTGGTTTCAGCAGCATGTTAAGAGCCCAGTTTCTGGAGAGAGCAAATTAAATCCAGAAAAAACTGTAATGGCAGGGGATGGATAATGATTTCACAGCCACTTTTTCTAGATACCTCCCCCTCTGTTGTTACACACTGACCTATCTCACATCAGCCCTAACCAAGCAAACAGCTCCTGCCCAGTCCCACCAGCCCCAGCTGATGAAGCTTCAACAGCAGTTTTGCAGCAGCCACAGCTTTTAAGAAAGAAAAGAGTTTTAACACCCTCCAGTCCCATGAAGCCAATGATCATCTCCCAGGTAAATGGCTAATGGGGCTCTCTTATTTTTTTTCTAGTGGATGAGTGAGGAATAATAGGATTGAAACAGTCACTTCAGTGACTTCTCTGCATCCCGAATTAAAAATGAAAAATTCACTCAACTATTACATAAAGTTCACCTCCTAAAAGTACTTCAAGAATAATCATTATTTCTCAGTTGCTGTTTAATTTTTACAACAGACATTTAAAATCACATGAAGGATCTTTAACTGTCTCGTGACTTTTGCCACAATAAAATGATCAGCCAGAGATTACAAAACATGCAAAAATGGAAATACTCATTCTGCAATAAACAGAACGGCTAAAATGTACTTTTGGGGTGTTTTGCAAGAAAAGCCATTAAGCTGAAACCCAAACAACTCACATGGGTTACTGCTTTTACCCCAAGCAAGCGAATTGCTGGCCCCTGACACTTATGTAGCAGAAACCAACTCCAGCAAAGCAATGAAAATGTCTACACAGGAAAAGCCATCAGAGCTGTAAAAGCTTTCCCCTCTGCACCCCTCTCTTTCAGCTTCAATCAAACTGTGAGGCACTTGTAATAAATCAGCAGCAGAAAGCCCGGAGCCAGCCCTCCTGGTAATTCAGGGTTCACAGGACACCACAGCCCTGCACGTACAGTCACAATTTAAAACATAAATAAATATATTGGCCAGCAGACACTGGGCACAAAGCAGAATCCAAAGCCAAGTTTCCTCAGCCAAACACATTTATACCATCCAAGAATATGCAGCCCTGCCTTGGCTACTCCAGAAAGACAGATGTGAAGGGAAGAGGGAAGAAAAACAAACTTTGCTTTCCCACTAACAGGCCCAAGGGCAGATAGGGCTGGTCTGTCCTCAGGCTTTAACATGATACAAGACATTTTAAGAGACTGCGTGAGGAGCGGGGGGGAAACCAGTTTAGAGGTTAAAGCAGCTTCTAATGATTTCTTTTTCTCCACCCACTTCCTTTTTATATCCACTGCCTATTTAAGGCCTTTTCATGCATCATTTCTCCCAGATCTTGTCCTACAGCATTAACTTCTTCAGCAGTGAGGGTTTTAATTTCTCTTTTTTCCTTCGAAATTGCATACATAAGCATATTTCTGCAGTCCATACCCCTGAATTAGAGCTCCACATTCAAATATCTCCCTGTTTTCAACTCTACAAATTTTTAAAAATCCTCAGGATACAGTGTATAAAAGCTGCAAATACTTGTTCTTGTTAGAAAGTTATAAATAACATGTTAAAGAAAAAAATAATAAGAATTTTGCCACCTACAAAGCCAGCTCACCCTCAGATGCCAAAATTGAAGAGTCCCCAGATGTTTGAGGGTGCACTATCAACATACTGACTTTTATCCTACTAAAAGAAAGCTAAGTCTCGGATGCGCTCTCTGGGGCAGCATCACCACTTACTTGGTAGGTGTTGAAAGTATGTCCAGGGACGGTCCCAAAAACTGCTAATCCAAGCCCGGATGTAAAACCCAAGGAGGACCCTGAAGGAATCACACACTGGAGCCTTTTAATTTTATCACAAAGTGAGCAAAAACTCTGGAATTCTCCCAGACAAACCTTTAGAGCCCAACAAAGACCAGTACCAGTGTGAGGGTCACACCCCATGAGCTTTACAGGCCAGGTCAGCACCTCAGTCTGTGAAGACACATATTTTATTGACTCTCCTCAATGCCCAGGCCCAGACTGCTTCAAACAGCACAAGTAACACCTACTGAAATACAGTTCAAGACAATGTCAAAAGGACCGTGCAGTTTTTTTTATCCCAAATAAATGACTTGGAATCAGAACTCCATATTTGCTGTCTGTACACACAGAGCAGCTCCACCACACTCAGGCTTGTGTTCCTGGAATTATCCACGCTCCTGACTGAGCTTTGCACCTATATTTGCACAAGACCACAGCAAACACATTTCCTCTGAGCCAAACAAAAGCAAAAGCAGAGCAGCAGCACAGTTGCTCTCAAGTTTGGGCTCAGGAACCTGCGAGTTCCTATTTTTAATCCCTGGCTTCCTGCGTGGCCTTGGGTAAATCACTTCAGCTGCCTCTCCACTCCCTCCTACTCCACTAACAAACACGGCACTGCCTCCACCCCTGGGATTTCACAACATTTAAGTGTCCCATGTTTACAGCCCTCACAAGTGCCCAGCACCAGCTGTGACACACGGACAGAGCTCAGGAGCCTGTGTTTACTCCCTGCTGACAGTGGCTTTACCCTTAACACCTCCCAGTCCAGCCCCAGCAAAGGGACACAACTCAGGGACACAGGAAAAGAGAGAGAGAAGAAAAAGGGAAAGAAAAGAGGGGGCAGAAAGCAAACAGGTCAGGCCAGCCCTGTGTGACCAACCCCTTTGTAACCCGACATAAAGGGTTATGAACACTCTGACCAGGTCACGCCAGACCTGCTGATCAGGAACAAACAAACCTCTTGAGCAGGAGAGGCCCGGGAGGACCGAGACCTATCACAGAACATGCTGAGTGGGAAGGGACCCACAAGGATCATCGAGTCCAACCCTGGCCCTGCACAGGACCCTCCCCGAGAGTCTCACCATGAGTCTGAGCGTGTCATCCAAAAGATTCTGGAGCTCTGGCAGGCTCGGTGCTGTGAGCACTACCCCGGGGAGCCTGTTCCAGCACCCAGCCACCCCCTGCATGAAGAACCTTTCCCTAACACCCAACCTAAGCCTGCCCTGCTCCCAACCTTTTAACTTCTCCATGTCAACAACACCCCCAAAGCTCCGGGGGGGTCCCAGCTCAGCCCTCAGTGCAGGGGCACTCCCTGAAGGGGCCACCACCCCACAAAGCCCGAAGTTTTAGGGCCACCACGCCCCACATTTTGGGGCTTCCAAAGNGGCACCGCCGCGGACACGCGGGGGCCTCGCACCGCTCCGCGCAGGCACCGCCGCGGACAGCCCCGCCCCCCGACAGCTGATCTGCTGTGGGGTTTGTTTTTTCTCCTTTTTTTCTTCTCCTCTTTTTTTCTTCTGTTTCTTTTTTTTTTTTTTTTTTTTTT
>WBMV01004464.1:539009-628512 GCA_013396655.1 Campylorhamphus procurvoides | reverse complement strand
GGGTCCCTCCCGGAGGGGGCCACCCCCCCACAAGGCCCGAAGTTTTAGGGCCACCACGCCCCACATTTTGGGGCTTCCAAAGGGGGGGAGGAAGAGGAGGAGGAGGAGGGGGCCGCGTCCTTTCGGCAGAGGGGAGGGTTGCGGTGGGGGGGGAGGGTTCTCCACCTACTCTCGGTCTGCAGGATCTCCCTGCGCAGCCCTCCCGCGTACTGGATCAGCTCCTCCAGGCTGCGCTCGCAGAGCTGCCCGTACCCCGAGAACTTCTGCAGCACCTTCTCCAGCTCCCGCTCCACNATGTCGGGGCTCGGCTGGCTCCTCCGGGTCCAGTTTGTCACCCGCCGGGGTCGGGGAGCGGCTCCTGCAGCGCTCGGGGCTCGGTTGTGCCACCCCTGGTGCTGGGAGGGCTCGTGTGGCTGTGGGGGTCCGGCAGTGCCACCTTTGGAATCCAGGCGGCTCCTGCGGCTCTGGGGGTCCCGTTTGCCACCCCTGAGGCCCGGGAGGTTCCTCTGGCTCTGGGGGCCGGGTTTGTCACCCCCTGAGCTAGGACGGTTCTTTTGGCTCCGGTTTGCCACCCCTGGAGCGGCTTTGGGGGTCCGGCTGTGCCGCCCTCGGGGTCAGGAAGCGTCTCCTGCAGTTCTCGAGGTCTGGCTGCGCCACCTCTGGGGCTGAGACGGCTCCTGCAGCTCTGGGGGTCTGGCTGTGTCATTCCTGGAACCCAGGCGGCTCCTGTGGCTCTGGGGGCCAGTTTGTCACCCCAGGGTCGGGGAGCAACTCCTGCAGCTCTGAGGGTCTGGCTGTGCCACCCCCGGGTTCAGGAAGCGTCTCCTGCAGTTCTCGAGGTCTGGGTGTGCCACCCCTGGGGCTGAGACGGCTTCTGTGGTTGTGGGGGTCCGGTTTGTCACCCCCAGGGTCGGGGAGAAGCTTCTG
Organism: Campylorhamphus procurvoides; assembly: GCA_013396655.1. Lineage (NCBI taxonomy): Eukaryota > Metazoa > Chordata > Aves > Passeriformes > Dendrocolaptidae > Campylorhamphus > Campylorhamphus procurvoides. Next base: position 627,585 of record WBMV01004464.1, on the reverse strand, counting down.
CAGCTCTGGGGGTCTGGCTGTGCCACGCCCGGGGTCGGGGAGCGGCTCAGAGGGGTGCGGTGGGTGCGGTGTCAGCGCTGGGGTGGCACTCAGGGTACAGAGGGTTCACTCCCACCCGGGCTGAGGGAAGCGCGTCTGGCAGCCGCCCCAAACATGGCACAAGGGACACCGAGCAGCGGCTCTGAAACAACGCCGGGATCCCTCAGCGTGCCGGGAACGGAGCGTTTAGCACGTCATTGGGGTTGTTAATTGGGCAGTAAAGTTTATGTGTTGACTTAAAGGCTGGAGTGTGCGTGGGATGGCGGCGTCTTGTAAAAATGTGGTCAAAGAGATGTCGCAGCTCGGATTCCACCTGGGGAACAGCAAATTCAGAGCAGGCCGCCAGGCAGGTGAGAGGGATGGAGCACCTGCCCTGTGAGCAAAGGCTGAGAGAGTTGGGATTGCTCACCTTGGAAAAGGGAAGGCTTCAAGGAAAAATTTCAGCTTTCCAATACCTGAAGGAAACTTAGAGCAAAGATGGGGCAAGGCTGTTTTCAAGGGCACGTAGCAACAGGACAAGGGGGAATGGCTTCAAATTGAAAGAGTAGCTTTAGATTACATATTGAGGGAAAAAACTCTTTCCTGTGAGGGTGGGGAGGCCCTGGCACAGGATGCCCAGAGCAGCTGTGGATGTCTCATCCCTGGAAGTGTCCAAGAACAAGACTGGATGGGGCTTGGAGCAACCTGGGCTAGTGGAAGGTGCTCCCTGCCCATGGCAGGGGGTTGGAGCTGGATGGTTTTTAATCGCAAATTAGGTTCCAACACATGCATATGTCCTCTGGTTTCATAGGTCATCAGCACAGTGGTTTAATTTGTTAAGTTCTCCACTGCTGTGGGCTCCTTGCTCATCTCAGCAGACTCAAGCAAGGTTTCCTTGTTTATTTATTTTGGACATTAAACAGAGCTTATCTTCTCTAGGGGGCAACAAAGTTTTTCCCTGTTACAAAAATATAAAATACGAACTCCTTAGGGAAAAAAAAAAAACCACCTGTCTTATATTTGAAGCTTTAATTAATGTATTCTGCTCCTGTAAGTTGGTTTGTCCTTGACTGGTGTCCATTTCTGTGCTGTTAATCACTCCGTGTTTAGGCAAATCAAACTGCCACAAGGGGTGACCATGAGGCGCAGCTGCTCGGAAGTGGCAGCTGACCCTGAACAAGGGGCTGGGCTTCAGAACCTCCCCGAATTCCTGCGTGAATCACCACCAGGTCACCGGGATTGCCTCACCCAAAAGGCAGGGGGTGGAACTGCATGGTCGGTAAGGCCCCTCCCAACCCAAACCGTTCCGTGATTAAGCACCCCTGGGTTTGGTAGGAGTGTTAGTGCTGGTCACTGTGTTGCAGGATCACACCTCTGTGTTAAGTCTACTTCCCTTTGGCCACTCGCACATGGTAGGAAACATCCTGGGATTTAAAATGCTTCTACTCACAACACAATAGTGCCTGGGCTGCTATTCTTTTGCTTGGAGACTCTCACACAGGCTTGTTGGTTTTTTTAATATCAGAAAATGACAAGGAGTCACAGTTTCATATCACACATAAAAATGTCCTAGGATGCACCCTAACAATTCAGAGTCACAGAATATCCTGAGTTGGACAGGATGCACCAGAATCATGGAGGTCCAACTTCTGTCATTGACGTAAATTGTATTCACAGATTTGGCTCTTAGGAAAAATGCATTTTGGGGCATTTAAAGTCAGTTTGCTGAACTATGTCTTGATATATATATATAAAAGGTATTTTAACGTGGTAAAGGATTGAATTAAGATTTTAAATCCTTGGTTTTATTGACTACCAAATGTTCCCGATAGAATGTGGAAAATAGATTATTGTCTGTATTCCCAGGCTGCACAGTCAGCAACTGGTCTTAGGGGACAAGAGGGAATCCTTGCCAGTTATCAAGGGGCAGCAGATAAAAAGACTGCAGGTTTGGCTGCCTGACAAGGGAAGGTGGCTGTCCCAGTTCTCAGGATTTGGGCTCATTTGCTTCTAAATCACAGCACTTTTGCTGCCAGAATTATTTAAAAGCAGATCCGTGTTTTGGGTTTTTGTTTAAAGGTGGAATTTATGTTCCACATTATCTTCACATTTGTAATATTTGCTCTGTGAGCATAAAACTGGCTGACTGATGACTGCCGAATGCTGTTAATTGGTAGTGTTAACCCTGGGGTCTTTAAAATGTCAGCATGTGTCATCTTTGTGTTCAGCCCAAATGCATTTTAATTCAGTTGGGATATTTAGAATTTCCAGATAATTAAAACTCCATGAAGGATTGTTTGCAGGTGACACGTCAAAGACGTTCTGAGTTCCAACTGGAAACCAAATGACAGGTGTATCTAGAAAACAGAACATTTTCTGGTAGGATCAGCTTAGTGCATCAGGGATGGAAAGGTGGGGAGGGCAAAGAGAACCAGAGAGTGTGGGAGAGGCAGCGGATCCGTTTGGCTTTGCTCTGCCCTGGCCCATCCGGCCACCCCGGTGCTTCTGTGTTGGCAGCTGCTTTGTTTTGAGTTGTTCGGAGGAGGTTTCCAGTAGTGGCTCGAAACATCATTTGTACTTTCGTGACACGACTCCAGGGTTTTGAGCTCTGGCAGATGATTGGCTTTGTCTCTGCAGGGGCCTCGTCAGCAGTTACCACTGGGGAATGTTAGGGATGGATTTAGCTCCGCCCGTGAGCGTTGGGAAGTGACACACGGGTGACAGCTCCCCAGCAGGCGGGGCTGCAAATAGTTCAGCGGTGAGCGGAGAGACCTGTAATTGTGCGAATTGTGAGGTGCCTTCCTACTGTGGGCAGCGAGGGCATCCCGCAAGGACTTACAGGGGAGAAATACAGGGATCAGGTGGAGTGGGGTCCGTGGGGCTCTTGAAAAACAAACCAACCAACAAAACAAACCGAAAATAAACAGCAACGTTTTCTAACTAAATTTAAATATACAAAGTGCCTTTTCAAACAATGTAACTCCCACCCATCCCTTCACACGGGTGGGAGTCATTTCGCACTCACTTGAAAGCAAAGGTAGAGAAATCAGGCAATTTCTTGAATGTGTGACCAAAACAATCCGACTTCACAGAACTTTTTCAAAAGAACCGTTTTCCTGGAGCAGTTCAGGGATCAGAGCTTGCCTGGGGCCCTCTGACAGGTGATGGGAAGGGTGTGTTTTACTGAGTGTCCCCCGGCTCCACCAGCTGCAGGGACAAAGCCACTCCCTTGTATTTTGCTAAGGGGGAAGGATTCATCTTATTGATGCTTTGTCACCTGCTCATCAGGGAACGGGCCCTGGCTTTTGCTGGAGGAGCTTCCCGAGCTGCAGCGGCTGAGAAGGAGAGAGCAGCACCTCACCTGGATGTGCCTTTAGTACTTCCTGTCCCAGCTGGACCTGCCACCCGAGGCTCACTGCAAACTCAGTGGAGCTGCTGAAATCCCTTTGAGTTTCCTCAAGAAGCACCGGCAGGGACAGGTTTGCAGTCCACTTTCATATTTTCCACATAAAAATGCTGAAGAATGAAGCTGTATACGACTCTCAGTGCAAGGCACAGCATTTACCAACCCATAAGGTCACTTTGTGAGCAGCTATGTCTGCAATCCCTTCACTCTTTTGCTTCCAGGAACCAAAATGAGCCCGTTCCTGAAAAACACAATGTCGTGATTTTTCTTCTTGAAGAGGCTGTGGTGGCTCCATGACAAAACAGACTGAACCTGGGTTGTTTTTTTCCTTTTCTTTTTAAATCATATCAGCATGCTGAGAACCCCGTAAATGTGTTTTAAAGGCTCTGAGGGGCACAGTGACTTAAATGCCTTTTCCAGATCAATACTAGTGTGCCTTTTTGAAAATTGATAGTACAGAATTACCGTGTGTACACTCTGGGGGGTTTGTCAGTATTTTTAAAATTAAGCTGTGCTATTTTCGTGCTCATCTCTGTGAGCTGCCAATTTTCATGCAAATTATGGATTCCTAAAATAACTAAACATACAAAAGCAATGTTGAGTTTCCTTCAGAGGAGAGCCTTCATGTCAGCGCAGCAGCTTGATTTTAGTGGCAGGCTAAATTGTACCTTTGCAGCCTTACACTCCTTGTACAGCCTGGGGTGGTTCTTTGGGGATCCACCTGGATAGGGATCCACTCTGTAACTGACAGGGTTCCAAATGTGAGCACAGACCCGGCTTAAACCCGTCGGGGAGGTGCTCGTAGGTTGCTTTTGGGTTTGGCACAGGCTGGGGTGCCCAGGCAAGGCTGCAGTGCCCGAGTTCCGACCGAGCAGATGGATCTCCCCGTGGAGCCTGGCTTCTTGCCGGGAGCAGGGATAGCCTGCGGGAACGAGGAGCGGAGGGATCATCATCCCTACACCCAGCGGCCCCAACACAAATAAACTCCGTCCACTGAGCTGTCCTAAAGCTGCAGGACAGCCCGGCCCCGCTGTGGCTCGGTAAATATCCTGGGTCGGGGTCGGGTCCTGCGCCCCTCTGCGATACCCGAGTTGTTTCTGTGCTGTTATTTCTGTGTCCGGCGGCAGGGACTGGGCTCTGCATCACGGCGGGGGGAAAGGCAGGACAAGGAAGGGGGGCAAAAGGGGAAGGGGAAGGAGGGTAAGGGGGCGGTGCTGGGCGCGCACGTCATTGTTATGTCTCCGCGGCTCCGCCGGGGCGGGGACAGCGCCGGGAGGAGGGAAGGGAAGGGAAAGGAAAGGAGGGAAGGGGAAGGAAAAGAAGGGAAGGGAGGCGGGGGGGCCCCGCTGCCCTGACAGCCCCCGCTGCCCTCCCCATCCCATCGCCTCCCCTCTTATCCCGGGAAGATGTGGGTGAAGCTGTGCTGCCTGCTGCTGTACTTCCTGGCGCTGTTCGTGCTGGCGCGGGTGTTCGAGGCCGTGGCGTGGTACGAGAGCGGCTTCCTCGCCACGCAGCTGGTGGACCCGGTGGCGCTGAGCTTCAGGAAGCTGCGCACCATCCTGGAGTGCCGCGGGCTCGGCCACTCGGGGCTGCCCGAGAAGAAGGATGTGCGGGAGCTGGTGGAGAAGTCGGGTACGCCGTGGGAAGGGGGGGATCCCCCGGGGGCACGGACGGACAGAGGGAGGGAGGTCTGTGCCCCCCACCCCGGTCATCCAGAGTCACCCCCGTGGGGATGGAGAGCCGGGTGTGGGGAGAGGGCTGGACCCGCCGGAGGGAGGGAGGGAGGGAAGGAAGGAGGAGGGAAGGAAGGAGGAGGGAAGGAGGCCGGTCAGACCCTGGTGGCGATGTGAGCCCGAGGGGAGAGGCCTGCGCTGCTCCGGGCACCAACGCTGGCCATGCCATTCCCTTCCATTCCATTCTATTCCTTCCCTTCGTTCCCGGGGTAGGAACAGCCCCAGCAGTCACTGCCCCCGGCCGTGTGTCCCCTGCCTGGCCCTGCGGGGCTGTGACAGGCACGGTGGGCCCGGCACGGCCCGGGGGGCACACACAGACACAGGGTGTTTGCAGAACTGCAGCCTACGTGCTAAAATAAAATAAATAAATAGCCTGGGAAAAAAATAAAAAGCAGGAAAGCGTTTTGGAAAGTGGGGAAAGCCGGGTGGAGGAGGTGGGTTTGTGGGGGGTGAAGAGAAGGGCAGTGGAGGTGCAGAGAATGGCAGGGAAGGAGAGGATGGAGCAGGGAGAGGGCAGTGGCCCGAGGGATGGATGGGGAAGGGCTGGTGTGATCGCCGTGGTGCCAGACAGGCAGGGGAATGCGAGTAGCTGCTTTTAAATCAATGACCGAAGGGATGCTGGTCCGGGAGAGACAGAAATCCCAGCAGTCAGGGCAGGCAGTGAGGGTCTGGAGTGTCTGGACAGAGTGGGAGAAGGGTTTGGATGGATGCAGTGAGTACTTTAAAATAACTTTAAAAGTGCTGGTTTAAATAATTGATATTAATCTAGGCATTTAAGTCTAATTTGCTGTTATTGTTCGTTGTTTATTTATGTTTTTATGTTGAGTTTTTTTGGCTCTGCTGCTGCAACAGTAAAAAGCAAAAATAAAAATTAAAAAAAGGCAGTAGGTGCTTTCACTTTTGTTTCAAATCACTTTCACTCCTTGGCTGTCAGGTACTTTCACGATGTCACGATGTTTGGGTTGCATATGCTGCAGGGAAGTGTTTAACTCCAAACAAACTGTATTAACCAACTTCTTCAAATGTCATGGAAACACTTCTCATACCAACAGGCTTTGCAGCATTTTTCCGTGGTTGGTTGTGGTTTGGTTGGTTTGGTTTGTTTTTTTCTTTTTCCCTACATTTTATGAATACTTTTGGAAGCCCCTCGAGGGTTTCAGCTGTTACACTTATTTTTGTGTTTTGGAAGAAAGAGCGCTTTTGGACAAGACTTAATTTCTTAAAGCTTAATAGATCAGTTACTAGAATGCTGGTTGTCATTAACAGCGTTAGTAATGATTGTGAAATAAAACATGAGAAGGAGATGAGATTACGAAGGAAACATTATCAGATTATTTTACCCTGAGCTCTTTACGTCACTGCTATTTGAGTTCATGGGAACTTTTCCCAACTATGCAAACAGAAGCCAACAGCTAAATTATTCTGCCTGAGATTCTTACTTGCGGTGAGACAATCAGCACTGAGTTTTGGTACAAAATTATTGATTAAAATTTTGGAAAGTCTGTTTGAATGATCAGTGTTACTTGCTGCAAAACTACTGTTCCATGAAATGAAAGCAAAGAAACATCAACTAAAATCGCTCTCAGCCACTGAACATTGTTATTTGCGGAGAATGAGGCTTAGAAGATGTTCTTTTATTCCTTTGTGTGCTCGGTTGCATGTGTGGTACCTCTGTGTAATGAGAAGCAGAGCATTCTTGTCTTCTGTGGTCTGACACATGAAGTCATATTGTTCGTAGTCGTGTCACTGGAGATGGAATTATAATAACTTTAAAGTTTAGCTACCTTTGTACTGAAAAGGCTCTCTGGGCAACCATGCAAATATAGTTAGTTAAACTGTTTCTAGAATTTGTGATCTTTCTGGACTGCACTTTTAATTGAATTTCTCCAATTGCCTCTTTTTCAGGAGACCTCATGGAAGGAGAACTTTATTCAGCTCTCAAGGAGGAAGAGGCCTCTGAATCGGTTTCCAGTACAAACTTTAGTGGTGAAATGCACTTTTATGAGCTTGTAGAAGACACAAAAGATGGGATCTGGCTGGTACAGGTATTTGATTGTGTATTTTTACATATTTATCACACCCAAAGTATGTTTCAAAGGAGGAGTTTATGAGGGTAGTTAACTAGTAAAAATGTATGGTGATGAGAGATGGTGATAAAACACATCCAGATGGTAAGGAATAGAGAAATAAATCTATAAAAAAAAAAAAGTTGAAAGTGCCAGAGTTCCTATATAGACAGGAAGAAAAAACCCTTCTGTTATTCTGTGGATTGTCTTTTTTTTGTAAAGCAGGCACTTTAGAAGCAGAAAACAAGCAAAGCAGCACACACTTAAGTACACAGAGAATGCAAGTCCTTGGCCCCGTCATTGTGAGCCTGTGTAATGTGTGAAGTAGGTGCATTAGCACAGATGCTCCCAGCTGGCACAGGAGAGGTGCTTCTGGTGTTGCTCTTCCTTTTAGCTGAACTGCATGCTCACACACAACCAGTTTAAGTTTCTGTTTATTTAAGGGGCTTAGAGCACTTGTAAAAATCTCTGTTGGCTTTTCACAAAGGCAGGATCTCAGCCTGCTGCTTAGCAGGCTGCTTCTAAAACACGCTCTAGGGGCTTAAAATTAACCTTCTCCCAAACCTGGTGGGCCCATCAATTTTGGAGTGTGCTTCCCCAGGGCTGCATGAGAATAAGAGATCATTTAGTAAAAGAAAAAAAGACTTTTGCAAATAGGATTCTGAAATAATTCATCATCACTCCTGAAAACATAAACTAGACAGAAATGTAGAAATTTTCTTCATCGGCTTCTTTGTTGATGAGGGTTTGTTTTTTTTAAGGTATAAATTCCCTGCTAACAGCCACACCAGGCAATTAATTGTTCAGTTGATAGCTCCCACCTGGTTTGTCTGGTCTCACTTCACATTTTCTATTTAACAGGAAATCATTAAATCTTGATAATCTCTTTATTAAACCTGTACTGTCACCACATCAGACTTCACCCCAAAACAGACAGTGAGAGGACAAATTACCCTCAGACTAGAAATGGCAGTTATGTTTTGGAAAGGATGTATTTGCAGTTTATTGAATCCAAGTTTGAGGTTTAAATCATGCAGGAGAGCATTCTTCAAGCAAAGGGAGAGTGTGGAAAGCAAGTTTACATGTCTCCAACCTAGCTGACAAATACAAGCATGAATATGCTATGAAAAACCCTCTCTCCTCCCTATACAGCTCAAAAGGGTAAAATATGGTAGTTGTCTGTTGCTTGTTTCTTGTAGAATTTTACTTGTAATATATTTTCCACTGCCATCCTAATAGCAGATCAGATAGGCTGTGCTTTGATATCTCTAGTGTGATGAATGTTGTCATCATTCTGGGAATATTTGCACAGCTGTTCAGTTGGTCACAATAGCTGTGGGGAAAAAAATTAGTGGAATTTACTGAATAATTTACTTGCTGAACACTATTTGTCTGTTTCTCTACAATAAAAACCACAAGACATGTCAAACTGCTATTTTTCATTCTTGCTTCTTGAGTTTTCATCACTTTTGAGTTTTCATTTGCTCAGTTCCCCACCACAACTCCTGTCTGGCTAACTCCTGTGCTGGATTCTTCGTGTCCTTTCACAGTTTTCCCATGCTCTTTTCTTAGGCCTTATCCCTGCAGAGCTGGTTTTTACAGTCACTTCCCTGTTCTAACTCTTGATTCCCTCCCTTGCTCATCCTCCTTTACCCTTAGGCATCCTGTGGCAACTTTATAGCTAATTAATCAGCTCGCTGATTTAGGCAGGGAACAGTGGAGAGTGAGGATGTCTCGTGGATGGGTTTGGTGACCACAGGCAAGGTCGGAGATTGCCCTGCTTTGTTCCTGCTGGCTGGGAAGCAGAAGGGATCTCCAGATGCTTTTCAGGATCCCGGCTCTGAATCCGTGTCCCCTGTGGGCTGTTGGAAAGGAGCAGAGGGAGAGGAGCAGTTCTGCCTCAGCTGGCACAGTGGCTCTCGGTTGAGTTGGTTTTGAACACTGTGTGATGCTGTATGGGAGCGCTGGGACTCTGAAGATGATTTTGATTTTCCAGTGCATGTAAGTGAAATTCCTGGTGTGGCACAGGCTGGGAATGTGATAGCTGTCAATGTTTGCGGAGAATCAAAGGAAAAAGAGGAAACAATTACCACTTCTTGATTTGTTTGACACAAATTGAAATGTGAATTTATCATTTAGAGTCAGCAAGATGAATTCCTTGAAGAAAGTCGAAGTCAATACACAAAAGAATCAGTGTTTGTGGCTTTGTTTCTTTATTTTTTGGAAATCCACATGCAAAGCATCCCTGGTCAGTGGTAATTTGTTTACCGGTGTAGCTGTTCACAGCTCCTCTGTGCTGCTTCCATAGAGCCACAGACAGCAGTGCGTTCTTTCTCCTATTAGCTCATGATCTCATCACCTTTCCTTTTATGCCGTTCTCCCTGCTTGCCAGCTGCTGTTGTGCACTGCTCTGGCTGGCAGGGAAGGTGAGTGGTAGTTTCTGGAGCTGCTTCTCTTGTGGGTAGAGGAGTAACACGGAATGTTCTTACTTTTTCCAGGCTCTGGCATGGCTCGTGGTCTCTTGTTAGTTTCTAGAAACCTGTCATATCCAACAATATCCTAGTCATTGTGGCATTTTAAAAACATACAGTAATAGATATGCAAATAAAAACCTTCTTTGAATTGAGTTAAAATCTAGGTTAATGTATATTTTTTTAAGAGTCTCTAACATAGTGGTAGAGAGAAGTAAAGGGAACTTTCTTCCTGGCATTGAATTACAGGGACAAACATTTTGATTGTGTCTGGTGGAAGTGCAGAGACCATTATCATGGATACAAAATGCTGCAGTCTTGTTCTGCATCTCAGCTTCTGGCTCAAGTGATGTAGTCACAGAGCAAGGGATGTGCCTACAGCACTTTGGTGGTGGTGGTTTGTTCTTTCTTTTGCTTGCATTCAGGATGAGTAATTTTCATTTTTACCTTTTGGGTTTTGCCAGGTGATCAGCTGTTCTCGATGAAAGGAAATGAAGTAGAAACACTGTGTTCATTTAAAACACATCATTCAGTATTTGTGTCTTTTCCAATAGCCCTTCAGGATCATTTAGCACAGGGTACCTGATTTTAACTTTCAGTTTCCTTCTTAAGAGGCTTCATATCCAGCCAAGGGTGCAGAATACTGTCAGCTGGAATGTAATAGTTCTCATGTTGCCTGTGTGTTGGTGTTAATTCATTACAGAAGCTCATTTATTCTCAACCTCTGACTTAACTGACAGCTTAACAGAGCTGTTCAGATCAGTGCATAGTTCACCCCACCTCCCTTGAGAAACTACATGTAATTTTGAGGTGGTTCATTTTTGTGTTGCTATGATGGATGTAGTCCTTTGTCTTTGCCTATTTTGATCTGATTTCTCAAAATTTCTTTCTCAGAAGAGCAAAAGATCTCCAGATATCTTCAGTCCACACATGGACTGATTGTGAACCAGTTGTGGGTTCTTAGGAAACAGCGATTATGCAGAAATTCACTTCCATCAGCACAATGACAAATAGTAAACAAAGTGAGATGTCTCAGAGTTAATAAAAGTGCAGACAGTCATGTAGAAACCTATTGACATTCTCTGGAATAAGTGAGCTTTTTTCCAGGCTTTTAATAAATAACTCACCAGCCCATTTATAATTAATTGTATTCCAAATGAGAATTGTCCAAGTATTTTTACTTCTCTTTTATCTATGGGAGCACAGTTTGCAACACAGCTGTTGATTAATAGGGTTCTATGAAAAGCACATAAGAATTAATTAGTTAATTAACAGACCAGAATTTCTGAACCTTTGAATCTTTGTGGAGCCCTGAAAATCCTCCAGTGTGCATGAACTCTTTATAGTAATATTTGGCCTTTCTCTGCTCGTTCACCCTGTGCAGGCACGAGGAGTTCGTGGGTGTCTCAAACTGGAAACTGCTGAACCAGACTGACAGTTCTCACGTACATACAACCTTGCCAGTTCATTAAATCAGTTAGAAATCAGTTCTGCCTTTGGCAAAACCATAGTTTTTTTTCCAGTTCAAATGTCTGTGTTCCTTCATGCAGAAAGTGACTTGCTGAGGCCAGGTGAGGATTCACTGCTCCTGAGAGAACTCCCTGTGTGTGTGTGCATGTGCAGCAGGGAATGGTGTCTCTTCCTTCATAGGTTTTGCTCTTCCTGAGCGTTCAAAGCCTGTCACAGTGCCCTAATGCCCAGAGTTGAGGAGCACTTGGAGTCATCTTTGTGGCTAAGCTGTAAACCCAAGTTCTGATTACTCAAAATTGTGTGGTCCTGGTATGAGCAGGTGTTCCTGACACCTGGTATCCCAGCCAGAATTGGTTAAAATAATGAGAGCTGGAATACCATGAAGCGCTTGTTCTACATTTGCCCATCTCTGACTCATTCTCACGCTTTGTGATATTTTAACATTTTTAGTTGTGAGGGAGCTTCAGAACTTACTGAGACCGAATCTTGTTACTGTGACCTGTTTTGAGATCTCTGCATACCTGCCTGAAAGAGATTGAACAAGGTCTGGTTTAAATGCATGGAAAACAGGAGAATGCTTGAGTGAGGTCACTGTCATGTCATGCTCAAGTACTTCAGGGGTACCTGAAGAGGAGTCTGTCCTTGCATATTGCATTGTTACAGCAAACTCTTAACACCAGCTGTTTTTCCCTTGACACTCTTCCATTTCAGTCATATTTTTACTTGTGCTTTAACAGTGTATATTTCTTTGAAAATCCTTAGCGATAACTGGAAATTAAGTTGCAGCTGGATTGATTATGGTTCTGTATTGGCTATTGCAATATTGGCATACCTACCCGATATACTTTGGTTTTAGGCAAGAGCAGCAAAGTGCCTTGCTGACTTTGTCCTATTTTTCCAAGTGTTTATATCTTTCTGTCCCTGGGGCATGTGTTCCTCAAGTCTGTTTGCTCCTTTAATGTCATAACTATGACTGCTTTAACACACAGATCAAAATGATTCTATTAATTAGTTTCTTGATTAACCTCTTTTGGGATAATTCTGTATAATTCAATGTCAGGAGAACTCTTTTAGTGCAAAAGCTCCCTATTCAAATGTCTATTGAAATCATCAATATTTCAGCTATTTCAGTATTGTATGTCCCTAGCCAAATTCTATTTGCATTTTGTTTTCTGTGGCACCTGGAAGCCACCTTCTTTGGGATTTGTGGAAACTAAACAAGAAAACTCAATCACAACATGTAGAAAGAAATCAGATTTCCAAACCCCCATCTTTCCAGTTTTACTTTGCACGTTGTGATGGCATAACTTAACCTGCAGTATTTCACAGTTGTTGGTTGAGAATCTCCTGGCCTCTTGGGATATGGTGTGGTCCTCCCAGATTCACAGATGGAGTATGAAGAAATTTCTATTTGAGACTTCAGAGGAAGTTTGTGGGTGGAGGCTCAGTGAGGGCCTGTCCCTCTCTCCAGCATCTTCTTCTGCTAAAGAAGTTAGTAAATCAAATGCAGAGATGGTAATTCAGACCCTGCAGTCAAAACCAGCCCCTCTGGCCTGTTTTAGGTGTAGTTTAGGGAGCAGATCTATTCTGTGATGTGAAGTTGTTAAATGGCAGGGTTACTGTGATCCTGTTGGATTCTCTTAGCCCATTAAGATGATTAATGGGTAAATTGAGTTACTCTCATTGTCTTACCTGTCACTCTCTAACATGTGATATGTTACAGATTGTGAGTATAGCTAATAATATGAAAAGCTGGAGGGGTTTATGTTCCTCCAAATGTGGTTTTTACTCCCCAGCTGTGCTAGCTGATCTCCTGAGATACCTTGTCTTATGAGCTTGGGCTTTTCTATAACATTAAATAGTGTATGATTGAAAGGGACCTTCTTGATGAGCTAGTTCAGCTCTCTGCTAGCCTGTGGAATATCTGCTGTCTCTCTTACATTGCAAGTTGTCTCAATACTCCTGCTGTTTGTTCTTTTCTCAGTTGTGTGTGTCTGACTTGTGGCTTGGGTGTATTCATGGCTAATTGGTTCCTGTTGGGCATAAATTGACATCACCCTTTAGTTTCACTGACTCCTAATTTCAGCCCCACTCCTCTCAGCATGTGAGGTCAATGAAGCAGTCTGTTTTGTCGGGCATAAAATACTCTGGGCTTTGCTTATTTTGCAGCCAGTGAATATTGATGGCTCATGTTTTCATGTGGAGCAACTAATAGCCCCAAGCTTTTCCTCCCATCGCTGTTTCTGAGTGATGAGCTCCCCGAGTGCCCTGTTCATTACTGAACTCAATTTCATGTGTGACACTCTGCATTACAAGATTTGTGCAGCTCTTCCCGCATGGCGTTATAATCCTCTTTCCTACATAGATGTGCTTCCCAGTTTTATGTCTTCTACAAATGGCTTTGGGAGACTTCAGGATCCCGCAGGAAGGGCATTAGTAGGAATATCTGCTGAACTGAGCTCTGAGGTAAATCTATTAAGAAGTCTGTTAGCACCTTGCTGGCATTTTGATATCTTCTTGCCGTGGCCAATTTCTTACTCACTTTAAAACCCTTTCTTTTTTTTAATCACTATAAAAGCTTCTCTCTAGTTCTCATGTAAATTTTCCATGTGGTATAATTCATGATGCTCTACCAAACTACAAACAGGGTACTACATTCCCTTCCTCTTGAAACTCTGTTCTTTTTCACCAGGAAAAGATGGATGTTTAGCTCTCACTCAGGAATGAAACATCTTCAGTAATTGCATGCCAGAATGGGGTGGAAAATGCAACTCTCTCCGCAACTTTAAAATTTGTTCTGTGGTTTTGCATCCTACTGAGATCAAACTGGTGGGATTTTTTTTTCATTGGCTTTTAAATATAGCTACCAACTTGTTATTCTCCTGTCAAAATGTGAATTAGTCTGACAGGGGGTTAAAAGAAATCTTCACAGGTTCTCCTGTGATTTTGTGTGCTTGTGTTACAGTTCGGGGATGGAAGTTTCCTGCTTACTCTGGTGTAAGTGTGTTAAGTTATTTGAGTTTTGTTTCCATCTTCGGGTGATACAGGCTCTTCCCATGAATTTGCTAACTGGTCCGTGGCCAGCCATTTCCTCTTCATTGAAAGCTGAGTCACAGCATTAATTTAACTTTAAAATTATCTTACATTTCTATCCTGTCTTCATTGTATGGTGATCCTGCTGCTTTTACCCCAGTTCTGTTCCTATTCATATGACTGAAGAACCTTTTGGTACAGCTTGTAATAGTCTTTGTACAGTCTTACTTGAATTGCTCATTTCTCTTTTTTTTTCCTGCATATCTTTGATAGCTCTTCTTCTTGACCTTTTTTTAACATCCTTGTAGATTGTCAAACTATTGCTAACATCTCTTTGGAAGTAACTTGACAACCCTTTTTTTTTATCCTTGAAATATAAAATCCTGATAGCTTTAACACCATGGGCTTGAAGAACTTCCAGGCCTCATCCACATTGAAATTCCTGGACTCCTCAGTCACAGGTTTTTAAGCTGCATTTCTTAACTTACCAAAATTCACACTTCTTAAATAAAATCTGTTACAAGTGTGTGCGGGTTATTTTTAATTTAAACTGAATTGCATTGTGATTGCTTAACCTGCAGAATTTTCTTGGACTCCCTCATCCACAGAGGTGGTGACTACTTTCCAAAATACAAACCCTTGCCTCCATGTGGTGAACTCCCAGTGCTGTAAGTGGGTGTTGCCTGCAAGGAGCAGCTGCAAGGAACACGTTTATTTGGATTTTTTTTCCATAATGATATAAAAAAGCATGAGCCCAAGAAATTTTACAAGGCTTCAGTGTGCAAAACCACAGTAGGGTTCCTCTATGTTAACAGACTGCTAGTTCTGTTGTTGTCCTTCAGCATAAATAACCTTAGCCAAAAGGAAGCTTTTTTGTAGGAAAGGAATTAAACTGGCATTAAAAAATCCACCAGCACAAACAGCCAGGTGACAGTAAAACATAGTGGTGACTGTGTTTGTAACCAATCTCTTTCTCTTGACACTTTAAGTGAATATTTTACTGTCAGACAGAAGAAACAGTGAGCAGGATCTGTCTTCCTGCACACAATATTAACATGCTCTCGGTAGCAGCACTGAGGACGTTCTGGCTTTAAGGTGTCTTTAGGAATTTGGTCTCTTTTAATTGAAATGTATGAAAGGAAGGAGTTTAAAATACCCAAAGTAATTGCTTCAGTTACATTGGTGATGTAAAGAGGCCTCAGCAATACAACAGATTTCCCAGCTGGTTGTCTTTGTGCTCGAAGGTTACATTTGGCTAATCAAAAAGGCTTTTCTATGTGATGTGTGTGTTTCAAGAATAACTTGAAGGATTCTTACCTAGATGTTCACCTCTGGTTTTATTTAAACATTTTGGGCTCAGTGGAACAGGAGTGTAATCTGTGACTTCAGTTTGTTTCCCCGTGTAGAACGTTCTGCTTGGTGAATTATTTTAGGGTTCTGAGAGGATGTTACTTCCCACAAAGCAGATAATATTTTTGAGTCTCAAAGGCCAGACACACTTACCAGGTCTGTACATAGAGAACTGTTAATCATGGTGACAGACAAACTTCCAGGGGCAAGCTGACATTTGAGGTTATTGAATCAGAAGACAGTTGGGATAAGTTTAATGGTGGGTAAACAAATATCTAAAAAATGGAAGTTTCAAAATTTAATTTAAAAATGTATTTTTAAAGTGGTTGCCATTAAGCCTGCAGAGGCATGTGAGGCGTTTCTAAAATAGATCAAGTCACAGCTCATGGAATAGTGCATGATCAGTCATGTCATTCAAAATTACCTGCCAACTGCAGGCACAGGCAGGGGTTTCTTTTCCTTGTGGGATTTTTTCCCCTTCCCTGTGCAGTTATAAGTCGGAGGATGAGTGCTGCTTCTTTGTCATCTGTGTCAGCAGAAGCTTAGAGCGAGGTAACCTGAAGTACGACTTTAATACACTGGGTTAGAACAAATTAAACCTTAGGATATATCACAGTGAATTATCATCATGAAATGGCAGATGGGACATCAGAGTTGGTGGAACAGTGACATAAAGTTACAGAGTGAGTCACTGGCAAAGCTGGAAGGAGTCAGGATTTTTAGGCATTATCTGGGAGTTTAATCACTAGTTTTCCACTGCTCAGGAGTGGCTGGTGCCAGTTTAATCTGGTACCAGGTACATGTGTTCCGGCTCATTTTATTTGCTCTGAGACAACGTTTGTGTGGTATGTTGTAATTTTTGATGGAGAATTGTAATAAAATAGTGGTCTTTTTCTTATTGCAGTGAAGAGGAACCTGCTGCACCCTCTTCCTTTCTCCCCTACTGTGAACTGGTTAATAATAGTTTTGTTATTTTCCCAAGGTTTTTGTTAACTAACACTCATTTTAATATTTTAACAGGTATGTAACATGATGATGCACTTCTGTCTTTCTGCAGAAACTGCATTTCTGTCTCAGAGCTTCACCCTCCAGAGACATTTAGGGTGATTCCCAGTTGTACACACCTGCTCTGTGTCCTAAGGGAAGGGGAAAACAGTATTGAGCTTGACTAGCTCTCTGTTTTCATGGAACTTGCTCTTTATTTCAGGAAGCAAACTGCCTGTGATACTAAACTAATATTTCCTTTTGGCAACAGGTCATAGCAAACGACAGAAGCCCACTGGTGGGTAAAGTCCACTGGGAGAAAATGGTGAAGAAAGTATCGAGATTCGGCATACGTACCGGCACTTTTAACTGTTCCAGTGACCCCAGGTATATCCTCAAAGGATTATCTGAATCCCAAGGATATCTTAAGGCTCAGCTGTGTTCTGGCAGCAGGGCTTGCTGTGCTGTAGACGGAGCTGTGACAGAAGGTGGCTTTATTCATGTTTTTATCTCTACTAAAGTCTGCTCAGAATTCTCCATTACATTATTTATCAGCCTCCTAAACACAGCTCTGCAGCTTCCTAAAGTATCATGTGGGAAATGCATGATCAGACTATGGAGAGTGTAATACAGCAATGGAAAGGAATGAACTGGAGAGTTTGGCCTTACAGTCCAGGCATTCAGGGACAGGAACTGTGTTTGCTTAGGACAAAGCCAAATATATCAGTTGTAGAGTTGTTGTATCACCATCTGGAAAGGGGAAACACAGGTTAGCATGAACCTTGCAAACAGTGCCTGCTTCCCAGAATTACTGACAAATCGTGTTCCTAACAAATGTATGTTTATATATAAACTGGCACACACCCTTGGACAACATACAGCGTGCGGTGCAGGAGTCACTGGGTTTGCATGTGATTTCAAACAAGGAAGAAGAGCAGAGCCAAAGAAGCTATTAATAATTCTCTGCTGCTGTAAAAAGAGGCTTTTTTTCAAGGTTTTGCTGGAAGCATTTGCTTTACGTGACAGGAGACTTTGTCTGGAATTCCAGTGGCATGTATGGATACGCATGTCTTACACAGTTTAAGTCCTAAATGTTTACAGAAATCTCAACGTTAATCATGAGAGGAAATTCTTAGGCTTTGTAGTGCTTATGCAAAATAATCTTGTATAATCAAAACTCTGGTATTTGAATATCTTAAAAATTTGGCAGTGTTTCTCTTTACACAGCTCCTAAGTAGTTGTAATGTTCTGATCAAATACGATGTTTTAAATTAATTCCTTTTTTTTTTAATGCAAGAAGTGTTGAGTAAACCCTTATGAATAGTTTTCATCAGGTTGGAGCTGAAATTCAGAAGAACACTGCATGCTGCAGTAGTCAGGGTACGTTTATTAGCAGGGTAATATTTTACAGCTCCTTCTAAAAATGTTACATCCAGATTCCTGAAGTGAGGAGTTGTAATTGTCTAAACATATGTTGACAGACCAAAACCAGAGAGGGTGTGGGTAAGATGGGTGGTGAGTGAGGCTGGTAGTCCCAATTTCCACATGCAGGGTTCTTTTTTGACAGTGTCTTTTGGCTCTGTCAGGCTTTGATTGTTGAAAATTGCCATGCATTTCCTAAAAGGAGGAGTAGATAAAGTGGATGTAGTGATAGTGGTAGGAAAGATGTACAAGAGAAGGGATCTTCTGACTCATCAGATTCATCTCTTAGTTATGGGGGTCTGGACCCTGACTCGGGCTTCAGCCATGAAGAGCCTCTTTTAGGTGTGGATTTGGGGTTTGTTCCATCTGCCTTCCAGATAGTGTAGATATTCTTTTAGCCCAGATAATCCAGTGGAATGTGTCTGCTTCCTGCTGTGCTGGTTTTGTGGCACGCTCTCTCACCTCACCCCTGAGCCTGTCTGCACCCTACCAAAATGGCCCCAGTAGGAAGTGGACACGTGTCAGTGTCAGAATAGACCAGGTGCTTGGCATATCTCTTTGGGATCAGAACACAAATTTAGGGACTCGGCTCCAGGGTTATGAAAAGTGATCTAACCTGTCTTTTTCTTTGTAGATACTGCAAGAGGAGGGGTTGGCTGAAATCCACGCTCATCATGTCGGTTCCACAAACCAGTACCTCCAAGGGGAAGGTCATGCTTAAGGAATACAGCGGGCGCAAGATCGAAGTGGAGCACATTTTCAAATGGATCACAGCCCACGCTGCTTCTCGGATCAAAACCATCTACAACTCGGAGCACTTAAAAGAAGAATGGAACAAAAGTGACCAGTACAGGGTGAAAATATACCTGTTTGCCAACCTCGACCAGCCCCCAGCGTTCTTCTCGGCACTCAGTGTAAAGTTTACTGGAAGAGTAGAGTTTATTTTTGTGAACGTGGAAAACTGGGACAATAAAAGTTACATGGCAGAAATTGGTATCTACAAGACACCATCGTACATACTTAGGACTCCTGAGGGGATTTACAGGTATGGAAACAACACTGGTGAATTTATATCACTACGGGCCATGGATTCCTTTTTGCGCTCGTTACAACCAGAAGTTAACGATTTATTTGTTCTAAGCTTAGTTTTGGTTAATCTGATGGCTTGGATGGACCTGTTTATTACACAAGGCGCCACTATAAAGCGTTTTGTGGTTCTTATAAGCACTTTAGGGACGTATAACTCACTATTAATTATTTCCTGGCTACCAGTGTTAGGTTTTTTGCAACTACCCTACCTAGACAGCTTTTATGAGTACAGCTTAAAGCTCTTCAGGTACTCTAACACAACTACTCTGGCTTCTTGGGTAAGAGCTGACTGGATGTTCTACTCTTCACATCCAGCCCTCTTCCTCAGCACATACCTTGGTCATGGTTTACTAATTGATTATTTTGAGAAGAAGCGAAGACGCAATAACAACACTGATGAAGTAAATGCCAATAATCTGGAGTGGCTGTCGAGCCTGTGGGACTGGTACACCAGCTACTTGTTTCATCCTATTGCTTCTTTCCAACACTTTCCTTTTGACTCGGATTGGGATGAAGACCCGGATTTGTTCTTGGAGCGGTTGGCCTTCCCCGATCTCTGGCTTCACCCTCTGATACCAACCGATTACATAAAAAACTTACCAATGTGGAGGTTTAAATGCCTCGGCGCCCATTCTGATGAGGAGACGCTGGAAACCTTTCCAGACAGCGAGAGTGACTCTGACAGTGACAACAAAGAGGTGTTCAGCAGCGACAGAGAAGCCTCGGAGGACGATGAGCTGAGCACATTTCACAGGTGCAGTGAAGGAGAGCGTCGGTGCAGCGCTGAGCCCTGTCCATGTGCCAACAGGTATTGTCACCAGGAGCCGTGCGAACGGAAAGCGAGGTCCTACGGCTCGTACAGCTCCGTGGGTGACATGGAGCCAGACTGGTCAGCCTGGCCCACCGAGATGCTGCACTGTACAGAGTGTGTGGTGTGTCTAGAGAATTTCACAAGCGGCTGCCTGCTCATGGGCCTGCCCTGCGGCCACGTGTTCCACCAGAATTGCATCGTGATGTGGCTAGCCGGGGGGCGGCACTGCTGCCCTGTCTGCAGGTGGGCGTCCTACAAAAAAAAGCAGCCATATACACACCCGCAGCCTTTGTCGAGTGAGCCCCCATCTTAGCTGTGTGCCCATGTCCTTCGTAAGCTTTCGGGATATTACTGCTTGCCTTTT
Source organism: Campylorhamphus procurvoides (assembly GCA_013396655.1). Taxonomy (NCBI): domain Eukaryota; kingdom Metazoa; phylum Chordata; class Aves; order Passeriformes; family Dendrocolaptidae; genus Campylorhamphus; species Campylorhamphus procurvoides. The sequence continues at coordinate 607,368 of WBMV01004464.1, read as the reverse complement.
AAATGTTAGTCACTTAAGAGATTACGTGGTTTTGAAGTTTTAGTTTAAATGTTAGTGCAGTGAACTAAAATATACATGATGCTAACGTTAATGACAGAATCATTTGGTTGCCTTGTATGTTGAACTGAATGCAAACTTACCGTACAATAACTTTGTTCTTTTCAACATCTGGAAACTTGATGCTGTTTTTGTAAGCACAAAAATCAAGCCTACAACAGAAGTGTATTCCAGCAAACGTTTACAGGTTAGGATGTGGGTGAAATCAAAATTCTAATCAGAGACAATTGCTTAATTTAAGTGTTTTCTTATTTTAGAGTCTGTTCAGCACATCTTTGTTGAATAATGTATGTTGTAAGACAGTACCATTTAAAAAGAAATCAGTGAAATAAATTATTTTAAAAGGAGATTTGTAATGTTAATTGTTTTGATAAATATTTTGTGTGTATGGTTACAGATGTCTTGCTGGCCTGATTTATCTGTGAAGACAATAAAAATATAACACAACTTTTGTGACTAATAAATCATCGCCTAGTGACGCAGGAATTCACTGCTCCATGGTTAGCCACTGGCCAAGCAGAAGGCAATACTTGTTTGTGTTATTTCTCTGACCAGTAGTTTTCCAGTTGATTACAAGCTGCTTTTCCAGATGGAGGCCTCTTCTACCATTTGCAGATTTGTAGGAAGCCTTTAGGGCTTTAGGGCAGTGCCTCTACAGCCTCAAACTGTCACGAAGGAGCAGAATATTGTCATGCAGTGACAAAAGTGGTTTGTAAAGGTAAAAATTTCCTGATTCCAACTGGGCTGGTATTTTTGAAGTGATTTCTGATTTCTTTGATAGTTCTTTGATGCCATAAAGAAAATTGAGCCTGTTGTTTCCTTTACATTCCAGTGTGAAACTGGGGATTTGGTTGTACCTTTCAGAAATAATCTGGCTAAAAATAACAGAGGAAAATGTTGGTTGGAAAGAAAAACATGTGGAGGGGAAGAATAGGAGATGATATAAGTAGAGGAAAAGGCCAAACTAGAAAGGTGTTTTCACTTGTCTCATTCTTTTATTTCTTGCTTAGATTTTGCCCATGTGGTGTGAAAGGAGGATAATGAAATAAAGATGATGATAATAGGAAATAAAAGCACAGGTCGCTCTTGCAGTTACAATCCATTTCTCGGTGCAGTTGGGAGGCTGGTGTTCATAATCCTGCTGGCCTTGTTATATCTGTCCAAGGTACCTGGGCATACTTGTTTTTATTAACAAGTGTTTCATGGCTCCTGTCACCAGGTGTGTTCCCAGGAGGATATTCATGTAATTATCAGAAGAGCTGTTTTTAATTGTGAGTCCTTTTTCCTCTCTTGTTTCCTTTTTCCCATGGCAGCACTGAAGCAGAGAGGTGGAAGGGGCATAATATCAGCAACTCTCCTGTGGTCCAGAAAGTCATTTTTATTCCAGTTGAGGGCTGTCAGTACATGCCCTGTCTCTGTCATTACAGCCTCAGCAGAGCCCCGGAGAGGCATAATGAGGGCAAAGATCATTTCTGCTTCCAATCTCTGTGGCAGCGTGGCGTATGTGCTTGTCGTGAGCAGCTAAAATCCTGAAACAACGTGGATTGTCTTGAAACCTGCACTGAAATGAGGCCTTGCTGGGGAAAGGGGAAGTTCTGTGAGTATAAATAAGGCTGTAGCAGAGGTGCTGCCCTACACAAGCGAGCTGCTGTTATCACTGCCCGTTGTAGCCCCTTTTTTCCCTGTTTGCAAACCTTCATGCACACCTGTTTCAGCTGAAGACTTGTTTTAATGACCTCTTCTGGTGCAATTCTTTTGATGGATGCCCTAAACTGCTGCTTAATTAGCAGGAGAGCCACTGAGGGCACATCTATATGAGCAGGTAATTATGACCAGTAGGTAGCTTTGCAGTCCCTTCGTGCCTGGGTTATATAAATTGTTGTCATCCAGTTCCTGGCGATGCATCTGTTCGAGAATCTACAGCAGCTGGTGTGGTGTACTGGGAGTCCCAGCAGGAAAGAAAAAGCAGTTGGATGTGTTTATTTTATGAAATGCTCCTGTCAGTAGCAGCAGAAGCATCCAAGTAACATTGTTTTCTACCGAGTTCAGGATCTCAGACAGCCCTTCCCCGACGCGTTGACAGTTTTAACATACGGAGAAGGGAGCAAAGACTGTGCCTGTAACAAGGTCAGCAGTTTCCCTGGTCTCGTGTTTTGCCTCGCAGGGCTGGGTTGTGCTGGTACTTGTGAAATATCTTAACTGAGATGCTAAACACTCCCGAAAAGTGGTGTTTTGTTCTCTGGTGTCTCGTGCCTGGAGGATGGAGACCAACAGCAAGGAGAAAATGTCAAATGGCTGATGTGAGGGTACTGATTTCAGAGGGTTTAACGAGGGTGATGGGTGCTTTGTGCTCCTGTAACACAGGGTGGGTTTAAATCATCTCTGATGAAGGTCTTTGCCAGTCTCAGCAAATCCTGTTAACACTGGCTTTCCCACTGATGGTGCCCAGTCCAGGACGAGACTGTTCTGCATGATATTTTGGAAGGAAAAAAGACAGTGATGAAACTACATTTTGGTAACTGTATTAAAACATCTTTGGTAATTAAATAATGAGAGTAAGCATAAGTGTAAAGTATTAGGAGTCAGATTAAGCTAACAGCACTTTTCCTTCCTAAGCTGCTGTGGGCTCCTGGTGTCCTGTGGGGCATCCCAGGGGAGAGGTCGGAGCGTGGTGTGAGGGAACCTTTGCACCAGCAGGAGGTCACTGAGGTGCCGGAGTGCAGGCACGGAAGGGGCTGAGGGAGTCCTGAGGGAGCTGAGGGTGTTCAGGCTGGAGAAAAGGAGGCTCAGGGCAGACCTTACCTGACAGGAGGGCGCAACAGTGGCCAAAAAGCCAAAGCTGCGCCAGGGGGTGCTCAGGCTGGAGATGAGGAGGGATTTGTTTCCCAGCGAGCGTGATTAGACCTCGGGATGTGCTGCCCGGGGAGGTGGTGGCAGTCACCGCGCCCAGAGGCGCTTAAAGGGAACACTGCCCATGGCCGCGGTGGCGCTGGGTCACCGGCCGGGCTCCGTGACCTCACAGAGGTCTTTTCCAAGAAATTATTCGTATGCTTATTCCGTGAATAAGTTACACAGTAAGGTACAAACACCGCCTGCCCCTTGCTCGCCTCAGCGCCTTCGGGCCGTGCGCACCCGGAGGGGGCGGGGCCGTGCGCAGCGCCCCGTGACACACGGCGTGCACCGTGGGGGGCGTGGCCAGGCTTTGGCACATGCGCAGTATCCGGCCCCGGTCGTGAGGGGAACCCGGAAGTGGCGGGCGGGGCGGCCGCCATGGGGCTGTTCGGGAAGACCTCCGAGAAGCCGCCCAAGGAGCTGGTGAGGGGCCGAGCCCGCCCTGCGGCGCCCAGGAGGCCTGGAGTGGGGTGGGGGGCGCAAGGGGATGCTGTTCGGTGTGGGGGTCTGGGTGTGTGGCGTTGCCATGGCGGCCGGAGGGCGCTGAGGAGGGGCTCGGGCACGGCCTGGGCCTGGTGGCACCCGCGGGAGCGGCAGCGGGAGAGCTCACAGCACCGAGCGGAGTCTGGGAGACTACAGGGGAGCCGGGGAGGGACTGTTCATCGGGGACTGTAGTGACGGGACAAATTGATAGAGGGAGAATTTAGGTTAGATATCAGGAAGAAGTGCATCCTTGTGGGGGCAGTGAAGCACTGGAACAGTTTATGCAGGGACACTATGGATGCCCCATCCCTGGAAGTGTTCAAGGCCAGTTTGGGTAGGGCCTTGATCAGCCTGGTCTGGTGGAAGGTGTCCCTGCCCGTGGCATTGTGGTGTTCAAGGTGCCTTCCAGCCCCTCAACATTCTGTGATTCTGTAATTGTAGCTCCTCTTGCAGACACAGCCGAAATGCTGGGACTTGGCGGGGGGAAGATGAGTCTGCAGGCAGACTGTGTGTGAGCCCTGTTTCTGCCAACAGCTTTCTGATGTCACAGTGAAATGAAATAATCGAGACACTGGTGGATTTCACCACTTCTGCTTTTCATAAATCACTACTAATGTGTTAATAAAAAAGATAATGTGATGGTAATAATAAAATCTGCTGTATGGTGAGTGGAAGATCCAGTACATTAGAGGTGCTGGAAAAGCTGCAGGGAGAAGGATGACAGACACTCTTGGAAGAGCTGCAGTGTCACAGGTGTTCCCTGCTGCTTTGAGACCCAGGAGAGCAGGTTGTGGTCATTGCCTGCTGGGTGACAGAATTACATGAGGAATGTTCCTTTGGGAGTGTCCTTTCCCTTCCTTTGCCTGTGGACTGGGCCAGAGTCTCTTCTGTTCCTGAGTGGTGGTACAGGATCCCACAGAGGGGGCTGGGGTTGGAGGCTGCTGCTCTCAGGGATGGGGAAACACATCAGACAGCTGTGTAACCCACACGGTGTGGTCGTGCTGTACTCAGGAGTGTCTGATGGCTGCTCTTTTGCCTTCTCTAACTGATGAGCTTGTGGTGTTTCCCAGCAGCACAGTGTGTCTGTGGGTCCTCTGGCAGCACTTGGAGGATGGTGCCAGGTTGTTTTTGGTGGTACCCAGCAACAGAACAAAGGACAGTGGCCATAAACTAAAACACAAGAACTTGCACCTCAGTATGGGGAAGAACTTCAGTACACTGAGGGTGGCAGAGCACCGGAACAGGCTGCCCAGGGAGGTCATGGAGTCTCCCTTTCTGAAGACATTCCAAACCCATCTGGATACGTTGCTGTGTCACCTGCTCCAGGTGACACTGCCTTAGCAAGGGGGTTGGAGTGAACGATCTCCAGAGGTCCCTTCCAGCCCTAACAATTCTAGGATTCTTTGCAGAAAACCCTGCAGAGGCACAATGGGACAGGTGTAGGGAGAGGTGATGTTGGCCCTCTTGCTGTCCTGAGCACTCCCTGGGAGTGCAGGCTGTGATGACTTCACAGGCCATAACAGGCATATTGAGAAATCTATTAATAGTAGAAAAATTCCTTTCCTCCTGTTAACTGCAGCTTCAGAAGGAAGAAGTAGTTGTTTCTGCTCCCTAGCTGGGAAAACAGCACCACTTGCGTCGTGTCTGAGAGCAGCTGTGCTCAGGCTACAGTCCCTGGGCGGGGCTGAAGGGAGTGGTCTGAGCACTGCAGGAGCGGGGTGATGATGGGGAGAGGCTGAGGTTTTCGTGATGGCATTGATTTGCCCTGAGTTCATTTGTATGCCCACTCTGTTGGTGGGAGATAATTTATGTATGAACAATACAGGGCAAACAAACATCTTCAGCCCTTGTGAGGAGCTGGTGTTGCATTTCTGCCTGTCCAAAGCTGGGGATCTGCTATGCATTCAATGCCATGTTGGGATTGTTTGAGTTTAAAAAGGCTTTTTCCTCCAGTGTTGTCAGAGTTGGCTCTCTTCATCCGAGTGTTCTGTTGGCTGACTCTGGTGTGGTGCAGTGCTGTGAGAATGATGGTTTTGTTTAGATCAGCAGTGGGAACAGAGTAGCATCATTAGCAGGGAGTTGTGCTCGGAGTAATTATCCTTGCTCCGTTGGATGAGGTCCCCCTGTTCCCAGCTTTGCCACCTCTGTGCTGCCTTGTGCCGTGGTTTGTATCTGTGTCCCACTGTCCTGTGTGAGATGGGCACTAATGGCTTCTTCACAGACCAGAAACTGCTGTGTCTGAGGTAACTGTAAACCTGGACGAGAGACAATGGGATTTCTTCCTCCTCTTGCACACAAAACAGGAGATGAGTGCTGGGAACACCAGGGAAGGCAGAAGTGCCCAGGTTTAGAACAGTCTCCTGGCAGTGCTAAGAATGAGCTGCCAAAGAGGTTTCTGCTGTCAGAGTTAGCAGAGATTGATGACAACACACAGCCAGTCATGGTTTAATGGTGTCTTTGTGCTGGGTTGTGCATCCCAGGGACAGAACCTGCGAGTCCTGCTGTGGTTCATGTGACAGTTGCTGATTGTGCTTGTACAGGAAAGCTTAATATGTGTTGGTTTGTTCTGGAGTAAAACCTATAGAGCAAATCTGTTTTACCTGTCTCTTCCTCTGGCTTTTTCCCTCTCTCCCATAGCCCATACTCAAAAGAAGGACCTTTTTAGCTTCCTTTCAGGCTGAGCAATGACTCTACATGACATTTTCTCTCTGTTCTGAAGAAAAGAGAGGAGGCCGCAGTCGGTCGTGCAAGGGTTGAGTTCTTTTCTCCCTGTAAAAACTAGAGGTACAGGAGCTTTCTGAAACCTTTTTGAAACTTCCTCACCTTTCTTTACACACAGAGCTCTGAAGAGCTTTGGGTTTGTTGGGTTTTTTCAGCAGATTTTGTGCTTGGGCACTTTAGATGGTGGTTATTGTCTGCCTTCAAAACATGGTCTCATTCATTGTGAACAAGAGCATTTCTGAGACCGGTAAAAGCCTAAATCTGTTGACCTGCTGGGCTTGTGCACTGAAGAGAACTTGATTTACGCTTCTGTTATACAGCTCATTCAAGTAGACAAAGCTTTTTATTTGAATTTTTAAAAAAGCACATAAACATTGTGATTTTCATAGGAAACTGTTCATACAGCCAACCAGACTTATTGAGTGGCCTGGTCTCTGGCAGGTACAGTGTGCCAGTGGGTCCATCAACTGGAGATCGTTTAATACTTAGGGTTTTTTCTGGATAATAGGCAATATCTGTGCTGCTAAGAATAAAAGTAGCACCAGAGCTTCTACTCCAAAGGTCTAAAGCCTCTCAGTGTCTCCAAGGGGGTTGTAGTCAAGGCAGAGATGGGTACTTTCGAGGTGTGTCCAGTGACAGGAGAGGGCTGTGGCTAGAGGAGAATTTTGAATCAGACATGAGGAAAGGTCTTTACCACAGGTGGGATTCAGTGCTGGAACAGATGCCCAGAGTGGCTGTGAAGTCTCTGCTCTCAAACAGTATCAAAGCTCAGTGGATGAGGCCCCAGATGACCCGTCTGAACTCTGAGCTTGATCCTGCTTTGCGCTGAGGGCTGGAGACCTCCTGTGGATCCTCTGACTGAAATGGGTACCAGCACTCTTGGTGCTGTCATCCTGTGCCAGAGTCTCTGCCTTATGCAGAAATCCCCTGTGGCAAATTCCCTCTGCACAGCAACACGGCTGTGCTGTGGGAAGCCAGCCAGGCAGGGAGTGTCTGATTCACAAATCACATCATCAAAGAGTTTCATTTGGAAGGCGTCTATAAAGGGCCTCCTTAATTCCTTGCCTCCTTAATTCTGAACATTCAGAGCAGTGTAGTAAGTGGTGGTATCTCTGCAATGTTCTGGGGTTTTCTGTTTGGATAATGAAATATTTTAACATCACTCCTCACTTAAAGCTTATGTGTTTTGAAGTGCTGCTTTTGATACTGAATGTTTACATTACATGAAAGTATAAAAGCATAGTTTTAAAACTGGAATTTCAAGTAACTCTCACTTTCTCTTTTTAAGGTCAATGAATGGTCCTTGAAGATAAGGAAAGAAATGAGAGTGATTGATAGACAGATCAGAGGTTTGTACTTGTCTCATTTTCTGGTTTTCCTCTCCTTGTCTCCCTTCAAGATTTTTTTGCTTTAATTGGGGCAGACTGTGAAACTTAATAATCTAGGGTACTCTGTCATGTCTGGAATAAAGATGAATTGATCCTGGGACTAGATTTAGTCTGTGTTACAAAAATGGTGATGCTGTGAAGTTCACCAAGCAAAATTTTCAAAAAAGAACCCGAAAATTTATGCTCCCAGTAAGACATAATGCTGTTAAATCCCTTTGGATAACATGAATGAAACTGATTATCCGGAATTTTACCCCCACTGATTTAATGAGTAGTATTAGTGTGGTATGTAATTCCAGTGCAGAAAATTCCACTGATGTGTACTGGTGTGACGTGCACATGCCAACAAAAGTAGCTTGCTGTCAGCTTGGAAAAATAAACACAAGTGAGGAAGGAAAAATAAAAGTGTTTTCTCAGTGGGTGGGTGTTTTGCTATTCAATTATGAACATGACACTGCTGAAAGTGTCCTGAAAAGCAGAGGAGTTTATTATTATTGCACTGCTGTTAGTTCAAAATTTGTTCTGCCTTCTTCCTGCCTTCCCTGAATCTGAAAATAGGTTTGGGGCTAGGTTTTGTTGTCCCCTTTTTTGTCTTCTATCCTGCCCTAGGGCTTTGTCTGTGGTATGTGCTGGCAAAGGATATTTTGTGTCAGAATCTGGTTACCAGGCACATGCCTGTTCTGAGGGACTCCTCAAGGAATATGTTCTTCCTTCTCAGTTCATCCCCAGCCTCCGGAGTAACCTGGGCAGGGTTTGTGTCTCCCCCCACTTGTAGATTTATGAGTTGGTTGGAGAGAGCTGCTCGTGCAGTACAAAGTCTGTCCTCATCTGTAAAATGAGGAGCAGAGTTTATGCCTTTTCCAGGAAGACTGATGTGCAGGGATGTTCATTATCTTGTGAATTGTTTTGCATTCTCCAGGGCACTTTGTGTGGCTGTATCAGGTATAGAGGAACTGCAACGTGGTTGATCTTATTGATCTTACTTTTCAGAAGTCACATCTTCCATGGGAACAAACTACCCATGTGTTCACTATTGATGTTTACTGAAATTTTGGTTTTCTCATAACTTTATACATGCCATAATACTTTTAATGGTATAGGTATTGGGTTATGTGGTAATCTGATATTTTGGTGTAGATGTAAATCTGAATATTGTTATAGCTCAAGACATGTCTGTATTTCAGAGTCTTACATTCAAGAAATACATTTCAGCACTGATCACCAACCACCTGCTATTCTGATAATTCCTGTTAAAGTACAGAACATCTTTGTGCCAGGATTTCACATTTTACCAAGTGTCAGCTATGGAAGAACATGGTTGTGCTGGACACTTCCCAGGCTAGCAGGCTGCTCCTGAAGGATGGCAGCCACATGCCACTGGACATTTTCTCAAAAATTATCCACTCTAGTTGGATTCTGCTGTGCTTTGCTGCAGCAGCTGAGCCTTACACAGGAAATCCCTGCAGTGTTTGACTAAGGATGCTCAGCAGAGACCTGTCTTAGCTTCCCTGGGGAAGGCTGTGCAAGATGTGTTTGGATATGGCAAAACTAGATCCACCTGGGATGAACTGAGTGGGCTTGGATCACTGGAACACTTGGCTAGCCCAGTCAGTGCAGTTACTAATATAGCAACATGCTGTTTGAAACCATCTGTTTTTGAATTCCTGTGTGTAGGTTGCTTTGGAGGGCTTAGAAGGTGTCCTTGTTACTTCAGAACTGAATTTTTTGAGTTGATATAATTGGATTAATACTGTAACTTTGTGGTTTGCTGAGCTTGTAAGTCCTTCTTGCAGGTGCTTTGGGCTGCTTTGTCCCTCTGTGCTGTAGAGGGACTGGGACAGTCACTTTGGCTCACTCAGGGGGCATTGACCTTTAAAGATGGAGCTGATTGTTCTTGCCTGCTTGTGCCACTGATCTCATATTCAGCTGTTGGCCATGCCAGTGACAGCACTCCAGTCTGGATGTAGTCACACAATACTTGTGGTTGTTTTCAGCCTGACAGAGGCAATGCTGTAATTCCTCAGTAATGCTGGAGTTCTTCTGGTGCTGTTTTCTGCTGGGCCACTTCAGCTCTTTCTTACCTGCTCAGAAGTACTGGGATTCAGCTCAGTCCTGTGTCTGACATGCAAATGTCATCAAGCTTGTGGCATTTCTGTAAATAACAATGAGGAAGCAGCAAGGGTATGTTTTTCTAATTATGATCCTACAGCTTTCTGCCTGTCGTTTTGGATAAAGGCCCCATTGATACTGAGAGAATGACTGGTCTTGAGTACAGGGTTCATTAACATCAACATGAAAAGCTGCATCAAAGTCTCCAGGTTGGCCTGTGCCAAAAAGTGTGTACTGATGTCTTTATTTTTATAAAAGGGCAACTTCTGATTCTTGCTGACGTGTAACTTGTCTGGTATAAATCCAGAAGACTCAAAACTAAATTTGAGCAGAGCCTTTTCTAGAAATAATTGTTCTTGTGGTCATCTCCATTGGCTGTTTGCAGGAAAGTGAGCCTAACCCTTACTGTGTCAATTCTTTATTTACTCTGGGCTTTTTGGGGTACCTGGTTCCTGCTGTTCACAGCCAGTGTTACCTGACAGGACAGAATTAGGAACAGTCACCTCAGATGTGCTAGAGAAACTGATGGTATTTAAGGAATCCTATTCAGTGTTTAATACTTAAAATCCAACTTGGTGCTCCTGCTTAGTTCAGTATTCCCACTCCAGCACACTCTTAAAAAAAGCTGGTGAACTAAGCTGGATGCCAGGAGAGTTTGAACAGGTTGTTTTAAGTTAAATCTAATGATTCCCTGGCCATACTAGTTTTTCCTGACGAATTATCCATATCTTCAGCCCCAGCCAGCTCATGATATGAGTGTGCTGGTTTATAGGAACACCTAATGCATGTGTGCTTAAAGTATGACCAGTAGAAACTCAGGACCTTGACTCCTGAAGTGCAGGTGTAGTGGCTGAGTGTCCAGTTGAGGCTCAGTGAGTCGTGCCTGACAGGAGAATAATTAAGTCTACCTGCAAGGATGAAGGCTTTTTTTTGTCAGTAATTAGCAAATCTGTGATTCTGAGAAACTCTTAAATTTGTGGATGGTTATGCCTTACGTTTTTTTTAAGGGAGTATATATGTAAACCTTTCGAGAAATCAGCCTCCTACAATCCTTCTGAATGTGGTTTTTTTTTGAAAAAAACACAATTCAGGGATTTAGAAGTGTCAACAGTTTTGCCTACAACAGCCCTCAAACTCAGTTGAAGGTGGGCATGTGGGTGTAAGCTTTGAATGTGGTCTGACAAGGAAGTATTTTTGCTAGTAAAATGCCTGTCTGCCTTCTGTGACTGATAGTTTAAACTCCTCATGACATCTTTGTTCCTTCCTGGTGAAGTGGGTTTATCTGGTGATGGACAGGGAAGAGGAAATCTTGTAAACAGCAAATCAGTGCAGTAGTCTTAAATTATTCATGTATATATTACATATGTATGTATTTATTTATGTAGTTTTATATCAGGCCAGTTTAGTAGTCAGCAGGAAGTTACTTTAAAGTTGTAAGTCAAGGAGTTATCTCAGAGAACTTTGTTCTTACTGGAATTTTTCTCCTTCTTTAGAATTCCTCTTAGTCAGCTCAGCGTCATGCAGTAGTATTCCCAGACAGTCCTTCAGAGTACCCTTAACTACAAGGGAAATTACAGAGCTGGATGTTCAGTAATGAGAATTCTCCTGTTAATATTTAGTTGAATTAATCAGCTAACATGCAAATCAGCCTAGAACAAGGTCTTTGAATAACAGAGAGAATCTGAAATCAAGCAGAAACGATTCTTTGCATTGAAAACACACCCCAACAAATGACTGATCTCTCATTCAAATCCTCAGCAGTTTATTAGTACTTGCTGTGTTTTTCTGCACTCCAGATATCCAGAGGGAAGAGGAGAAGGTGAAGAGGTCTGTAAAGGATGCTGCCAAAAAGGGTCAGAAGGACGTGTGTGTGATCCTGGCGAAGGAGCTGATCCGCTCTCGGAAGGCCGTAAGCAAACTCTATGCATCCAAAGCCCACATGAACTCTGTTCTCATGGGGATGAAGAACCAGCTCGGTAAGAACACATTCTGAGCCCGGGCACAATGACTGTTACAGTGTTAGAGGGGAGGTCTGAGGATTCCATGGTCAGAATTGAGGTCAAATGCAGGCAGACCTTGAATGTGGAAGCAGCTGTGCTCCTGGGAAAGGCAGCTGATTCCAGGGGGCTCCAGGATCCAGGGAAGTTGCTCCCACAGCAGGCCCAGAGCTGTGAGGCTGCTGCAGTTCCACATCCCCACATCCAGCCAGGCTGAGTCCCTAATCCCAGCAGGCACACCACCACACACTTGGAGCAGAGCCTTTCCCAGCACCCTGTAAACACACACAGCTTTCACTCAGACATGAACAGCTCCATCCTGCTCTTCCTCTTCAGTGATGAGGACTAAGATCCACTAGTAGAACATACGGATATATATATGTACACAATAGCTGGGTTGTTCCAGGAGCTGCTCTCAGATGTTCCATCTAACCTGGCCAGTTATCCAATACTTGGCCCCAGATCTCCTGCTTTGCCTGAGCTGCTGGTACCTGGTCCTGCAGGGCCCTGAGATTTGTGTGTTCCCTGGTCCACCCCAATCCCTCCTGTTCTCCACCTTTGGCTGTTACCCAAAGTTCAATCACATTCCTGCAATCCCGTTAAAATATTCATAGTAGGTTTTTCTTGAGTCCAAGCATGCTCTTCTCCCTCACATCCCATAATGAGTCCTGTATCCCTGTAGGCAGTAACCCCTGTCAGTCTGCAGGATGCTCTGGGGGCTGTTTCCCCTCTGCCCTGTCTGGATGGGTGTCCCACCTTGGGCTCTGAAGTGGTCTGGGGGCTCCCATTTCTAGTATCCTGGGGTTCCTGCCCCTCACTGTTCCCTAGATCCTTGCTGGCTCCCTGTTTCCTCCAACCAGCTGCTCAGCAGATCATTGTTGCTCTAGCAGGAGTTTGGGGACACTTACAACATCTAAATGAAGAATTCCTTGGTGTGGATGAATCCATTTGGCCCTTGGCTTAATATCTGTTCTCTGTAAACCCTCCTTGGCCCTGTCTGCTCCTCCAGAACCAGCCTATTTCCCTCATTTCTTACCCACCTCAGAAATCTTTTGTAATAGACTTCCTGCAGTATTTTCCATAGCTGAAAACATTCCAGACTGTAACAAGCAGAGCAGAAAGCTTTAAAGAGAGGGAAAGACTTGCTGGAGGATAACATACAGCTGAAATGGCCAAGTATTTCCCCCAGCCCAGCATTATCCAAATGGATTTTAACACTGGATGAGTGATAAATCAGGAGCTGGGTTATGAACTGTCAGTGAAATCTTACAATACCTCAAATGTGGCTCCCCACGTATTTCACTCAGAAAATACAAGTAGGAGCATCCTTGCAGTTTAAAGGTGTCCCTTAAAAGATAAAACTCAAAGCAGCCTCCTCCTTATTTACCACTGCCAGCATCTTCATCTTCCTGAGACTGTTCTGATACACTTAGGAAATAGGAGGGAATCCTGAATTCAGTCTGGGGTTTGTATTGACTTGGGAAATGACTGGTCAAGGCAATGTTTCTGTTAGTTCATTAACATTACAAGTGTAAGGCTCTTAAGAAGTTATTAAAATGAAAATAATGTATGCTGTACCTTCATTTTGCTTCGTTAAGGAGTGACCATTTTATATACAAACAGGTAAGTTCTCCATGTCTAGGAAGCTGTGAAGTTAGATGGCAGAATTCAAAAACCTCACAGTTCCCTTCATTACTTCTTTTTTTACCTTAGTGGATTGACATACAAGGGGAGCTTATAAACTGAGTTAAAAAAATATTCTGGAAGAGTATTGTTAAATCCAGTTTAAACTGCTTCAGTATTAATTTTCAGGCTCACTCTTTGCTGTGGAACTACTGTAGTAGAATTTCTGTCAGAGTTTCCAGTACCCAGTGCTGGGCAGGAGGTCCCTGGTTCCAGCAGTCCAATGTGGGGCTGGACTGCATCTCCACTGGTGAAACCCTCAGCAAGACCTCTGACTGCTGAGGGGCCTGGGCAGGAGCACCCTGGGGGCTGGTGGGTTGAAATCTCTCTGCAGGCGATTTGGGTTGCTCCAGATGATTGAACAGGACCAGTAGCTTTGCTGTAAACATGGATTTTCCAATGTGGGTACTATTGGGGCTTTTCCAGGAAGGTAGTGAAAAATTAAGGAGTGGGATGCCTGTTTCTTTTTTTAATTAAATTGCCTGAATGTAAATAAATTCCCATATAGAGAGGATGTAATTTTTCTGCTTTTGGCAGTACATGGATCATTCAAGCTTTTTTCTATGCCTCTCTTTCACAGCTGTCCTCAGAGTAGCAGGCTCATTGCAGAAGAGCACAGAAGTCATGAAAGCTATGCAAAATCTAGTGAAAATCCCTGAAATCCAAGCAACGATGAGGGAGTTGTCCAAAGAGATGATGAAGGTAAGATCTAGCACATAAATCAGACTTGGGTGAACAAGAGGTGGTTCCTTTTGCGTGGCCCCTTTGACAAAGGGCTTGTGAGAGCTCAGGACATTCTATGGCCAGTATGATACTGGATTTAAAACATCTACCTCAATGTCTCCATGTGAGTTGAAAGTCTCTGACACAACTATGGCATCTTCAACTACCAAAATTTGTTTGCTTTTTCCCCTATTACCACTTTAGACTCCTTAGTTCAAATCAGTTTATTTCTAAATAGTTTTACCAATGCGCACCATCATGGTAAACAGCAATGTTTGAAAACATTGAAATGTTTTCAAATGCAGGTAGAAGCAGGGCAAACTTTGTCAAACAGCACTTTTACAACGTTACAGCTCCTGCTGCATGATGGAGGTTCATATTTCCCATGGTTGTAGCAAGCTGGTGGTTGTTTAGATGTGCAACAATGAATAACCAGCTTGAGGGTTTCAGAGTGAGAATACATCTGTTTAATCCTCAGTTTTCTTCCTGCTTTTCTTGTGCACCAGTTGTAGAGGTCTGTGCTTACACTGAGGGCAGGTGTGTTGCCCACCCTCCTGCTACAGCACAGCCTTGATCCTTGAGTGACCAGGGGCTTGTTAAATGCCTGGAGAGGTGTAAGCTGATCTTCCAAGTAGGAAGTGTGTCCTCTTACTCTGCTGTTTCCAAAGGCATCACACACTGCCTTGTTGTTTCCTGCTAGGCTGGAATTATAGAGGAAATGCTGGAGGACACCTTTGAAGGCCTGGAGGATCAGGAGGAGATGGAAGAGGAAGCAGAGATGGAAATTGACAAAATCCTTTTTGAAATTACAGCTGGTGAGTTTGTGGGTGTTGCTGAGGGCGGAGCCTCCCCTCTGTTCAGTAAGACACAGCAATTTAAATCTTCATCTCTTCTGGCTCAACTCTGCTCTCCCAGTGGTGTCTCTGCCTTTGGTCATGGGCAGGGAGCTCTGACAAACTGGTTTCTCAGGGAATACTGGCTGAGGTGGCTGGTGGGGCTCAGCAAGGCAGAACTAATGTCCATCAGCTGCTGTCTGTGCTGTTCTGTAATTGAGGCTCTGACAGATCTGTGTTGGTCTGTGCAGTGAATCTTAACAAGGTGAAACTTGTACGATTGACTAGATACTGTTATTAACAAAGCCAGAAATAAACTCAGCTGCACTGCTTTGAGCAGGGTGGATTTTGGGGTGAGTCCTTACTGTAAAATGCTGTGTCTTGAGTTGTTTGGGGAAAAAAAAATGAAAAACAAAACAAACACACGAAAACCCCTCCTAAAACCAAAGCCACACCTTCTGCCTTGATCGACTGGTTTAGTTATTTGACTTAGAGAATGCTTAGAATGCTGCTTACCCAAATGTCCTGTGACAAACCCAAGTGCCAGGGCCGTGTTCAGCTGTACCACATTGACGATGCAGCTCCCGCCCTGCTGGCACCTCGTTCCCAGTGCCTGGCGCGCTGCCCTCTCTTGTTTCTCACATCCTGCTGTGCTTTTTCCACCCTGTTTCCTGGCTGGAGCAGAGGGGGAGCCTCCTCCCAGCAGAGGGAGCACAAAGGCCGGTCCGTGCTGCTGCTGTCCCTGAAAACCACCCGTTATGAAATGAGGATGTGACACACGCTAACCACCTGTCTGTCATTGCAGGGGCCTTGGGTAAAGCACCCAGCAAAGTCACAGATGCCCTTCCCGAGCCTGAGCCCATGGGAGCAGCTGCTGCTGTGGATGAGGAGGAGGACATCGAGGCGATGCAGTCACGGCTGGCCACCCTCCGGAGTTAGGGGCATGATGGATGGGGACAGTTGGCTTGGTCTGGTTCTGTCCTGCCTTCAAAAATGCAAAACTTATGTGAGAATACTTTATGTAATATATATATTTTATTTTTTTTTCTCTTTCTGGGGATTGTATTCTCCAAGAAACTACTGTAATATACTTCTTGGGGAGTGCAGTCTGGTGAGATTTGCTTCCCATTTTCTGTTCAGCCCCTGTTCCTGGGAGGGGCTGTGGTGACATGGCACTGGTGGTGTAATGTTATGTATTTTTAGATATAAAGTCCTGAAATACAGTCTCAGCTTCAAAGCAGCATCTCTTCCTAAAAGGCACTTTGGCTTAATCTGCTACCAAAAACCTCCAACTGGTGTAAGATCTGTCTTTGTTTTCCTGGATCACTACAAGTTTTATTAAAGCTGCTTTTAACAGTCACTGCCATGCATCAGTTTAGTTTGCATTACTTCAGACCCTTTCAACAAACAATACCCATCTGCAACACCTCCGTTTTGGTTTTATAACCCCTCTTTTTTGTTTAACACATTGAGATCTTTCACTGCACAGTAAGAGAAGCTTTCAGTCAGAGCAGCCTTGAAGAGCTGCTCAGTTCCAAGGCAGTGGCACAGTGAGGGCAGGGGCAGTGGTGGGAAAGTTCCCCCAGACCCTGTGGCCAAGGCCAGCCCTTTCTGCTGCTTAAGTGACACATTGTGGAGTCAGAGGAGAGGAGTGTCTTCCCAAGGGAAAGCTTCAGGCAAAATGGACCCTGTGGCTCACAAAAGGCAGTTTGCAATGCACCTGTGCCCCTTACCCAGTTGTCACTGCCACAGGCACCTCCCAGGCAAAGAACAGAGTTTCTAAGTTTAAGGAAGACGTGCCAAAAGAAAACAAAGTCTGTAAATAATTGTATCCCAGCACCAAGGGTACAAGGAACACAGAATTCCACCTGGTGTCCCAATTGCTCCCAGTTTCAGCCATAAAAAGCACCTGGATGCTTCAGGGCTGTGCACTTCTAGCGTTCTGTCTCCACCCCAAACACAAGAACAGGCAAATGGGACAGTTTGCCTCCTGTGGTCTTAAAAATCCAGAAAGAACAGATCAGAAACAAAAGCAGATGGGGTGGGTAACAGCTGCAATAAAAGACTGAACAACAGCTCAAAATCCAGCTTCAACAATGAGTCTTTTCACAGCTATGTGCACACAGAGGGTGTGATGTACCCTTGCTGCTGTGACTCATCCCACTCCCTGTGAGGTACCTGTACTGCAGCTGCCCACAAAACTCCAGCTGGCTCCAAGCAAAGCAATTACCCTGCTTTATTTCATTTACTTCAACGTGATACTGCGAGGAGAAGGTTCAGGTGAAGTGTTACCTTTAAGGATACTCAACTAGTTCAAGCATGAAATGCCCCATCAAGCCAGCTGAAGAGACTAGAACAAGTTATTTACTGTCAGAGGCCTTGGCAAGTGGAGGTGGAGGGAAGCTCTCAGTGAGCACAGTGAAGAGGTGTTGCTGTAGACAAACCTCCTTCAAGTCCACTTCAGTTAACTCCTTTGAGAGATTCCTACTCCCTGCATGTCACTGGATCCTGCCCCCATTTCAGAGGGATAGAGCAGAGGAAGTCTCCCTGAAGAAGAAGCCTGTCACCTGAAACAGACTCAGATCAGTTAATGCTAATCATGATCACCAGGTGAAGTACTACAGAGTTCAATCAAGGAGGTTTCCTCTCTTTCCTGGCTCTTTCCACCAGCCATCCTGCACATTTCTGTGCCAGGAAGGAAATGAAGAACAGAAAGGTTTGTTTTATCTCAGGGTAGATATCTCAGAAAGATGCACTTTTCCACTCGACCCCTGTGCCTGTTTTAAGTTTTGTGATGTTTTCAGTCTTTCTCCAAGTAATTCTGGAATTCTGTGTGTCTCACTTGAGACTGAAGCTGCAAAGCTCATTTGACACAGACCACAGCAGTGGCAGCAGCTGAGGAGCAGCAGTCAGTCAGTCAGCTAAGTCAAGCTTGGGTTAACCAAAAATAGCCTATAAACAGATCTGTCACTAAATGCAGTACCCTTTAAAAACAGTGTGAACAGTTTACAATACCCAATTTTCTTCTGCACTGCAAAGCACTGCATCAAATGAATTACATTTGAAAGAGTCAACTGAAAAAGGCAGGCAAGGAACAGTATCTGAAATAGAAGAATTTTTATGTAGACCATTCAGTGTTAAAAACCAGAGAATCAAACATCAGTTCAAATTAAAGAGCAGTTTCAAACAGAAGAACATTTGATTAAAAGTTTCTTTTAACATTTAGAAATTTAAATACATTTACCTAAAGATGGTTAACTCCCATCTCTATGTTACTATACAATAGCTTAAAGCTACTTTTAAATGCTAGTTCTATGTTAATGTGAAATTCCAGAACTGCATTCTTACTCTTTATGTAAATTGGTTATTGAAGTCTGTGATTCCATACTTCCTCCCACCCCAAAATAAATTTTAAAAATCGAAGCTTTACAATGCCTTTAGTAATACTTTTCAAACGAGTAATTTGGAATAGTTTCCGACAGTTCTATAGGAGGTATTTTGTACAGTTTGGAGAGCAACTCCGTATAAAGTTCTATTGCAACTGAGCATTCACAGTATGCCACAGTCCATACATATTACTACATATACATATCAGGTTTGTAAACATTGGAAGAATACACAGAACATAGTACCACGATCCTCTGGTACTGCTGAAAGGAAGATGAGGTAACATTCATATAATCTCAAAGTCCACAGAGGTCCTGACTGAGTAGGTAAAACAGCTGCCAACGCTTCTGTTTCAGTGTGTGTGGTTAAGGCGCTCTACGTCACGGTCTGCTAAGGCTGGATTCGTTAGCTCTCAGTATCCCAACTGCATCTTTAACAGCGTGGTATATGACATTCTTCACCTGGCAGGAAAGCAAAAGGTGTTGGGTTTTACAAGCAAACAGCACAGGTCCCTTCCCAGCTCTGCCCCTGCCCTCCCCACCCCACCCTCCCCATGCAGCTCAGTTCAGACACAGCCTTCATGCAGATCACCAGCTTGTGAAACAAGGCTCAAATTCTAGCAGGATATAAAGTGAGCCCTGTGGCCAGGGGACAGCACTGCAAGCTCAGCTGGGGGGAAATGAGAAATGGCAGAAGGAAATATTTCAAAAGAAGTTCAGGAGAAGCTTTGAAAGGCTTCCTCAAAACTACTGATGCAACAGTTCAGAAACTATTGAAATTCCTTCCCAAGATCCAATGCGTTAAAGGTGATCTGAACACAAAAGCCACTTGGGGTTCACGGCCAGAGCCCTTCTGGGTTTGGTGCAGTTTTATTTGAAAGGGTCAGGAGGGAGAGGGTTCTGCTGAGCATTGGGAAGTTACCTGCAATTTGTCTTCATGGTTCGTATGCGTATGCGACAGATACCTAAATTCCTGAGTGAGCCAGAAGCAGTGTTTGACATGCTCTGGGGATACAAAGTCTTCTGCAACTTTAATACAACTGTACAAATTATGAACCTGAAGAGAAGAAACAAGCATTAGCCACATGCTCCAAGGGCTGCCCAAGCAGTCAGGCCACTGCATGCCCCTGGTGCTTGCCTGGTGTGGAGCTCCTGCTGGGATGAAAACTACATCTCCTAGAAACTGTACAATAGCCCAGCCTTGAACTCCATACTCCTGGTGAAGGCGTTTCCTCAGCGGTCGGTCCAGGTACCAGCTCTGGTCATGAATAGGGTCGTGATCTACGGGGTTTTCTTGGCCTTGTTCTTCTGCAACCTGCAGAGCCACAAGACAACAGGCGTTTTACCCACCAGTCTGACTGGACAGTCCAGCTGCATCTGTGGTATTTCACACACACAGAGGCCAGAGGGACTTGGTTGTGTGTGCAGGTAGGAGAGTTACACAGTGGAAGTCTGGATTCTCACTCACTCCTTCCTTTGTCAATGTGTCTACACTTCTCAGGTCCCTCTGTCTTCACAAACACATTACAAATGTGGGTACAGGAAATACAAAGAATCCAAACTGACCCAAAAACAGAAGGGCTAAAGCAACTGATGTGTTCACAGTGGGAACCACTGTTACACACAGGACCAATGATCTGACACGACTAAAGCTCGGGAGGAACTGTTTTGAAGAGCACAGAATGACAGGACAAGGGGGAAGGGCTTTAAAACTGAAGTACCATAGGTTTGGATTAGGTATTAGGAAAAAATGCTTCACTCTGACAGTGGTTACGCCCTGGACCAAACTGCCCAGGGCTGTGGCTGCCCCATCCCTAGAAGTGTCCAAAGCCAGGTTGGACAGGGCTTGGAGCAGCCTGGTCTGGTGGAAGGTGTCCCTGCCCAAGGCAGGGGGTGGGAACTGGATGATCTTGAAGTTTCCTTCAAACCCAAACCATTCTGTGATTCTACAGCCTGTGACTGGAAGAAACTCCCACGTGTGGAATTCAGTGGGTGTCTGCCTTGAGGCCACAGTCAGTCATCGTGCTCACTGGCCCAGAGGGTACAAACCAGATTTCAGGAGACAAGGCTGCACAAGCAACACTTGAGGACAGAAATTCAAGGGCTTTGGGAAGAGAATTACAAAGTTCCTGTATAAATCCAAATTGCTGCAGCAGTCATTTACACCAAGACTGTAGCCCAAAAACTCATTTGGGAGGAGACAAACAGTTTGGTTCTACTCCAGGACAAGCTGCTGAGAGCCCCAAACCTGGCAGCAAGTGAGCTACAAGGGACTGAGACAGATGTCAAAACTCTGAGTGCTAACACTTATCAAACTGACTGTCCTTTTTTTATTTGTTGCTTGCTAATACTAAAAAATCCGCTGCAGCCTCTCCAAGCCTCCACCAGGACTGCAGTCAGGCTTGACCAGGCCAACAGTTGCTCAGATCATCCAACTGGTCCTTCTAAACATCAGCATATTTACCCCTTCCACTTTCAGAGCACCAAAGAAGTTTCAAAATTAAGAACACAAAGAACTGTGGACTGTTTGTGGTGAATTTAAACACAAACAAGCCCTTCTGGATGTAGTGGCACATCTCTACTAAACCCTTAGCTCCCATGAATATATCACCACATACTTTTCCCTCAATCCAAACCTCATAAAGGCATGGGAAAAGTAGGTAGGAAAAGGGATAAAACAAGGAAGAACTACTTTAAAACAAAACCACAGTTTAATTGTAAAGAAAACAGTTATTGTTTTATCATTATAGAATGTAATTAACTATAATATAAGAAGTGTATGTAAAAGGAGGATATCCACATGCAAGGTAACTTTAAGTTCAACTCCTCAGATCCTACAAGTCTCATGGCACAGAAAAGGTTTTGTCTTGGATACAACTCAAGCATAATTTGTTTCCAAAACTGCTGGGATGGGAAGGAGGAGAAAAGCCCAAGGATACACATACTTGTAGAAATGCTACATAAAAAGATCAGTTTCCAAGATGTAAGAGCTTACCTTTTTAAGGAATTCCCGGATCTTCTCTGTATCTTTAGCAGCATAAATGTGCCACAGAGCTCCAGGCTTTTCTCGGCTTTCGGTAAAACGCTTAATTGTCAGTTCATCAGAGTCACCATCTTGAATGGTTTTAAGCACTTCTGTTGAGAGTCAACACAAGCAGTTACACTAAAGGACCTTCCCTCCAACCACAGAAACACCCTCCAGAAAACAGCAAAGACTTTACCTTCTTCTTGGTCAGCCTGGCCTTTGGGGATCCCCACATAAACCATGACATTGGCGGCATCAGACACATCCAAATGGAGGTTTGTTGTGCCGTATTTTCTGTCCTCTGGTGTTATTAGGCCTGGGAGGGGGAAATACAAAGAAAGAGAAGCAGATCCATTAGTAAGACAAAGAGAAACATCACACTGCTCTCAGCAGAACTCTGTGGAAACACCACCAGAGAGCTTTTACTTCTAATGCTTCCAGAGCAGCAATATGCTTTCTATCCAGGACCTTGCCCCATCCTGTGTCCTCCCAAGTGATCTGTTGACAGGCTGACAACCATTGATCTATATCCAGCCTGTATAATATATAAAAGTCATATTTTAGTCCTGCTAGGAAAGGGTTTCTATAGCAGTTTAGAATAAAGCATTCTCAAAACCAGCCTTTTTCCCTCTAAAAGGCAGCTGCTACAGTATTTCCCAGCCACAATCTCTTTACTGGCCATGATGATTAGATTTAAATGTCTTTTGAGTGATAACAGATGAACCAGTCATGGAAAGAATTGCTGAAGATTAAAAAGTAAACTATGCAGCCCAAGAAGGAGAGTAACAAAATTGATGGAGCCAGAAGTAGCAAAACAACAAATACATGTGGGCCAGCCACAGGACAGAGAGGCTGTGGAGCAAGTTCATTGGAAGAGTATGAATAACTTTGGCTTGAAACCACCTAGACAAAAAGACTTATTAAAATAAATCATATCATGCTCTAGACATCACTAATAGCTGTAAGTGAGCTAAAGTCAGGCTTTCAGATCCATGGGATTAATCAAATTGTCTACAATAGCAAGAAGTATTTTCCAGTAAATGTCAATAAATATACAGTAAATTTCAATTTGAATGTGTGGTCAACATGACCTCTAGGGTGAAAGATTCCTTACCATAAGCATTGTACATCTTGGGGCCCAAATCTGGTCGCACAAAGTAGTTGGGAAGTCGAGAGGCAAGGTTGAGCTTGCCACCTCTCCTGGTGTATTCTGGCAATGGAATATTTTTCATCAAATCATCAAACCTAAAGTAATACAGCAAAATTTAACATTAGGAACTGATGAATAAAAAAAGCAGACTCAAATAAGACTGCAACAAAAGCTCCTTTCAGTCAACAAAAGATACTCCTTCCCCCAGGGGGTTTACTGGACACCATGAAAAGGAACAAAACAAGCAAGGCACAGGAATATGGCAGATAAAACAAATTTAACTTCTCTGGAATAATGCTATTTCCTTATGTAATCATCTCAACTAACATCAAACAGCCTAAGTCAGAAGACTTAAACATGTCTGGCAAAAAAATAAGCCTCAGCTGAACTCTGGACTTCAAAATGACCCAGGCTTTTAGGAAGCTTCTAAAACTTAACCTCTCCTTGGCAATTTTAGGTGCTCACTTTACTTGGCAGTAAACACAGCAAACTACAAAAATTTTTATTATGAAACTCATTAAGGATTTCCATCTCTGAGAAACAGAATGGTTCACACGTGACCAACTGCTGCTCAAAGCTGAAGGTGTCCAGATGTGACAGTATTCCTGCACCCCTTTATTTTGGGGGTGTGCCACACAATGAACAGTTCCTTTGGAAATTCATACCGAGAAGGCATCATATCTCTGAAGTCTTCTCCTGGAGGCCAGTCTTTGAGTTTCAACACCATTGGCTCTCCCTCTTCTGTTCTCAGGCGACCTAATTTGAAATATTAGAATATTTTAATAGTTGTGCAACTCAAAATCCCAAGAATCAAGACAAAGAAAGCCTTATTTCAGTTTAAAATCATGTTCTTTCCACAACCATTCATGTAGAACCAAAGACATACAAGTTCATGTGACTCCAGAGTTGGGTATCCATGTGGTGACAGCTGTGTTACCACAGATGTCAGACCAGACAAACAGCCTTTACTGCTGCCCTCAGAGCACTTCCTGCAATTTAGCTCATGAAATTCTTTATGTCTGAGGCCAGAGTAGCTAATGAAGCCAAATCTCTTCAAAGATCAGGTAACAGGAAAGAAAGGTCCAGCTCCCACTCTTCTTGCCCCAAGTACCAAATTCCCTCTACAGATGAAGTAGAACTTCAGATGCCATGGCAAGTATCAATTCTCCAGGAAAACCTCATGCTCACCTACACTAAACCCATTTTTATAGAAAATAACTTCAGCTCCTTTTGAGGCACCTGCGTAAGTTAAACCAGCAGAAGCCAGTGTGACCCTGTGAGCACCAACCCTACAGTCCTCTGTTTCACTCAACTAAAGAAAATATGACAGGTGAATCTTCTTGCTAGGAAGATCCCAAACTTCTCAGGATGCTTTCCCAAAAGACTAAAGGCAGCCAAACATACTCCTGAAAGAGAGTCCTCCAGGAATGACAGGTGGGAGTAAAAATGCATTGCAGACACTGTCCAAGGTGAAGAAAACCCTTGAACATCTTTTATGCTGCTTAAGGATCACAAACCTGTGCTTGGGCAAAATTACTGCTGCTGATTATTTGCCTCTTAGAACAAAGATTCATGGTACTTACTTGAAATATCTTCAAATCCATCCCAGAAGTCCCCCACAGTAGCTCCAGTGATGATTTCATTGGTCCTGCAGTTAACCAGGTCTACTTCCTGCTGGCCAAATTCCTTCCTAAAGGACTCTGGTCTCCAGAGGTCCGCGTTTAATTTGTGGTGTACTCCTGACACCATTACAGGCTAGAAAAAACAAGAACACATTCACAAGAATGATTAAACACCCAAAATTCTAACTACAACAGGGTAATGCACAGAACACACCAAACATTTGAATGCTGGCACTTTGCAAATATATTTTCCAAACTAAGTGCTCTGCCTGCCTTACCAGAACTCTGCTATTCTTTATTTGAAACAATGAGGCAGCTTTTTATGCAGAGCCATAATTTCAGCAGTGTGTTTAGAAACTGATTTAAGTAGTAAAATGCACATCCTTTTAGCCAAGGATTAACAGTGCTCATGTACATTTGATGAAGGCTTGGTGTTGCCTAGCACTGCAGTAAGTTTGTACCTGTGCTTCAATTACAGAGCTAAGCACAGTAATTATAAGTGGAAATACCAAAGCTTAAAATACCTGTCCCTGCTTCCAGCACTCCCTGAAGACATTCCAATTGCTTTCATTGTTGGGATCTTGAAGACACAGCAAGCGGTTATCACATAACCAGTAGTGAGGTGTGTCAAAGCCCATTATCGTGGGCTTTATAGTCAGTCCTTGAGGCTTCTTAGGCAAGTCTGTAATGGCTCTATTTTGCACCAGGGAAGCAAAAATGTCATCAAGGATTTTGGGTGTACTCTTGAGTCCATTGTCTGTCTGATAAGAAAAAAAGAAAAGAGAAAGAACAACAAAAAAAAGGTTGGTGTGCTTTTCTTTTGCTTTGTCCTGCAGGCATTAGAGAAGGTATTTGCCACCTCCAGAATTTTTCACTGGAGCTCACAATGATGCAGAGAAGCAAAAACCCACAGAACTTTGCTGTCTAGAAAAGCATCATTAAATGCCAGTGCCATTTCTGACACACTGTCTACACAGTTCTGGCATAATGAGTTCTGCTCTGATTTACATTTTAGCAACTCTGCAGAAACCCAGGACATGCAGCACAGAACAGGACTTGGTTTACACCAAAGAGCAGAAAGGCAGTTCCACCAAGGAACTCTCAAGGCCAGTATTTTACCCCACCATTTTGAAGTCCCACCTGTAAGGGCAGACAAAGCCCAGGCACACCTGAAGTGAACCCATCTGCAAATGAGGTATGGGAAAAACAGTCACCCATCACACAGCGTTCCTCCCTCCGTGTTTCTCTTCTGGGTCTAATAGACATCCCCATCAATGCACCTGCCAGACTCTAGCCTAAGGAAATTAATCTGTTTCATCACTTAGTTCCCAATCCCTCATCAAGCAAGATTTGCCAGTGGTACCACCAAGCTACTACTCTGGAAAGCACTAACTGGAGCACTGAGACACAGAAACTGAACTAGTCCTTTTTCCCAAATAAACACAGAGTGTCACCTACTGTGACAGGTGCCTGTGGCAGTTGCTCACAGGTTTAGCACAGCTGTCTAAGCCTGGAATCAACTCAAGCCTGTAAAACAGAATTTTTCCTGTACCTTCCCTCCAGAAGAGTTCAACAGATTCCGCAAGAAGCCCGTGTTGTTGTTGCTCACAGGGGATAATATTGCACTGTTGAATGTCTGCAGGGCTGTAGTTGGCTTGGCTAAGCTAGGGAGTGTCTGAAGAGGTTTATTTTCATTCTTGGAAATTGGTATGAGGAGTTTCTCTGAAATGAAGGAAAGAACACAACTGAGAATGGAGCAAGGATTCATCCTATGAACTATAAGAAGTATATACTTTGGATTTTTACTTTTTTTTCCAAGACAAGATACTCCTAATATGCATACATGTATGTATGTACATATAAATCTCTACTCAATTAAATACTCCTTTCCCTTCACTTTCTTCAATACTCCAAAGTTTTAAAAATAAAATAAATACATTTTCAAACTGAGCTTCCCTGCATCAATGGGATACCAATCCAGTTTTCAACACAGAATATGCAAACCCTGGCAGGCTTTACTCACAGCCACTGCCATGGCCAGTTCTGCAGCACAGGCACTGAACACCCACCCAGCAGGCAGATGACATTTTCAGCACAGGATGCTGATGGGTCTGACCTCTGTTCTCCTGACAAACAGCCACAAAGGGTTTAGTCTCCACTGGTTCTGCACATACCTTTGTTTTCTTTATTCACGTTTCCACTTGTTAGACTTGAAAACCAATTTAATGGAGAAGAATTTACTGAAGCAGTTTGCTTGCTTCCAAGTGCTGACTTTAGAGGAGGATCGTGTGTAGTGACTTGTGGGCTCAGGACAAAACTGTTATGTTGAAGGCTGGGCCTCTCTCCTGATGCCAAGTGCTGAAAAAAACCAAAGTGAGAACTTGATCAGACACAAACACACTCTACTCAGAAAGGGGAAGTAGCAATAACATGTCCAAATTAACTCTTAAAAAAAAAATAAAATGTTTTGGCCCTTCAGAAAAATCTCATCTCCACAAGAGGTCAGCACTGCAGCTCAGTATCAGCCAGGGATGACAGTTCAGCAGGATCTGGGATCTCCTGGCTGTAGGAGCAGCCAAGACAAGCACAGAATGCCAAGTTTTCCAGGTGCATTTTCTGGGACCACTTTGGGAACCAAACAGTTTTAACAGCAGCACTCTCACAATTCTAGGGGTATCTGAAGCTCAGGCTGGGGCTAAGCTTGAGCTCATGAACTAAAACAGATATGCAGCACTCCTAAACTTTCATCTTAAGGTGGCAGCAGAAGTCCACTCACCTGCCAGGTCTGAGCTCCACCTGCACGAGTGCAGCACCAGCCTGGCCAGCAAAGTGCAAGCACAGGATTGTACATCTCCTTGCAGCTCATTTCTGTGCTTGTTTGGAGATTCTGGGTAACAGACTAACCAGAACTACTGCTTTGCCCTGGGATTCTTGTGTGACTGGGGACATTTCTTCTCTCTGCTCACTCTCCAGTCAAGAAATTATTCTGCTCCTTTGTCTGCTTATTGCTGTGTTCTTTCTTTCATCTGCTACTGACTATAGATGTTTGGTAAGAATTCCAAGCATGACACAATGGGAAATGCTTCAAACTTTAATGAGCTTATCCTCACACAACCAGTGCAGTACCTAATTCCACAGAGAGATGCAGATAAGTTTCAATGCAGCTGTTTGCCCAGGGTCACAGGAAATCTAAATTTAGAAGACTGGAGACAGGTCAGTCATAGCTTAACTTTTGAATCATGTAGCCATCTTCCTCACTTCTAACACTTCACAGTATTTTTCATCTCTTCAGTTCACTACCAACACTAAAATCAAGTTCAGCTGCTTCTCAGACTTAAGATAACACTGCTTTTCAAAATAAGCTTACAAATAAGGACATAGTTATACAAATTACTTAATTCAGCTTCTTCATTCAGGTTTCTTGCAAGATTCTGTAATTAATTTGTGCCCCATTTTCAAAAGCAAAGAACACTACATCCATTTACAAATGAACTTATGGCAGGGTTTTGTTGTTTGGAATTTCTTTGGATATAAGGAACAGCACACTTTCCACCAGGATTCCCAGAGAAATCAGTGCTTCTCCACACTGCTCTAGCCCTCAAAAGTTTTATTCATGTTTAGCTCTTTTATGAATTCCAGTGCTCTTCTACCTTACCTGTTCTTTTAGATGCTGCATGTGTTTTCTCTCTTGGACCCAAGGAACAGTTTACACTTCACTACTACTCCTACTGGTCTGTTCTTCAGACTCTTTTTCTTATGGGTTCTCTCCATCTAATCCTATTTTTGCTCCAAAAATCCTCACTACTGAGGTCCCTACTGAGCCACCAGTGTGTCAAAGGGACACAGTGAGATTTCCCCCAAACTTAAGGAAGAACTGAGCCAGAAAGATGAACAGTGAGGATAAACTGTCCCTGTGTGGTCAGGTTATCACAGAGGTCAGGGCTGGCACACTACAAACAGCAGTGGCTTCAAGCATTTGCAGCAGACTGACACCAACATATACCACATAGACATAGTGGGAGGCAGTAACAATACCTGTTTTGAATCCTCCTTTAGAGTTGGTTTTGATAGTGCTTTGAACTGCTTATTTGCACAAGGACAATTTGCTTTTATTCCCCATTTTGTTCTCACGGAGTGAACAATATCACCAACATCATAGAGAGCTGAAGGAAGAGAGTCAGTAGTGAGCCACATGTAACCAGAACATCCAGCATGCACTGACTTCAAAAACTGTGTGTGCTGTGCAGGTAAACAGTAGTACGTGAATACAGTTCATTATTAAACAAGAAGTATTGCTACCTCTTGGTAAAAGTCAAAGATAACAAAATAGTACTAAACACATAGGCTGTTCCAGTCTTCAGATAATAAATACTAAGCTTTTACTAACTTTATTATTAAAATAAAAACCTCACTAAGTACAGTATCAACAACATACAAAAGAAAGAAAACCCCACAGCATGTCTTTATCCCCATCAGTTATTCCAAATACCTTTTCCAGGGATTATCTGTGTAGGCATCAGATTCTCTGGTTCATGTGCCTGCCCCTTCACACATTTAAACCAGGAGAAAGTATCTGAGTCATCATCTGTAAAGCAAACCATTACATTGCTTTGTTAGTGCATTCTGCTCTGAAAAGCCACATATTTCGCTATTATTGATATCAAACCACAGGTCTAAACATATTCTTTTTGTTGGGAAGACTTTTTGTCTTGTTTAAAACTGTTAACTACCTTCTAAGTTCAAAATCCAGATTTTCCTTCCCTCTTCCCCCTTTGCTCACAGCAGCAATAAGCACTCCCACCTTCGTGTGAGCTTTTTTTCCTCATCCTGTAGCAATCCACGCAGACGCCGAAGCCACACTTGGAGCAGACCCAGTGGAGGTTGAAGATGGTGGTGTCGCAGACATCGCACATCTCCCGGACGCCGCGAACCGCGCGCTTCCAGGCCACCTGTCCTGTGGGCAGAGACAGCACCCTCAGTGCCAGCTCAAACAAGACTCACTGTTTGCATGTTAAACACAGTCATTTAAAAACTACACTGATGTGGCTCACACCTTTTTTTGTGCTAGAACTCTGAAACAAAGCCTTTTTTTTACAGATTGGTAAAAGCAAGTCCAGAGCAGAATCTAAACACCCAAAACCACTTTGCTTTCTCCTGTGCAGCACCAGCCACATCTCTTACTCCTGACATATATTTGCCCAAGTTAACATGCCAACTGCTACCATTCTCCTAAGTGGAAACCCCACAGCTACTCCAGGAAATAAATCAAGGTACTACTAGCAAGCTAAGCTTAGTGCCTGCTTGCCACAACCAGCTTGACCTTGTTCTCTGTTCAGCAGCATAGTGGGCAAGTATTTCTCTTCCTTCTCCAGGTTTCCTGTGTTTATAGAATGTGTATCTGTTTCAGAATGGTGCATTTTCTGTCCTGAAGCACTGACCACTGCTGTTCACGTTTCCTATGTATCCATTATATTCCACTTTCCTCATTCCAAGTCACTTCTTCAGTTCACTCAAAACATCCCAAACACAGATAGTGTATCCTCAAAAAAAATTACAAGCCCACCCAGGACTGTTTTACTTTTCTGTGATTATATGCAGATTTTAGCCTGATCTCCATTATGTTGCCAGGTAGAAAACTAGACTAGACAAAAAAGCACACACCTGCCTCCTCCTCCCACCTTCCACACTTGTAATTTCTCTAAAACATTCTTGCCACAACATTTCTTCATGCTAAAAGAAAGTTAGGAGAGACCATGTCCTAACGTATGCTAAAAAAACCCACACCAGGATCCAAGACATCTGTTGCTTTTCTTCTGAATAATGCCTATTAACTATGTATGGAACAACACTGGAATAGCTCGGCACAATTTGTTCTCAAGTAGGAGATAAAAACTGTTGGACTACTTGCTTCAAAATTCTTTCAGGAGACACAGGTTTAAATATCACCAGCTCTATTCTTCCCTGCCTTACGAAAACACACAGGATATATACCATTTTAAAGGTAAATTCCCCTATTTCCCCAAAAAAGGATGAAGGCTCTTGCTATCTTTTGAATGTCATTTCACATTCCAGTCTTCAGAACCTTGTCCCTTTCTACTCCTCCTGTTCCTCTGGTTCCTCTCTGTAGTTTGATCCTGTCCCTCCCTTTAGCACGTGCTGGCCAAGGAGCAGTGTGACCTAACAAGCTGTTCCTTCTACACTGGTCAATGTTTTACTGCACAGGGGTAACTTCACTCCTGCTTTACCACCATTCCTTTAAGGAACTCTCCTTAATTTTCTGCCTCATACTTGTTTGGCTTATGGCTCTACCTACCAGTCTGGTAACTGACTGCTGAAAGACAGAAGAGCTGAACTTGTGAGAGTGTGGAGTGCAAAAATATTCAAACAAATGAATAAGTAGCTGAGCAAGATATTTTCACATTTTCAAAAAGGTCAGCTTTTCAGAGACAGAACACTTATGAGAAAGTACTATTTGAAGTGAACTCTGCAGGAAAAGTTTAGCATAACTTCAAATTATGGTGGCAGAAGAATCTCCCTTATTCTTATGCTGAGTGCTCTTGCACTGAACTATTCAAAGAACAACATATATCTAGACGGTAAATTACCTTTTTCCTACACATGGCATTAAAAATAACCTCCATTTTAATGAAACTGAGTTTTCTTACTCTCACTAACCAGGGCAATAAACAATCAAAAAGGAATTCATGAGACTTTGATGCTTTCAAACCAACACAATCACTCACATGTGACTGTTTTCTGAAGCAGAAGATGTTTCTGGTAGCTGTGCTAACAGAGACGTCCTCTGCTACTAAGAAACAACACCTCTTCCCTTTGATTCACGGATTTCCCCCAAAACTTCACCCCTGTGAAAGTGTTTCAGGATTCCAGTCTGGACCTTTCACTCTGGGTATGGATACTTTGGCTCCACAGGCCTGAATATCTTCCAGTTCAAGGGAAGAGCAGAGCTTGCAGATTCCAAGTAGCCCAGGGTCAGACCCCACAGCAAGCATTCCTGAAATGAAGGAAGTCTTCCCTCCCCTTCTGAAGGACATTCAAGCCTGTTCAGCTTTTCTCTTCTATTCAGAGCCAAGGAGTGACTGCCAAACTGATACAGTCTTTACCCAATGTCCACACCACCCAAACACAGCAGGCAGTCTCCTAAACTGCGCTGCACCTCAGCTGTGCACTTACAATCCAGAAAACAAATATGGTTTTAAGAGTCATTCTGCAAGATCACAGACTTCCCTGTTTGTCTGCTCACCTTCGCTACAGAAACATTTTGATGTGGCCAAAACCACTGTGTTTGGGGACACCAGGTTTGCCCTGCCTGCACTAATAAAGCTCCTCAGTCACTTATTCCACCACCAGCCTCTCTGTGCTCTGTGCCCAGGAGGGCTGTACACAATCACTTCCAACAGTGCCACTGGAAACTTGCAGGTGGAGAAAAAATATCTTTTTATTGCCTGGATAGGCAGCATTAGGTCCATGATGCAACAACAGAATAGGACCAAAGCAATTTAACAAAACCTGTACAAAGCAAAAGCTGTATTTCATTTATATGCTAAAAACAGATTTTGTTGTCAGCTACCTGCTGGTTTGCTTAAATCTTCCTCAATTTTTTAATCTTTTTTTTACACTTGGTTTCATAACAGAATTGCACTCTCTGTAACCGGAAAAGTAACTTGATAAATTGAGAAATGTCTTCTGACAGAGAAGGGTAGAATTACCTTTCCCTCTGTCTGTTGAGCAAAGACCTGTTGACACTAGCTCACAGTGGCTCCCAACCACTCCCTCTCTCTGAGAAGAAAGGGAAGCGCTCAAGTCTAATATGACATTTCCAAACACATGCAATGTATTTTCACACAGGTCAGAAGCTTAAAGCTTCACATAAAGCTGTGAACATAAAGATTATTTCAACACAAACTGATCTTACTGTGTGGTTCAATTGTTGACATAACTTCCTTTTCAGATATCACCAGCTGACAGAAGTGGTCTCCAATGTTGGCGAGGATGTACTTGGCTGTGTCGAGATCCAGACCCACAACATTTTTGGATAAAGGCAGCCACAAGCTAATAGCCTCAGGGTCGTACTTATTTGGAGTTAAGAAACCTTCCTCACGCAGTATTCCATGCTTGTTAAACTGCAACCTGAGGAAAGCAGGAGGGAAAGGAGAAAAACTCATCACCTCACATGTTTTATTGGTTTAAATTAATTCCAGTGAGTCAATGCCTCAGTGGCAAACCTGTGTACTGTATGCCAATGAGTCTACTCCGTGGTTAAGCATGTAGAATGTACTGCTTGTTTTAAAGAAAAAAGACTGAAAACATCAAGTTTCTTATCAAGATAGATTTCTGAACTAAAATGTTTCAGTTTGTTTTTATTCACACAAAACCAGATCAGGTTAACAATTTTTAAAATGCACTGGCATTAAGGATCACATCTAGAGGAGGTAACAGCAAGAATTTAATCCAGAAGTATGTACAATACACAAGAGAAGTCAGAACATCTTAAATATAGAATGTATTTCAGTAACAATTCATTTGGAATAGCTGTCAAAAAGCAGCGAGCAAAACTTGAGTAAGAGATGCTTGAGTGATTCTGAGTAGGTGGAAAGAATGAGATCTGTACTATTAGAAGTGCCTTAAATTAAAAACATGAAGAGTTCTGCTCAGGACACCAGGAACCTTTTCACTAAATGCTGCAGAGGAAAGTTTGACTTCTGATGACAATGTGTGCTCACCTAGTGTTAAGTGTGGCATGAGAACGTGTGCTGGCAACTGCTACCATCAGACAAATGCCATCTCCAGACTTGGCAGAGTTCATATTCAATAAAAGGGACAGCTCCAAGGTCTAAACTGAATTGCTTTGAACTGCACTGCAAATCTGGATTGTTACCCCAAGAAGATGAATTAAAGGACTCTTGTTACTCTTGTCTCATACATCAGATTATCCCGAGATTTACTATAGTAAAATCCCTAATCTGAGGTTAAATAATGGATTAATAACACATTTGGTTTATTAATACCTCTAGCAACAAGACATGCAAGGGGACAGTGCTGCGGTGGTAAAATAAACCTCAAGACACAAATGAAAGAGTGGGAAAGGATAATTTCATGATCTTGGTAATCTTTCTGCTTTCAGTTTTTTCTCTCCAAAAGGTCTTCAAGGCCTACAGTGTTTTGTTCTAACCAGAGACCCAAAAGGAAGTCACTCCTCTGAAAATCGAAAGGAAAACTGAGAATAAGTCAGCTTCCCATCTCCATTGAGATCACTAGTATTTTTGGTTTTCCTCTCTAATATCAGAATTAACTTCTTCCCATAAAACACAGTCTATGCCTCCAAGCTTAAAAGGGTGTGGGGGGCAATGAAAAGCAGCATGCAACAACATCTGAACACAAGATCAAAGAGGTCATGGAAAATATTTATAAAATTTGGAAACAAAGGGAAGAACACGTCAAGCTGCAGTGCCTGACTGGTTTTTACAACATCCACCCTGGGCTTCCAGGTGGGCTTCAAGCAACAGTTTAACACCTCTCTGAAAGGGCTCCTCAGGGTGTCTGAAGAACTAAACAGACAAAACATCAAAAGATGGACTGTTCAACTCAAGAATCAGGACAGAGGGAGGTGTAAGGAAGTAGGTGGGGGAGTAAAGGAATGAAGCTGCAGATTAGGTTTGGAAAAGCAATCACCATTCATCACTCACTGTCTTCCTAGAAGCTGCCTTGCTGACCCCTCCCCACCTGCCCTCTGAAACCTAGGGAGTGCACTGATTAAACGTTCTGTGACAAGCTTGTGACTCCAGCTGGAAAGCCCCAGCCATGGACTGCAGCTCTTCCACAGATGTGGATACTGGCTAGCATTTCACATGTCCAGCCATTAAATCTTGGGAGACATGCACAGAATCCACACTCTCACTAGTATCTCCGCTCAAACTAAACTCCTGTTATCCCACTGGCACTCAGCCCAGAACAGCAAAATAAAGAGCTCAAAGTCCTGCCAAAATACTTTCTACTCAAATTAAGCACTTGTAACATTTCTAAGGGCTAAAAAACCCACACAGGCAACAGCTCATTAGCTGGGTACACTGGCCTCAGAGCTCCACACCACCACTGAGCAGCTTTGAACCAAACACCTACATGAGACATTCTGACCAAATAACCAGTGTTTCAGTCTGTCCTGGAAGATTAAATCCACCTCATCACTAACAGTGAGCATTCAACAGTCCCCCTTTCAGAACAGGAAAAAAAGGTCAGATGTCCAGCTCAGACACAGGCATGTTTTTCACATGCAAGGAGTATCCCAACTGCTCTTACCTTCGGAAGTGAAAGAACCTGCAGAAGACCGTGGAGTCTCTCTGCTCCTTGTTCTTCCTGTAGCTGTCCAGACGGCACTCCCTGCACTTGTGCAGGTGAGGGGCGATGTTATTGCAGGACCCATCCTGCACAAAAGCCTCTCCACTCTGCTGCAGCTTCTTCACTTTGGCAGCATCAGATAAGATGGATTTACGCACAATTACTGCAGGGAAGAGCAGGCCAGGTTAGAAAAGCTCCAGCTTCTCACACAGAGGTGCCAGCAAATGTATTTCAGTGAAAGAGCCACAAAGTTTTCCCTTAAATTTCACATTACATTGAAACGGAATTATGCTAAAAATATTTGCAGTTGGCAAAAACCTCTTCTCCAGTCAGCACAAACTGTCTCAAGCCATAGCTCCACTGGAGTCACACAGTCTGTGAACCCAAGTTTAACAGCTCCTTTTACCCTTCCACAAGGGACTGTTTTGAAAGAGCATCTGCTTTTAAAGGAAGTTCTTGAGCCATTAGAGTTGGAGCTCTGAGCAAAGCAAAGCATGCAGCAACCACATTTCACAAGAAACAAGGACAGAGTACAACCTGGCCATTTCTCAGCCCTGTTTTCATCCTTCATGATGCAACAGCTTTCAGCATCCTCCTGCAACAGCTGCCAAACATCTCCCTCCCTCCTACACTCCAGAGAAACCTCACAGGGCACAAGCCTGACTGGCTGTGTAGCTGTACTAATTATGGAATAGCACATGGTAATCCAAGGCTAAGCAACATGAGACTGGAAAGAAAAGAGAGGTGGGTATGTAGGGAGATTCCCAGAATCCTGAATGATCCACCACCTGACACAGCAGGATACATGACAGCAGGAGTTCAGCTCCTTAAACAACCACAGCCTTTCCCATTCTCTCCCACAGGAAAACCCAAAGAACTCACCAAGTGGTAAAGAGAAATGAGGTGGGTTGTTTTGGGGTTGGGTGGGGTTTCGTTTTCGGTGGTGGTGACTGGGTTTTTGTTTTGCTTTCATGACTTTTTTTTTTTTAAACAAAAGCTTCTCTTGAAGAGAGCGTTTTTGAGAAAAACTTAACCACTTCTCACCATGCTTGTAAAATTTAGGGCCACTGCTAAGAAAAGGCAGCCTCGTTATGCCATCAGCATTTTTATTCGAAACAGAACCCTAGTTTTGTAACCTGTTTTGCCATTCTGTTTTTGCATGCATTTTATAACAACTTATTTCTAAAAATTCATGATTAATCCTTTTCCTTTATCAGGAAAAGATATTTTTCTCAAGTTTATTGCACTCCCCTTGCAAAAGAACGCACAAAATTGCTTTCACTCCAGACTCACTAAAACAATTTGGATTACTAATTTTGCATATGTAACAAAGGACCTTCTTGCATGCAGTTACACAGAAACTACAGGGACCTTCAAGTGACAGGAAATTTTAAGAACACTTACTGTTATCCTGGACCTTGGCACTTCCTGTCCAAAAGCTTTCACTTTCACTTCTGTCATAAAGAATCTCATTTGAATTTCTTCTAATAAAAAACTCCATGTCTGCAAGTTCATCAATCTTGTTCCCTTTGTGGCTGCTGTGGCCACTGCAGTTGCTTTGTGATTTAGCTGCAGACTCATTAAAGGAGAGAAGATGAGCATCTGAGGTTGAGGGTCTGCAGTCCAAAGTCCTCTGCAGTTCAACAGTGCCACTGCCTCTGGGTATTGCTACGGAAGAGTTGGGATGCTGCAACTGTTTCACAGAAACGCATTCCTTGTGGAAGTTTGTTGTGGGCTTCAGGAGGGGTTCATTTGTCTTTTTCAGGTTGGTTCCTTTTTCATTAGCTGGATCAGTCAAAGGCGAAGATCTCAAGGTTGTCAAAGAGGTGTATTTACCATTTTGATCATTAGGATTTTGTGTTTGTTCTTTAGACATAAAGCCCACTTTAGGAAAGGCCGTTGGATCTTCCTTCAATGGTTTAATTCCAGTACTAAGACAGGAAGGATGAGTTTCTGGTAAGCTCCGTCTACATGTGCTGGAACACACAACATGCAGCAATTAGGCAAAGAAAAAGGTGTCAAATCAATCAGGGCATCAGCTGCTCATTCTAGTCACACTTAAAAGTTTGAAAGAGGAAATTTAGTTATGTGCTTTGAATTCTGATATTCCAAGATTTAAAATTTTTTGTGAGGCTAAACAGGTTCATGTTTTTGAGGTGGGTTTTTTGGTTTTGACTTTCTTTAAGAGTTAGAATTACTAATTTCTAAGCCCATGAAGGCATACACAGATTTGGGTACTGCAGCTACTCCACTACCTTTTCTCACAATTAAATAGTTGCTTTCTCATTTTCCCCATGCAACTGTTGAATAACCAAATGCATTTCATTTACATGTCTGTGTGAAAAGATTCTCAAAGAACTTCTGGCTGGCATCACAAGTCTATATTGGAGACTGTAAAACCTCTCTCACATAAAAAGCTAAAGAGAAGACAAATCATGTTTTCCACATTCAGCATGAGAGAGACACAGAACTAGGAGAAAAAACCCTAGAGAACTTCAAGTTTTTGTGTCACCTTATTTCTACCATTATGTCCATTTTGTGACAAAACTGAGGGTAACAAAAGTTCAAAGCCACTGGTACTCAACAGAAAAGACACTGAGGACCAGTACTTGCTCTGTGAGAAGGCAGACACCTGCCTGAATGTGTTCTGGTTTTCCTGGGGGCAGGGGAGGAATGCGTCTGTCAAGCAGGCACCACCCCTGTGTATCCATTTACAGATGGGTGCAATGATGCAGTGACATTGGCCTGGGACACTGCAGGGCCACCACTTCCAAGATAAAAAGATGAACATGCCACTAGCAAGTAAATGATTTATCCAGGGCAACCAAGTCTAACACTTTTCCATGTCAATGTTACAGAAGAGTAGTTACTACAGCTATTTAAAATGACCTCTGAGTTTGTTGTG
The DNA here is from genome assembly GCA_013396655.1 of Campylorhamphus procurvoides. Taxonomy (NCBI): domain Eukaryota; kingdom Metazoa; phylum Chordata; class Aves; order Passeriformes; family Dendrocolaptidae; genus Campylorhamphus; species Campylorhamphus procurvoides. The sequence continues at coordinate 570,041 of WBMV01004464.1, read as the reverse complement.
CTAAGAATTGGAGTTATTTTTGGAGAGGAAAAAAAAGTCTGCAAAAGTATGAAGTGATTCCTTACCCCTGAGGAGTTTCTGCACCAAGATTGGGTGGTGAGTTTGCTGGCAGGGGCAGGCCTTGGTGCCTTTGGTCTTTATTTGCAGGAGTACATCCCAGCAAGGCTTCACCCAGCACAGTTGGTACTGACTGCACGTGCCCCTGGTTGGGAGAAACCTGCAGGAGAGATTGAACAGTTAGGAAAATTCAAGATAACAAAAGTACTGCTTTGCAGGTTTCATCTTAAAAAGATAAATATATCAATGTTCTTCCCACCATATTTAACAGGGCCAATAAAGACTGAGTTCATAAGATGAAAAGACTTTAGAGTATCCTTTTAAACCTTAGAGGTTTCATGAAAGACTGTTCATGTCAATTCATTTCCCCCCAACAAACAAATTTTTGGGGGAAGTGAGATGTATTAAGCAATGGAAAGGAAGACAGGAAGCTCTGCTCCTCATAACTGCCAGTACAATGATGTTTCTGAAGTCATTGCAGTAACTGGAATTCAAAAACAGGTTTCTAAGCTCATCTGAAAATCCCAGAGAAAATTAAAACTGAAGTTAGTCTGACAGCATTACCAAAAATCTAGATGTAAACCTCCTTGTAGTAAAAACATCTTTATACCAGGAGTCTAGAAAGCGTTAAGCAAAGAAATCCTGTCTTGATTAAACCACCAACCTCACAAATCTATAATTCATTTAGGAGTACAACAGGCCCACCAAGTCAGCAAGAGTCTCAAAAGCAGCAGTTTTCTGTGGGGGTCCTTCCTCAGCCCCAACATCCATATTTTACTCCCACATGCTCAACTTACTGCTGGAAGTCACACTACAGGCTTGTTAGCATCAACTGCAAAGTATTTCCTTTCTGCTTTGGTATTAAACAGCTGTCAGGCATCAAGTCAAGCTCTCAAAAAAAAAGCTGGAGATAATTAACTCCACTTTAGAAATCTGAGTACTATCACATACCAAGTAAAACAAAAAATCTGACTTCAGCTTATCACTCCCATATATTCATACCCACCAAAATCAGAGAAACCAACACAGCTTCTGCTTTCCTTATTGGAACATACACTCACTTGTGACCCTTTTGAGAAAGCAGTTGCAAAACATTTCCCAAAGACCACAGAAATGATAAAGGATCCAGTCCTTCGAAGGAAAACAGACAGGAAAATTAGAAGCAACTGACTTTACTAGTTTAAGGAAAATGAAGCTGCAACAAGCTTTGAATTCAGATCATAGTAACTCCTCTGCAGGGCATTTAGAATGTGAAATGAAGACCAGCTTTGTGTGTATCAAGCAGGCTGCTCAAAGGCTGGATATGCAGAAAGCTGAAGAAGGCAAACTGAGCACCCAAAAGCTGCTAAAGGTACCCAGGCTACAGAAACAACACAAGCAGGGCATGACAGCAGTGCACTGCTACTCCAGTCTGACTTGCTTCTGGTTCCTCCTCAGTGGTAAATACAGGAGAGGACACTCTTCATTGAGCAATTTTAGCCTGTACTTGCTGCCTTATGCTGTACCCTTGTGAAGTCATTAAAGATTGCTAATGATGATATCCAGTCATTAATGAGATATACACAGTTGACTTGTACAGGAGCAGAGAAAAGCAACCCTTCCATGCTCTGACCATTCCAGACCTTCAACAAGTCTGGCTAGTCCCACCTAAAGTGCAATTTTTGGTCTGAAACACTGGGCCAAAATAAGAGGGTATGTTTGAACTACTGTTCTTCAGCCAAGCCGTTATTTTTCATTTGCATTTCTATACTTAAGTTACCCCAGTTGTCTTTTGACCTTTCAGAGTTTTCTTATCTCAGTGATACCTGGCAGGTCATTCACAAAAGAAACAAAGGTAGGCATGAAAGTGCTAGGAAAGTAGCCACATTCCTTTTTGATACTAAGACCTTCTTCCACCCTGCTGCTTCAATCTCCAAACCATGCAAGTGTAGCTGAAGGTTTTGCATTTAAGTACAAAATAGTTAAAGGAGGAACACAAAAAACAACAGTTATAAACTTGAGAACTGGTTTGTGTTTTCTCCCACTATAGAATACATGACCAGGCAGGTCAACTCCTAAGCAGGAGGGGGCAAAAAGCACAGTAAAAAAACCCCAAACCAAACAAAAAATCCCAGCAAACCACCAATCTTCAAGGCTTACTAACTTTCCCTTCAATTATCACAAGGCAAGATGTTCTACTCATGCCCAGACAAGTTTGAAAGAACTCAACACACCTTTCAAGGGATTATATTATTCTACTTTCCAATCTAATCCTTTTTAAGATGTTTTGAGAAGTGACACAACCATTACATAACAGTCATATAACAGAGCAAGACATTACCTCAGGAGAAGATTTTGTGTGTTTGGCGTCACCACTTCCACCGTTCTCAGATGATTTCCTTTTCACACCCCCAATTCTTTTGGATTTATCTGGAAGAGAAGGTGATCAAGATCAGTCTATTTATCATAAACACACTACTTGGTGTTTGAAGAACAAACAATAGTAGGTCTTACCACACTTTCCATTGTTGTCATATATGATTTCAACATGAATTAACTCTGGATCAAGGGTCTTTAAAGCTGGAATCTTGGAACAAGAAACACAGAAGCAGCTATTTAGAGAGGTGAAAGTCACAATTGAATATATTTATCTTAAATGTTGTGGTATGACACTTGCAGGATCTTTGAACACCAAGCTGAATTTAGCAATATACCATATGCCAGTGCCACTGCATGAAAACACACACACAAACTAGTGTTTCAGGGCACTGCCTGCACAGCACGAACAGCTAAGACACCAGTCATGTTTGCTTCACTCTTCAAATAAAAATTCCCAGTCTCCTTCATTTTGCATAGAAGGACACTTGTTATTTAATAATCTACCAGCAGCACACAAACGCCTTGGGGTAATTCTACACTACATGATCCTCGTGTTTTAATATTAAAGACAGAAATAAAAAATGGTGTTGGTGGGCATATAAATACAAATTCTTACTCATTCCCCATATCTGTTTGTAAACACACATCAGTTGGTTCCTACCTCCTGACAGTTGACTTCCAGAGTCCTGGTAGCTGGATTACCATTGACAACAACTGCTGTGAACCACTGAGTAGATGGATCCAGGCTATAAATTCTAATTTTTGAACCAATGATATTTTTTCCACCTTAAAAAATAGGTAAAAGAATAAAAAAGAGCTTAAGACGAAGGAGGAATGAAGTTCCTCACAGCTATCAACATGAGTTTGCCAACAGTATTGCATGCAAGTAAGCAAAATGAACTAAAAACCTTCAGGCAACCTCCACACAAGCTGGAAAAAAAAAAGATAGACTGTTCCAGCTACTTCCTTCCTGGAATAGTTCAATGAAGTTGTGTGGAGGCTAAGACACAGAGACCAGACTAACCTTCAGATTTCAGGCCATGAGGAGATCAGTGAACAAAGGAATAAAGATTCAATGACCAGATGTAAATTTTTCCTCTCTTTACAGTGTTGGAAATGCCAACTCTAAGTTGCAATATTTACCTTTCCATTAAAGGAAGACATGCCCTGTACGTGCAAGCACATGACTACAAATATGATTGTATGAACCCAGCAACTAAAAATATGAAGCTGGCAAACCTAAACCTGACAATTTTAACTTGACTAAAAAGGAAGTCTCTATACAAAATTTTGAAGGCTTCTATAAACAAGCAGCAAACTCAAAAATAAAATAAATAATAATCAAGTTAGTTGAAACAATAAATTACTCCAACTAATTTCAGTGAGAATTTCTACAAGCCTGGTATCTCTTTCACAAGTACCAGGCCATCTGCATGTGCCTAAATTACATACTCAAAGGAAATACTTCTAACTTAAATCTCTCCAATCCTTCACTTTTTGTATTCACTGCTGTAAAAGTACTTTTAAAGAGCTTTTATCCCCTAGAACAGGTTACCCATGAATTAAACCATCACTGCAAAGATTTCCCTCTGGACTTGAGTCTTTATTCTCAATTTTCCGCTCCAGAGTCTGCTTGTACCTTGGACCAAGCGTGTTTCGTCCAGGTGTTTCTTAACCAAAGCCTGAATTTCTTCATTTACATTTTGATCATCCTTAAGAGAAAGCCTGGAACTGTCCACATCCTATTTACCAAACAAAAAAGAATGTAAGTTTGTATTAAGGATAATGCTTTTGACTAACAAAACCCATAATATTTAGAAACAAGACGGGAAGCAATTGGTACAAGTGCAACAAGTTTCTCGTTACTCTGTGTTCCTTCAGCTCAGAGATGTTGGATTTGAAACAGACACCACTCTCTCACCACTAATTTGCATCAACCATCTGCAAGTCAGTCCGAACTGAGCTCTCCAGGTTCACTCTAATACTGTTCTGAAAAAAGCCCAGCTTTGTTTTACTACATTGCTAAGTTGCATTGAACCATCCATTTCTTAAATAAAAATCCTAAGTACACAGAAGCAGCAACTTATTTATCCCTAGCAGATGCAAGTATTTTAAGTTTCTATTTGTATTAATGCCAGGATCCAATCCATCTCAAGACACCAGTACAAGATGTTCATATGAAAGAAAACAGTCAGCTACTCCTAAATAATTCATAATTATTCAGCATCATGTATTCATATGATAGTTGGGGGTTTTTTCCCCCCTCTTTTAGTATTTGAAATAAGCTGTTCTTTGAATTCTTGAATTAGAACTGATTCTGAAATGGAAAGGTCATAAAAAGTTTCCACCCAAAGCTCAGAGAGTCAGAATAAGAAATGAGTTTTGGGGGTTTTTTGGAGTTTTTTGTCTGTGGTTTTTGGGGTTATCTTTTTTGTTCCAAGCACTGCTCTGGTATTTTAAGAGGCAGAACACTGAAGAGCTAGAAGTCAATAAACTGTTATTCCAGATACCAGTACAGCAATCTTCTCTGCAGTGTTGAGATAAGGCTTCTACATGAAGAGATCTCCACCCTGCTGTTGAGACAACACAGGCAAGACAACCATACACGACTCAGACTTAGCTTTCAGGCATTCCTTGGTTAGTTTCTCTACAAAACTTGTGCATTTGTTGACTGTTAACAAGTCAAAGTAGAACACTAATGGCAGCACTAATAGCAGTCTCAACCTGGGACATCTATGACTATTTTTATTTCAGCCTGTTTATGTGCCTTGAGAGTAGTTTCCTCAAAAGGTTAAATCCTTTATCCTTACCAGATACTACCCTTGTAAACATCTGCCCAGTCAGTCACAAGGGGGAATTGTTTCATCCCTTCTGTACCTAATTTTACTAATAAACTTTCCTCCTGGTGCTCAATGAAGGGACTGTAATTCAACCACCTCATTTACATTCTGCCCAGTTCCTCATTTGGTTAGGATTAGCAGTGATGTGCTTCTCTTAAATAGCAAGATTAATCCCTGACATCCCTGCAACTCCTTTCATAGTAAAGACAGCCACAGGAACAAAGGGAAACTATTCCAGGTTATCCCCAAGATCAACATGATGCAACTGCTGCCACCTGAGCTGAGTAACTGTCCCAGCACACTCCCTCATCCAGCTCTCCTAAGTGACCATGTTCTCGACCAGCTTCAGAAGGTTTGTAATCAATAGACAAATTACATTCAGAACTGATGTTTATGGGTTATGGCAATAAACATCTCCACATTTTTACCTATCTGAAGGTTGCATTTAGATTACATTAACTTGACATATCTTAAATACCAAGATAAGACATTCATTTTTCATCTTTGCAATGCCAAACAAGGTTACCTGGATGGGTGTCAAAAGGTCTTTAGAAAGAAAAACACATTTCTCTTCACCCAGATAGCGCACTGAAACCAGTGATCCCATACCAGCCTTGTCCACTAAGGATTTGTAAGTCTAGAAAAGGGATAAACATTTTCTCAGAAACAGAGTTAAGAAGATCTCATCATTCATTATTTACATTTAAAAAACTGGTTTCATTTGACATCTATTTCTCTGTTAAGCTACTATATATACATGCAATTCTTGAAAACAAAACAAGTTTCTAATAAAACTTCTAATACATGCCTAATGAAGGAGTTACTGGACTACACCTGAAATTAATTTCATCATTACCATGAGTTTGGAATTCAGTGCAGGTGGCTGTCATTAACAATCATTAATTATTCATTCATTTCAACATGAAGAGTTTACTAATATAGTAATTCTAATTGTGGATATGTTAATAAAACCCCTCCTTATGGTAGATTGGGGGAATAAGTAGCAGATCAGTGAAGACCTGTGGTGTGGTTTACATAAAAGTTCTCATAGTTTGTGCAGCACTGATAATATATTGAAGCCTTAATTTAGGCATGTGTGATGACTTGGATGGCCTCACAGTTATAGCCCTGCAGTGCAATGAGGAAGTTGTGTTCAGGTATACCAAAGGCTTTAAGAACAGACAAGAAAAAAATTTCCTATAAAAGCTTCTGAACACTTCCTAATATGTTCAGAGTTAAATTTTGCCTAGCCTTGCAATAACAGCTCTGAGTGGGAAGGCATCAGGAGCCTGAAACAACAGAAGTGCCAAGAATAAGATATATTTGTGCTCCATTTAAAAGAAAAAAAGAGAATATTTCTGATAGAGTATGTACTTGGGTTTTCAAAGGACTGATCAGAGAAAGACCTTCTTCCCCTTTCTTGTCTTCACCTCAGTTAGGACAGCACTGGCAGAGGGGCAGGAATCTCTTCAGGAACAACTGGGCACTAACAAGAGTTCTACAGAGCTACTCCCCAGGGTCAGAAACACTCTCCCATACCTTAAATCAGTAACTTGTGATCAAGTTTGAAACAAATTAACCTGCACACTCTTCTGTGACCTCTTCTGTCCTGCCCCGTGTGGCGGTAAAGGTAGAAAAAGCCCTTTTTGCCAAGGCAAGCTCCAGAATTGGGCTTCCCTTTATCCTACAGAGTTCCTCTGCTAAATCACCTTTGGAACATGCAACCCTCCATGAACTGACACATCAAACACACCAAAAGGAAAATCTTATGCACAAGCTGAAGAACTGTTCAGATACTTGGAAACGGACAACAGCTAAGTTAGAATGTTCTAAAAACCTGCTTATTTTATCAGCAAAATCTACTAGTAGAACTGCTGATACTAATGTGTAGCTCAGGAAACAAAATTAAGGATCCATATTCCACTTCCTCTCCCATCCCATCTGGCCCTACTTCCAATAAATACCTGCTTAGACTAGCTTCACTTAAGGAAAGAAACATCAGTTAAAACACAGCAATATGACTTCTACTGCACACTTTAGACCTAGCAAAGTTAAGAGGATCAATAGATGAACTACAACTTCAGCATAATTCATGTTCAGCGAGTTTACATGTTTGCATCTTCATTTATCTCACAACTACTTTTTTGAGCAGCAATATACAAAGCAGTGAAGTACAACTATACTGGCTGAATGCATGAGGAAACATTCCCTGATCACCTCTTCTGGCTAATTTGCCTACCCAGCCATGCATGGCAGTTACAGCAAGCTTACTTCTCTGCCTTGTGCAGTGTAGAAAATCCAAATCTCACAAGTCATCTGTGCCAGGCAGACATCACATAAGAATCACTTGAATTATTTTTGTCTCAGGATCAAGAATCACTGTAGAATTAACAGTACTTGAGGCAGAGTCAAACAAGAATTTAAAAATATAGGCTTCTCCCTGGAAACCTATTATTTACCCTTTTTCTCTCTATTCTTAACTGCAATTTCGTGAAAGAAGGAAGAAACCATGAGACTGGAGGGAAAAGGAGCTAACGTTGTACAGAACAGTGGTTTAGGAGAGAAATAAAGTCAGAAAAATACACTCCTGTGTCCACAGTAACCAACTTCAAACACTGACAAGCTCTGCCCAGCTCCAGCTATACAGATATTTAAGTGTCCCTTCACATAACACCTAAACTAAGGCTGTACTGGAGAAATCCACACATGTGACAGCACTGTCCCCAGAAGATGGAAGTGCAGAACCAAAGTGAGTCAAGCCAAGCATGTACTTGCCATTGCAGGCCACTGGACAGCAGGCATGGATTGGGATTTTCTTTCAGCCAGCACCAGCTTTTGCTCCACCAGGAATGCTAACATTGTACGGCTGTAGACTTCCATCCATCTTCGTTTTTCCCATGGCTCATCATCAAATTCTACACAGATCTACAGAAAGGAAGCAAAGTGAAGGAGTGACTACCCATAAAATTTAGACACATTCAACATGGTAAAGGACAAACAAACACCAATTTACCCAAAAATAAAAAAAAACAAAAACATTGAAACTGCTATAATACTAGCACATTCATTGCCTTTCTGTCACACAATCAAGCAATCACTAAAGCATCCCAGGCTGACCCAGTATTTTATAGGTCATAATCAATGGTAACTGATTTATCATCATTACTGTCACATAAAACATTAATATTCCCATTTAACTTTACAACTTCCCATTTCAGAAAGTCCTGTGCTGCTCAAGGACAGTTAAATGTCTTAACACTGTCACCACTGTTTACAAGCAGGGAAAAGAACACACACAAAAACTAAAACTAAAGGACTGCCTGCAGTAGGGGCACATGAATTTTCCACAAATTCTAGAGCAGTTTAATAAACAACCTGTCTTTTCCAGAAATATTTTAAGAACAGTCTCAAAGAATAACTTTAGAGAACTTATTGAAAGCACAAATGACAGTAAGCCAGTAAAGGTGATCCAATTATGTAACGTGAAGGACTTTTCTTCCTTGCTTTTAGTTACCATTTATCCTCACAAATCTCAAAAACAAACTTTCCAAAGGGAAAACAACTGTCACTTCATGGTAAAAATATGGTGGCTTGACCAAGCTCTTTGGGATGGCATTACCCTTCTTTCACAGGCAACATGGGGAGATCAGCAAATGACTGGGAAAGCCCACAAATAGAACTTTGCCTGAATACAGTATTTAGAACTTCTTGGAAAGGACTCTACTCTTGGAAAAATTATTCCCTCTTCCCACAAAACATAACAATCCGGTCTATAGACATTAAACTAAACAGCAGAGTAATCTCAATTGAGTGAGTCTTAGAAACATTTCCTGGTGTTTACCCTCCCTCTCAAGGGAAAGGCAAGTGAAAACACGCACACTAAACAGCATTACCACAGCCAGGAGTCATCGAACTAATGGGTGCAGAAATGAACCTAGTCATTTTGAGGTGCACAGAAACAATGAAGGAGATAAGCAAATAACAAGTACCAGAACCAGAATGGCTTGTTTTGTCTACAGCATCAACCTGCACAAACAGGAAAATGCAGTTGAGACAATGATTTCGACAGTAGTTGACAGTCCTTCTACACAAAAGGTAAAATTGTAAAGATAAGTACTGCTTCTCTCTTATAGCAGAAATACTTAATTCCCCCTCTCAATCCATTACTATTTTGGGTCTTACTATCAATCACGCTTTCACAGAGCCTCGAGAGGAAAGGAGATGGGACGTGTTTTGGTACAAAGCTCTCCACGCCTCCATTGTCCACTCCGCAACTTCTTTAACACTTGAACTGGAGAACTCATCAACTCAGTCGCTTCTAGCAGAACCGTAACCAGCCACAAAGCTCACAATAGAGCCCGCAACAGCACCTGCTCCTTCTCCTTTTTGCAGGGAAAGTCCTCACGAGGAGCTTTCTGCACCAATCTCCTCCTCACCACAAGCACAGCCCCGCGCCCAAAGATGGACAAAGCTCCACCCCTGTCGCACATCCACAACAAGAACCTCGTAACAAAGTTCGTGCTTCCCGGAAAGAGTTGTAAGCACCGACAGTTTCCTTTTGTTTGATAAAAAGAGGTGCTTCTTCAGTTAATCAGAGGTCACCAAGCTCTTCCCATCAAAAAAAGAGGCAAGGGAAAAAAAAAAGGAAAATGGTGCTGTTCTTGCTGTCACAGGACAAACACCAAAGTTCCTTGTAGAAGGAAGGACGAGGCCACTGTTACAATGGAGTTTTGTCCTTGGGGAGTAAGTACTCACTCTGTACTCCCTGTAAACTCCAGCAAGTGCCCAGATATGGCTGGATACTTTTACTGACTACAGCTGCCAAATAAAGCCCCTTAAGAACTTCGCAGCCAAACCATAAAAGACCCTTGACTTCCAGGCAAAAAGTACAGCTAACAAATTACACCACGCTTGCAAACAACTGACTACGTGTTTAAAAACCCCGATGATAATCATTAAAGGTGGCCACCATGCAAGAAGAGTCCGAGAAACCTCCAACATCAAACATGAATTTGGTGCGTCTTTCAAGACTCAAGTACTTGTTCATGACCAGCTGCTCCCAAGAGCAGGAAGGAAAAGTCACCACTCCAAACAACACTGGAGAGTTTCACTTTCATCTCCGGGGGGAAGAAAACCGTCCATAGCTGGCAACACCTCAAATTACATCCAGGAAATACACAGAAATAAAACCTCGGGACGGCGGGTGCGGCAAAAAGTAACACCCAAAACCATCTGGTTTTCAAAACACTGGTGGAAGAAAGCACATTTATGACTATTTCGAGGTAATTCCCGGCATTAGCACAAGCAGAGGTGCACATGTTTCCAAGCGTGTTGGCCAAGCAGACCTTTTTCCCCCGGGAGCGGCGTGGGCACACACGTGTACACACACCCCACACACGCCGAGCCCTCTCTCTGCCCAAAGTTCCCGCTTACCTTCAGGTCCGGCTTGGATATGTCTGTGTGTGACACTGCCCGGATCCTGCCCGACTTCCAGGGCCATTCCACGATACGGGCGGCGTCCCACGGCCTGTCCTCCTCCTCCGACAGGCACAGGAACCTCTTGCCCACGAGCAGCGACCAGCTCCCCTCGAGTCTCAGCACCATTTTAACTCATCGGGAGGGCTTCGGGGAGGACACCGAGGGGAGGAGGAGAGAGACACACACAGAGCAGGGCGGTGAGCGCTTCCTCCCTGCCCTGCCGGGCACCCCCTGCCCACGGTCCTGGAATCGCTGCCCACCAGGAAACACCAGAGGGTACTCCCACAATGGCTACAGCGCAGCGCCCGGCCATTCCCACCCCCGCCGCCTCTTTGTTCCCTCCTCCGAGCAGCCGGAGCGCCGGGCGGCAGCCCAAGGGAGGAAGGGAGGCAGGCGGCCGGGCCAAGCTCCTTCCGCCTAACCCACACCCCCGCGTCCCGCCTGCCCGGGCAGCCCTCCAGCCCTGCCCTTGCCCTCACCTGCTGCCCCCGGCCCCGCTGCCGGCGCGCCCCGCGGTCCCTCCCGGAGCGGGTCCCACCGCCCTCAGCGCCTCCCGCCCCCCGAGCNGGAGGCGGGGCCCGCGCCGAGCCTCCCGCCGCGATTGGACGGCAGGGGCGGGGCCCGCGCGCCCGGCCACGCCCCCCAAACCGTTGCTCAGCAGATGGCGGATTAGAAAAAAATAATAAAAAAAAAAGCGAAGTATCCTTCCGCCGGCGCTCCGAGGAAAGGAGTCCCTCGCGGGGTATGGGTGGGGGGCGCCCGAAGCCCGGCCCTGAGGGCAGCACGGGGGCGCTGTGGGCTGGAATACCTCAGCAGGCGCGCGCTCCTGCCGCGGGCGTGCCGAGCTTTTGGCCTGTGAGAGCCGCCTTTGGTCGGCGGCGGAGGGATCGGCGGGAGAGCAGGGCGGGGGGTGTGAGGCGACCGGTTATACGTGCGGCTCGCGGCGTACTCAGATATAGCACGGGGGGCGGTGGCACCTGCGCGGAGCTGCTGCGCATGCGCGCGGGGAGGTGCCCGCCACCTGCGGGAGCGCCGCCATCTTGTTGGGCTGAGGGGCAAGGGCCCCAGCAGGGCCTGGCGGGGCTCGGGAGGGGACAATGGCGAAATGGGGTGAAAATAAGGCGTGCCCCAGCTTCCCTGGGAGGATGGGAGGGTGTGGAAGGTGCTCCGGTTGAGGTTGATGTGGGTTGTGTGGTTGTGTCTCCAAGGAAATGGCTTCCACCAGTTTGTTCCTTTCACACTAGACCGGTGTGGTCTGAAAATAGCCAAGCCAAGATCACGGAACCACTGAATAGTTTGTGATGGAAAGAACCTTAAATACCATTGAGTTCCAACCCTTTGCTACGGGCAGGGATATTTTCCACTATCCCAGGTTGCTCCAAGCCCTGTCCAACCTGATTTTAAACACAGGGATGGGGCAGCCACAGCTGCTTTGGTCAACCTGTGCCAGGGCCTGCCCACCCTCACATTAGAATTTCTTCATAATGTTTAACTCTATGCTCTTTCTAACCAAGTAGTTAAATGGAGACTATGTCAGTGAGCTGGCCAATGGTGTTCAACAGTGACCCAATGTACTCCACCATAAGACCTTCCCAGCAGTGCATGTGGGAGGAAGAAGACCAAAAAAATTAAGAGAATACCCAAGGCCAAGAAGGTATTGACTCATCCATTGCACTGGAAACCCTTGGTGCTCAGCTTTGTGCTTTCTCTGTGGTTCCATCCATTATCAGAGACACCTGAACTCCAAAAATCCCCATCAGAGGGATATTCCTTCCGTGTGCTGGCTCATCCTCCGTTTTCTCCAAGAATCCCGCCCCACACTTGTGTTAAATTCATTTTTAAAGCCTTTCCCACCAATTTTATCAAGTCTCTCCACTGACTACTTTTCTACTGCATTCAAACATATTTATGTATGAATTTATGTATGAAAAGGCACAAAAACTTCCTCAGTGTGCCATGATAAGAGAGTTGATGTTCTTCACACCATGGAAATCAGGCATCCCAATTTCCATGTTAACTATAGGTAATCTTAAGTGATTTCTGTCAAAGAGATGACCCTAATTATTTTCAGGATTTTCTGCAGGGGAAAAACAAGGAAACACAAGTAAATAATAGGAAATTAATATACAAGCGACTGCTTGTGTCCTGAAGAACACTGAAAGAAAAAAACAGGTATGCTTGCTTCTCAGATTTAAATATTTACGTATAGTCCAGTGGAATTTGTGATAAGGTATTATATAAAGCAAGCTAGCTTTGAAACCACCAAATTACTTGTTTCATTGTAGGCATTAAGACTCTTTTGCAGCTATGCAATGTAAACATCACACAATATGTGTTGCATAACCTCCTTATTTAAACCCCTTCGTTTTTATGCATACAGAACCCTTTGCCTCAAAAAGGAGCTGATTAATACATACAGGGAGAGGGATGTCAGGCATTAAGGAAGCAATATTAGTCAACCCAATAAATCAAGCTGTTGGTAGAACTCCAGTTGCCTAATGGAATTTTTTTTCCCCATTAGCACCAGAAAAAAGGAAAGCTTTAAGGAGAGATCTGAGCAACAACAACATGAGTTTTGTGAATGAGCAGCTCCCATGGGCAAAGAGGAGAATGAAGGTTGGTCAAAGGTGTTTTAAAATTTAATGTTTTGGGTAGGTGCTGGCCTAGAAGGCCAAGCAAGCACAGGGTGACGTAGTCCATCAATGCCCTTGAAAATGAATTTAGAGTTATATTGGAAATTATGCTAAAAGAGGATCATGTGATCAAAATGCAACATTCTGAGTGTACATAAAGTAAAATAAATTGGCAGAAACCAGAAGAGAGGATGGCAAAGCAGACAGAACACAAGCTGACAAGAAGCCTGGGCAAAACTCAAGCATCCAGGGTACAAACAAGCTTTCAGTCCTGAAAAAGTAGAGGTATTCAAAACCCAAGGGCTAAGTAGAAACCACATAATGTAAGATATTTTTTCTTCTGAAGCAGGGAAGATAATCAGCTAATTGCTTCACTTCCCTAGGATACGTCATTTCTTGAAGTTAGATCAGGACCAAATATCTCTTTTTTTAAAATTATCTAACATCTTTAAAAGTTATAAATTTGGGGTAACAGTAAAATCCTGGGTCAAAAAGCAAAATATATAAAATTTAAAATTATGACTTCAAATGTATCAGAATTTGTTGCATAGTTTAAGAACGTGTTTCCCAGGATTACAACCATACAGTACAGAAAAATGAGTGCTGTTGTTTTTCTTACCTGGCTATTTTATCACCCCTTGCAATAGTCTCCACAAAAGCTAATGTCTACTGGAAATATTTTGTGTGTACATGCCCACCCTCACTCTCACAGTGTGTCAATAGACACATCAAAATGTTCAGAAATTACTTTCAAACCCACACTCTGGTAATGGCACAGGTGCAACTGTCTCACTCTGCATTATTTACCTTTGCAGAACGCAATGTCTGTCGAAGAACCTGCAAAATAAAGCAGTGCTGTAAATATGCAGAACTGATTAAGCCTCAAAACAGCAGATTTCAACCCGTTCTTCTGCCTGCAAGAAGTCTTGAGCATATTTTTCCAGCTGGCTCTGCCTACTGGCTTGAACTGGTAATAGGTAAGCCTTTAGCTCCTACATGGGGAAGGAGTAATCTCTGCAAACATATGCTCTTTAAACAGTAACACAATTGAATAAATTCTTCCTCTCAGCCACCATTAAGTAACAGGAAATTTCTCTTGTGAAGGCTTTGAGTTTTGAACTGAATTATTTGAATTTAACAATTCAATTTAAATTTGAATTTAGCAATAAAACTCAATAGTCAATTTTATGCCTAAACAATTGCACAGTCAGGCATTTACGCCTACTTCTCTGCATATAAAATCTGAATGTGCTATTCAAATATTTGTGCTTGAAAATTGGCCTCCCACTATCCAAAAGTATTTGATATCACCAATCACAGGCACTTTGCAAGAAAGAGATGTTTCAGTCAGAGTAGGGCCTGCAGGTAACAATAATTGTCATGTCATTATGTTCTCAGAAGGTATTTTCCATGACAGGAGAAAGCAGATTGTTTTTCAGGGCACTGGCTTTTAAAATCTCTACTATAGCAGCATTTAAAGTCTCCATCCTCAATCAAAGGCCCTTTGGACAGGAGGCTGTAGAAGCACAGAAGGAAAATATGAAGCCCTTTATCTTCTAGTGATTAATGATGGAGGTGTAAGGACATCTAATTAAAGTTGGAAGTGCTTATGGTCAGGCTACAAAAATACCAGCTATCCTAACTAGAAACAGGGCTCTGGGAGATACCCAACATCCATTCCTCCAGTATGTCCTGAGACGTGATGCTAAAGAATGAGCAAAAACAGACCCCCAGGAACTTTCCTATTCACTAGCACCAAACTGGGGTAGGTAAAATACTCATTAAGGAGCTAAAGTAGATCAGTTACTGCTTGTATCCAACCTACTCTAGTTATAGGATGAAAAGACAAAAGCCTGTATGAGCTCTTTCCTCAGGTCCAGCCATGTTACCTCAGCACACCTCACCTGCATCAGCTTTGCAAGACTGGCAGGACTAGTTCTGGGTCTTTTTTTCCATGATTATCTCTTTACCATAAGTTAAACCAGAATATTTTGTGTCTTACATTTGTTAATATTGTGTCCCTGTCTGAAGCTGAGGGAAGCACATATTTTGACGCAAAGTACATTATAATTTTATGCAATGAAGTTTACTTCCTGAAGGAAAAACTCCATCAGAAATGCTGAACTTACTCTTTTCCACTCCCATACATATTCTGCAGTGGGAAATAACTTTCTTTTGCTAGTGATGAGTTAGTAGGGCATAGGTTTGCTATTCCAACTGTAGAAACAGGAAGTCATGAGAGGACTCTTAGGATGATAAATCAGGATCAAGTATTAAATTTTAATTGGCTATTAATTTAACATTTAATGATTTATTTAATTGGGCGTTAAGTATTGTCTGGGGATTGAAATTGGATATTAAATTTTGTAGCTTAATTCTAAAGTTAAGCAGGTATTTATAGACAGAGTGATGCAATAACCTCTACAGAATAATTCCCAACAAACATTAGGCATAAGGTGTGATGAGTAAATCCATGCTGATTTTGTTTTTCCTTGGCTGCTCCAGAGGAAGAAGGTCTGTTTTGGAAGAAAACAGCGCTTTCCCCTCAGATGTTAATACATCATCCAGTTAACAATTCAAAGGGTTGGGGATGTCAGTCTTTAATAAAAGAATGGAAATCAATATTATCTTGATGGATACAGTTGAATCAAGTCCTAGAAACCACCACCACAGAAGAATGTCTTGATGATATGCAAAAGGAGACACTGAAATTTAGGTAAAGTGATACAGTGAACTTTAAGCAACATTGTTTAATGAACTATGGAAAATTGTTCTTTGTTAATTAGCTTTACCTCCCAAAGCCTCACAACAAAACCGAAAGCACAGCATGTTAGTCCTATTTTGCTACTTAATCATGTCCAGACTTTCATCATTGAAACAGCATAACCTGCTTTAGGCAAAGACCAGTTAGTCTTTACACCATTCCCTGCCACTGCCAGAGATCTTAAAGCTTGTTACAAGTGTATCCTGCTCTTTCAGACAAATCTGTCTTGTGATTGAGTGTCTTCCCTTCAAAGAAATCTTACACCTTTCTCTTGTGGATCTGACAGGAGATTTCAGCAGCTCAGGCTCCTGGGCATGTGTACATGTCAGGTCAGTGAGTCCTAGACTAGGTGATCAAAATTGTTCTAATATTGAACTGGCCTGCTGTGTACTTTTCTAAGATAATTTGGATGAAATTCACAGTGCTGCTTTTGATTATTCAACCCCACATGTGCTTTCTCTTGAAAGTTCTCTCAGCTTTGGTAATTTAATGTAGTTTTCAACTGTACATGGAGATTGTGAGTTATGAGTGCAATTCGGACAGGAACCTTGACTGTTCTTGACTGTGTATTCACTTAAAAAGAGGCTCAGCCTTTTGACTGGAGGAAGCTGCACAGGAGAGTGATCTTGGTGGGTGTTTGATGTACCTGAGTCTTATGCATGCACTGCAAATCCTTCCGCTCTCTACAGAGAACACTGGCTCTCTTGACTCTGGTTCTCCTGTCCTGCCACTTACCAACTCTCCCTTGAACTGGAACAATGAATATTTAGCAGAGGTTTACCTGCTGGTGTAGTAACTCTCATTCCAGTAGGACAATGCAGTATCTTTTCATGTCAAGGCTCAACTGAGAAATACTTTTTTTTCTTTTTTTTTTGTTTCTGTATATTGTGCTGATACAATGTTAACAAAGGTGAAGTAATGTGTCACTGAAGTAAAAAAAAAAAGTGAAGTATTAAGATCACAGATATTGATGAATATAGAACTGGGAATATTTAAAAATTGTACACTGCTAAATGTGACCTAGTTGGTATAGCACAGAACTGGGGGCCAGATCTGGAATCTAACACGAAGTGTGTCATTAGGCAGATAATTTAATCAACTCATTTCTGTGTAAGATGGGGATAACAGTAATCATTCTTATGAATTGCTTTGTGTTGTGCACCTAAAAGATGATGAGCATTATAGCTACTAATTAAACATTATTTTAATCTTCAAATTTCCTTTCGCTTTTAAACTTTAATAAGTGTTTATGCTCCCTTAATGCCAGAGAGGAAAAAAGCATGATTGTGAAGCAGCTGCTAAGATTTTTTCCCAGATGATATTTAGTATTAAATTGGGATTGAGTCATCTGTTTCAGATAAAGGGGCAATGCAAGAAATAATGTGTGAGAGTTGAGATTTTGAGTAAAATATATATTTAAAGCAGAATCAGAGCAGCTGACACACCTGTGCCATCAAATGGGCTCCACCTTTCACGTACTCTCAGTCCAGGAACTGGGAATGGGCATTGTAATTTCTCTTCAGGTTAGAGAAATGTAACAGTATTGCTTTAGAAGTGGGCAGTTGTGAGGCCACTGGGATGGCAACTGGACTCCAAGTCAAAGCCTGCAGTACAGCTGTACTGGTAATTATATAACTTACTGTATTTGTCATTGTAGACCACTTAGTAATTCTCTAGTCCTCTCTGTAAAGTTCCCCAAGTCAAATACATGTCAGTGAAACTTAGGAGTGCCCTTTCCCTACCCATCTCTCTTCACAGCTGTTAGAGACTAATGGCTGCTCTCCAAACCCCAGGCTTTGGCAGTAGAGATTTGCCTAAAATTAAAACAGTGATTCTGAAGCTGATTCCTGACTCCACTGAAACTAGGAATTTCATCCACTGGGGTTTTTTTAAGAGATCATATGTCAGCCTTGTCTTCTTGTAAAAGGAAGATTGCAACCTGTCCTGTCTCTCATTTCTTCTTAGAAGCATAAGAAGGCCAATTTGAACTTTTCCTGCTTTCCAGTATCTACTGCCCTAAATAGCGTAATTATCTAACTGCAGTTTTCCAAAAAATGGAAATTACATTTTCCAGTCTCCTTTGCAGAGGAACTGCTGCTGAAGCGTGGGTTTCTAGTGTTGCTCCTTACTCTTATTTCCAAATTATAGCACAATGAAATATACAGCTGCAGTTTTCTAGTGAGAATATAAGAGACACAGCCAAGTTATTCCACGCTGTCTCTGTTGTCCAACAAACTTGGACTTAGAAACAATGAAGAGTAGCTTAAAACCTGTACATCTACCTTGGGATGGCTGGAGATGGATTTGTTTCAAAAGCAAATAGGAAAATATTTTAGGTAATTGAAATAATTGGCAAGGCTGAAAGGGATTTAGTAAATGCAGTGTTGGAAAAAAAAAAAGTCAGCAGCTCATTGGAGGGCTTTGAATTTTAGCAGGCATGGGTTGCATGTCAGGTGTTTGGTTCCCTGATTCACACCATGGGATGACAAGCATTGTGCCTCTGTTTGCAGCAGAGGTAGGATGTGTCTCACTTTGTATAACATGTAGGTCACAAACTGCCAGAACAGAAAATATGCATTTAATGAACTTCATCCACCAGCAGGCATCTCATTGTCTAGGCTACTCTTCAGGGAGCAAAGAGAGGCATCTCCAGAAGGAGATTCGTACTAAAATAGATGTCTAGAATAAGTGGGACAAATTATCCCTCAGAGATGCCTGATCTTCCTCATTTGCTGTAGAGGTCCCTGATTATTGCCTTGTGTTCCACCCTTTCTGTAAGAGTAAATGCTGAACTAGGTACAAACATAAAGTGGGATGGTGTCTGTGCTACTCTGGTTCACACATTGTTGCCCAAATTAGGTAGGCATTGAAGCTTTGGAGTTTTTTTCTTTATTGAGAGCTACTGCAAGTGAATGCTGGTATGAGGCACTAATGAGCTAATAGGGAGTACAGTGTATGCTCAGGGCTCACAGGTTTCCTGTGGTACAAGTGACCTTATGATCACTAGAGGAATAATGTCTATAGACAGGAATGGGTTGTGGGCGTAAAGGATCTTTTAAAGAGGGAGGAAAATGAAAGCTTTATTCTTCAAGTTCATTATTTTATCAGATTCCTTTAAACACATCTATTGTTTGTACACGAAGAATGCAAAATAACCACTTATGAGCACAGGCTAGAAAAGACACCAGTGAAGTTATAAATGGTTCAGAATGTTTACATTTGACTGTTCCAAATCAGTGTGTTAGACATCCTACAGTGCAAAGGAAAGAATGAGCCCTTTTCTACATTCACCAATGTAAACTATGTGCTTGCTCCCCAAATATATTTGTGTAGACTCTTTCAAAGATAGCAAAAAGCAAGTAGTGAAAATGGAGGTTTAACTGACAATAGAAATGTTGCTTTATAAGCACAAGAGAACAGGATGTGCTGTCATTGTTAGGACTTTATGAGCAGGTCATACCAACTGATGGCTTAAGAAATTCTGTGTTAAAGCATGTGCCTGGGACTAGTGCTACTGGTTCACTGTGTGAAACTGGTGTTATGACTTAACCTCTTTGCACTTACATTTTTCCCTCTGGGGTTAACAAATATTTACCCACCTTTAAAAAGTACCTTCTGTTCTTCAGAGAAGTGCTGAATAAACACAGAGTAGTATTACCCTCAACAGCAGGTAATCCTGTTAATCTAACATGCACCCTGTGTTTATGTTGAATATGTTCCATGCCACTTGATCACTGTAGTTAGATTAACAAAGGATATTACAGGGATTAACTCTTCAGCAATGGCTGCAGCTGCCCACCATGTGTGTTTACTGTAGCCCAAAACCAGGGTTTGAAACCCTCTTCCCTATAGTGAACAGAAGGAAAGCACTTGACTTCTGCAGAACCCATTTTCCAACCAAAAGAACAATGTCTTGACCTAAGCTCTGATTGTTCTTCTGCTGGCATTCAGTGCTAAGACAGCTTCAGGTCTCTGCCCACCACACCAGTTCTTCAGAGTTGTAAGGTTAAAACTAGCTCATTTTCCACTGCACTTTAACTGCCACAGCCCACAAAGGCATGTCTAGACTACTTTATAAAATGTTAGCTGAAGACTAGGTCCTTCCAAGGTAATGCAGCCTCAAAGCTGGCTCTGCTTTGGGCTGGAGGTTGGACCCAATGACCTGCATGGGCTACTTCCAACCTAAATTAGTTATTGTACAGTCAGGTGTGGCCTCAGCAGCATGGAGTCTGCAGGAGCTGAAAATCACCCCCTGGCTCCTGAGGACATTCCTGTGTAGCTGTCTCAGAGTAAGCTCTGTGTTGCTACAGCAACACCTTTATCAGCACCCTGACTGGTTTCAGGGGAGTTCTGGGAAGACCATATGATGTGCTGGCACACTTCCCATGGGATACACATACACCTTCACCATGCTTTTCATTGGGTGTTTTTTGTCCATTTCATTTCAGTGGAACTTGGAGAATCTCTGGGCTGTAATAGATGTAGGAAGTATTTTCAGCAGAGGGTGGCCAAACTGAGGTCTGAGAGAGGAGAGCATAGAAGACACTTCATCACCTTCCTGCAGTGAGATTAAGAGTCTCTTACTGGATTGTGGAGGAAAAACATGTGCTTGCAAATGTTTCTTTTAGCAACTTGAGAGGTTGGAACTTGCAGTTTGGAGACCGGTATGGAAAATAGGGGTTGAACACAAAGGCTATTAAAAAAAAAGTTGTTGTTTTTAAGCAGTTGGTTATTTTTCTCTTCATCAGCATATTTGTACAATATTGAAGATACTGCTAGGAGTCCAGATTTCCATTTTCGGCTGTAGCCTTTTCAAATTGCGTGCTAAGCAGATGGACTGGATCACTATTTGTGGGGGACATGCATAGTCAGACATGTTAGAATATTTTCACTTCCCACATCTGCTTTTGGGAGTGCTCTCCATACAATTCCCACACCACTCACTCTGACCTGTGTGAGCTGCAAGCAGGTACCAGCCAAGAAACTGTTATCTGGTCTCATTAATAGTGGCATTAAAGTGAGATATTGTAAGGCTTCAAAAAGGGAGTAACACAGGGGTGGGGGCCTCTATAAATAGCCTGTAGAAGGTAACTTGAAAACTCTTATCACAGTGGTTGTATTTTTCCTTTGTCTTTTTCTTCTTTTCCTGAAGTCCCTAAGTTGTTTGTTTGGGTCCTGCCTCTCCCCCCTTTCCTCCCCCATTTCAGTTTTGGAATGTAGCCTTTTTTATCCCTGGAAAGACAATTAATTTCTGTTTCTATAGTACCATAATGAGAGGGAGACAAGCAGGATGATGCTGCAAGTTTTTTATATACCCTGACTGCAGAGAAAAAACTTAGTTACATAACTTGTCCATGGAAAGAGGCACCTTTTCCCTGACATCCTTTTTTACTTTTTCCAGAATTAAATAGACCTGGAAGTAGCTTAGTGTGGTGGAATTTCATGTTCATGACTA
Source organism: Campylorhamphus procurvoides (assembly GCA_013396655.1). Taxonomy (NCBI): domain Eukaryota; kingdom Metazoa; phylum Chordata; class Aves; order Passeriformes; family Dendrocolaptidae; genus Campylorhamphus; species Campylorhamphus procurvoides. Next base: position 548,456 of record WBMV01004464.1, on the reverse strand, counting down.
TACGTAGTATGAGAGTCAGTGTCTTTAATATGCTCAGTGCTTTGACACTCAGCATTTCTATTTGCATTTGTAACTGAGGAGAAAACAGTTGTAAAGCAATGGGTGGTTCACATGCCTTAAGAGGAACAGAACAGGACACATGTTGGGAGACACAGGTGCACTGTGGTGTGTGGGAGGAGGAGAAAAGTCCTGGTACAGGTATGGGAAAACCCCTGGAGAAATGAGTGCAGTCACAGCGAGGTTGCTGCTCACCTGCAAGTACCTCTGAGCAGCTCCTATGGGAAGGCATCTTTGCCAGGTGTGCCAATGTAGCTCATTTCCTTCTGCCTCCCACGGGGCTCCGTGTGAAATTGAAACCACATCCTGGTGTGTGCTGGGATTTAAATTGATCCCGAAGGTCAATAGCAGCTTTTTATTAAAACTTACCATGAAGTAGTATTTATACAGTTATTAAAACATGTTTTTACACAGCCATGTTAGCCTAGTAATTGCTCAGTGATTTCATCTGTGTACAGGGTCCTGCTAAACAGAGCAGCGCCTCTGATATGGAATTAGTTGGATTCAGCAAGGGATGGTGAAGAAGCCCACTTTGCTTTCCTCTCTTACTGCCTTCAGTTCTTTTATTACACCACTCCATGAAGACAGCCTGTCTCTAGAAACTGCTAAGACCAGTCTGCAGCAATCCTCTGGTTTTCTCCTGACACAGTTAGGGCTATCGATACCCTCCTGCACATTCCTTCTCTGTTTCCTCAAAGGAAACTTCCCTTCTGCTCATCTGAGGGGCCCCTTTCATTATTTACAGCTTCTTGTTATCGTTAGCATTCCCATTTCCATGGCGCCTCAGTGAAACCTCAAGGCCGTGCACTGACCATATTTATCTCAAAATCCCTCTTTAGCAAATGTCACGTTCACACTGGCACTTAATTGCCTTGTTCCTTTCTCTCTGCATCTGCTTGAGGGGCAAGAACATGGTCAAGTCATCCTTCTGTACATTTACTATTGTTGTCATCATTAAACACTACACAGTAATAAAATTCAGAACAGCCCATCCTGTGCAGGAATATAAAAACTGATCCACTAGATCAGACCAAAGCGCTGTGCATTTCAGGATCTCTTCCATGGTGGTAGCTGGTAATTTAGGGCCCACAGGGACACATACCAGCAAATTTAAAGAGAAGCCCTCCCCTGATCTTGATGCAGTGTGCATCATCCAAAGTAGTTTGCCACGGCCATTAACACAGTGGTTTTTAATTGAACTTTTCTTCTTACATTTCAGTTGTATGTTGTCCATAGCAGTCCAAGCAGTGACAGATCTTTTGGAGACATGAGGTGGAAAGATGGTAGTAGCTAACAAGGAACAAGGAAACTAATCTGACTCTCAGAAGTACTGTAATAACAGTGGTAATTTATTAATATCTTTATTGACTTTTAAGGCTCAAAAATAAGTCCTGGTCCTTTTTTTCATAAATTTATAAAATGCTGTAAGCCATGCATTTTCTTCATTCCTTGCAGGTCCCTTCTACCTCAGGATATTCTAAGATTCTATGATTCTGAAATAGAAAGGAAAACATGCTCAACTGGAATAATTTCCCATGGAACTGGAGGGTCAGCAGATGCCTCAGAGCTACTAATGGATTAATCTAAGACACATGGATTTATTCCCAGGCAGAAGCAGCATCTCTCATATAAGTTACATAAGAGGATATTGGAAGTCAAGAACAGGCTACTCAGAAGACACTTTTGATGCACAACTTGATGTGTTCAGAGCTTCCTCTTTGAGATATTGAGTACTAGTGGCTGAGCTGTGTCCTGCAGCGTTTTGCATTAGAATATTTGGGGCTAAGCTGCCCCATTTTGGTTACCTAAAGCCAAAGGACACATTCAAACACGCTGGTCTCCATGTTTTCTCCAGGCTCTTGTAGTGAGTCATTCATAATCAAGAGTGTTTCTCAGAAATCACAGTTCCAGACCAAATGCCAGACCACACGCCAGACCACACCACTTTTGAGACAAAATAGGCATTTCTTAATCTTTCTTTGCTAATGGCTATAGCTCTGAAGCAAGTAATTTAATAATAAAGATGGAAGTGGCAGCCAGGAAATGCTGACTGTCTCCCATGCTTTAACAATACTGTCCATAGAGCGAGATTAACCTTTTCCTATCTGCTCTCTGTTAGTAAAGCTGTAGGTTTAGAAATGGGTATTTTTCATTACTGTGTTCAGGAACTGCATTCTTCTTGGATTTTTGCTCTAAATGTCCATGTTACCTCTTTAGGTTTTCATTATTTGTTTGGGGTTTTTTTTTGTTTTGCTTCCCAAGTAGAAGTCAGGAGATAAATGCAAGGGATCAGCCATTCTGTTCCAGTGGGTGGAACACCAAATATTTCTCTTTCAAGAGGCTGAGTATATGTATCTATATATGTTCATATATATATATGTGTCTGTGTGTTTGTGTGTATTCCTTGATGGGATGCAGAATGTTTACTTCATGATCAAACTATCGTTCTTCTGATATTTTTAGATGCTGTAACAATACTACACAATATTTGTGTGCACTGTGGCTATTGCATGTGTATTTTATTTATTTTTATATTAATTTTTGTGTTTTGGTTTTGCCACATGAACTTCAACACCTGAACATCACCACAGGTTTCCTGTCTCGTATTTTTCTCTATCCCTGGGGACATTTCCTGGCTAGATTGTTCTTCAGCTGTTCTGAAATGCCTCTGGTGGAGGTTCAGTCCATTGGAGGACTAAGGAGGTGTCTGCATATGCTACTTTCTGGCCTTTTCTACATTTGGTGGCAGAGTACCCTGTGCATATATGTCAGTGACTCTTCTTGTTCTCAGAAGTCTTGGCTTGGCAGTTGTTCAGCTGTGAGGCAGAGATCCCTTCTCCCTGGGGCCAGAGAGGAAAGAATCTGACTACGAGAGAGCTGTTAGGAAGTCTGACTTCTCCAGGGCTGTGAACTGCTCAGGAAAAGTAGTCACTAGGAGAAAGATGTCTAGTATTCAGGATGAGGGTGGTGGCTCTGCCTTCATTAACAAAGCTGATTTATTTTTTAATTTGATCAAACCATCTGATGGTGCAATCTCTGTAGGATTTTTCACTGCCAGATCTTCTTCCACTGCTAAAGCTGTTTCAAAATGTTCCACTAACATTGGGTGGTATTTCTGCTGAGCTGGCTGTGTAAATTAATTCATAGCTGTTCCTACAGCTTTAACTATTTTTGTGTCTTTCTGTTGTTTCTTATGGACTGGATAAGGTGATATAACAGCAAAGTTCCTTTTGCTTTCTTCAAGCAAAGCCTCTTTCCAGGATGCTTGGGAGGTCATATGCCGAGCTCACAGTCACAGAGCTGTGAATTGTCCTAAGACACAGCCCATGAGGAGTAGGTAGGGGGCATTGTCACCCTTCCACTGGTGACTCAGTACAGCTGAATTTCACTCCTTCACCCTGTTTACCAAACAGCTGTTTCAGTAAGGCTCCCTGCATCCACATTGTCAGGCTCTTTAGATTTTCCATCACCAGACTACCTTGTTAACTATGTGTATGCATTTGAGGCTTAAGATCAGTCAACAATCTTGAGGTGATCATGACTGTGTCAGTTGTGTACAAAGCAGCAGCACGGGAGGGGTCCATGTCCTGTTTACCCATGTCACTGAGAGCTGCCAGGCAGAAGAATAATCTTCAAGCCTTTCTGGGAGTTGTTGCTTGAAAAAGAGAGGTGGTGTCAGCAATGATGGTCACTGGCAAGAGTTTCAGGGAACACGGTGAGCTGGAAGAGGCTGGAAGGAGCCAAGAGGACATGAAGCTGTTATGATTTGGGCACTAAAACTTTTTGCTGCAGCTTTTTCGCTGTTGTCCACTGTATTCTCTCTCTTTATGACCCAGTGTCTTCCCCTGTTGATCCATTTTTTTCTACGCTTGAAATACACAGCAAGTACTAAGTGGCAGGGTCTGTGTACTGTGGTGGTTACACAAATATTCGTGCAGAGAGATCTGTGTCTTGTACATGATAATATCTTGTCATTAACTGTACTAATGCTGTGGAGTGTCTGCCAACATGCAGTCTAAAAGCTCACACTAAATAGTCCTGATACAAGAAAAGTCTTGGATAACAGATTTCCAAGTACTTACTTGGCCATGATACACAGGCAGGACAGCCACAGGATGATTCATTGCCTTAGAGCTTGGGCTGGATGACCTAATGGCTTCTTTTAGAGAGAAGGCAGATCCTGCAGAGGGAAAGACAGCTAATTTACACTTTGGTACTGCAGCAGAGCACCCAGCCCTGCCTGTGTGGTGTCTGCACAGCAGTCAAAATGCTGCCTGGAGGGTGTTGCCACTGTCGGCCCTCACAGTCCCCGAGGCAGGAGTGTTTGGTGCCGGCCCCCACACCTGCAGCTGTGGTTCCCAGGCCGTCTGTAACCCAAAATCCCGGTGTTTGGAGCAGAAGCGCTGCTGTAATCGGGGTGTAGGTGCGGAGGTGACGGCGCGTTACGGGTCACAGCGTGGGGTGGAAGTTCCCCCTGGTGGAAGAACAGACCCACTGCGGCGAGGGGAGAAATGCCTCCGGTGTGCATGTTGCCCGAGAAATTAATTTTTAGAAGTGCTGACTTTAACCACGTGTATGTGCATGTCTGCAGCGTTAGCTGAAGACTGCGGGTTGTTAGTTCTGTCTGTCCCCAGACGTGTTGGTTTTCTGGGGACCAGATCCAGAGAGTGGACTTTTGAGCTGAAGAGAAGAAACGTGTTAGATAAGGTCAGGCTGGATGGGGCTTTGAGCAACCTGGTCTAATGGAAGGTGTCCCTGCCCATGGCAGGGCATTGGAACTAGATGATCTTTATGGTCCCTTCCAACCCAAGCTGGTCTGTGATTCTATGATATGGGCTGGATATTGTGTGGAAACAGGACTGTGAGGATGTCTGTGGCCACTTGGGGCAAGAAAGGTCTGTGATCAGCTCTTAGCTTTGCTACCTCTATTTGAAATGTTCATTCTCTCCCTACAAGAGTTCCTCATAAATTACTACAATACATTAGGGATTTTCTCCCTCTTTCAACTACGGTGTCTTAGAATAATAGACAAAATTTGCTGCAGATACCCAGTCTTCAAAAAGAACCATGTGTGGGACATGGAGGCAGGGATCCTGCAGTGCAACCAGGGTGGCTGGAGCCCTGGTCCTAATGCCAAAAACCAAGCCAGGTGCTCCGTGCATCAACATCCAAGTGAAGCTTGGATGTGGACTGGTGGCAAGCTTGAGATCTTAGGATTGCTACAAGACTAAACCACATCATAAATTGCCATGGGCATGTGTGCTTCTAATAGGAGGGAAGAACCAACGCAGGGAAAGGTGATTCCTGGCAGTCTAAGCACATTCGGCATGTGCCAGGGTAGTGAAGGAAAAGAAGAACCCAAAGGAAACTTAAGGAAGAACAACCTGCAGGTCAAGGCAACATCTGTTGTTTTGTGTGTGGGCAGATGTTCCTCATGGAAATTGGTCTTGACAACTGTGAGACCCCTTAACGAAAACTGATGTAAAGGAGAAATTGCTGTGGCTGTCGTCCCTGACAGTGATGGGAATTCACCTGGATTGTGTGGCTAATCCCATGTCAGTTTTGCCTGGAAACTTTGGGGAAGTGGGGAAATCCCTCTCTTTCTATATATGGAAGAGGCCCATGGAGCCTGTGCCTTTTCTTTGCCCCTGCTTTGAGAAAATACAATGCAGGAAGAACTGTGCCTCACCANGTGTCTGTGTGTTTGTGTGTATTCCTTGATGGGATGCAGAATGTTTACTTCATGATCAAACTATCGTTCTTCTGATATTTTTAGATGCTGTAACAATACTACACAATATTTGTGTGCACTGTGGCTATTGCATGTGTATTTTATTTATTTTTATATTAATTTTTGTGTTTTGGTTTTGCCACATGAACTTCAACACCTGAACATCACCACAGGTTTCCTGTCTCGTATTTTTCTCTATCCCTGGGGACATTTCCTGGCTAGATTGTTCTTCAGCTGTTCTGAAATGCCTCTGGTGGAGGTTCAGTCCATTGGAGGACTAAGGAGGTGTCTGCATATGCTACTTTCTGGCCTTTTCTACATTTGGTGGCAGAGTACCCTGTGCATATATGTCAGTGACTCTTCTTGTTCTCAGAAGTCTTGGCTTGGCAGTTGTTCAGCTGTGAGGCAGAGATCCCTTCTCCCTGGGGCCAGAGAGGAAAGAATCTGACTACGAGAGAGCTGTTAGGAAGTCTGACTTCTCCAGGGCTGTGAACTGCTCAGGAAAAGTAGTCACTAGGAGAAAGATGTCTAGTATTCAGGATGAGGGTGGTGGCTCTGCCTTCATTAACAAAGCTGATTTATTTTTTAATTTGATCAAACCATCTGATGGTGCAATCTCTGTAGGATTTTTCACTGCCAGATCTTCTTCCACTGCTAAAGCTGTTTCAAAATGTTCCACTAACATTGGGTGGTATTTCTGCTGAGCTGGCTGTGTAAATTAATTCATAGCTGTTCCTACAGCTTTAACTATTTTTGTGTCTTTCTGTTGTTTCTTATGGACTGGATAAGGTGATATAACAGCAAAGTTCCTTTTGCTTTCTTCAAGCAAAGCCTCTTTCCAGGATGCTTGGGAGGTCATATGCCGAGCTCACAGTCACAGAGCTGTGAATTGTCCTAAGACACAGCCCATGAGGAGTAGGTAGGGGGCATTGTCACCCTTCCACTGGTGACTCAGTACAGCTGAATTTCACTCCTTCACCCTGTTTACCAAACAGCTGTTTCAGTAAGGCTCCCTGCATCCACATTGTCAGGCTCTTTAGATTTTCCATCACCAGACTACCTTGTTAACTATGTGTATGCATTTGAGGCTTAAGATCAGTCAACAATCTTGAGGTGATCATGACTGTGTCAGTTGTGTACAAAGCAGCAGCACGGGAGGGGTCCATGTCCTGTTTACCCATGTCACTGAGAGCTGCCAGGCAGAAGAATAATCTTCAAGCCTTTCTGGGAGTTGTTGCTTGAAAAAGAGAGGTGGTGTCAGCAATGATGGTCACTGGCAAGAGTTTCAGGGAACACGGTGAGCTGGAAGAGGCTGGAAGGAGCCAAGAGGACATGAAGCTGTTATGATTTGGGCACTAAAACTTTTTGCTGCAGCTTTTTCGCTGTTGTCCACTGTATTCTCTCTCTTTATGACCCAGTGTCTTCCCCTGTTGATCCATTTTTTTCTACGCTTGAAATACACAGCAAGTACTAAGTGGCAGGGTCTGTGTACTGTGGTGGTTACACAAATATTCGTGCAGAGAGATCTGTGTCTTGTACATGATAATATCTTGTCATTAACTGTACTAATGCTGTGGAGTGTCTGCCAACATGCAGTCTAAAAGCTCACACTAAATAGTCCTGATACAAGAAAAGTCTTGGATAACAGATTTCCAAGTACTTACTTGGCCATGATACACAGGCAGGACAGCCACAGGATGATTCATTGCCTTAGAGCTTGGGCTGGATGACCTAATGGCTTCTTTTAGAGAGAAGGCAGATCCTGCAGAGGGAAAGACAGCTAATTTACACTTTGGTACTGCAGCAGAGCACCCAGCCCTGCCTGTGTGGTGTCTGCACAGCAGTCAAAATGCTGCCTGGAGGGTGTTGCCACTGTCGGCCCTCACAGTCCCCGAGGCAGGAGTGTTTGGTGCCGGCCCCCACACCTGCAGCTGTGGTTCCCAGGCCGTCTGTAACCCAAAATCCCGGTGTTTGGAGCAGAAGCGCTGCTGTAATCGGGGTGTAGGTGCGGAGGTGACGGCGCGTTACGGGTCACAGCGTGGGGTGGAAGTTCCCCCTGGTGGAAGAACAGACCCACTGCGGCGAGGGGAGAAATGCCTCCGGTGTGCATGTTGCCCGAGAAATTAATTTTTAGAAGTGCTGACTTTAACCACGTGTATGTGCATGTCTGCAGCGTTAGCTGAAGACTGCGGGTTGTTAGTTCTGTCTGTCCCCAGACGTGTTGGTTTTCTGGGGACCAGATCCAGAGAGTGGACTTTTGAGCTGAAGAGAAGAAACGTGTTAGATAAGGTCAGGCTGGATGGGGCTTTGAGCAACCTGGTCTAATGGAAGGTGTCCCTGCCCATGGCAGGGCATTGGAACTAGATGATCTTTATGGTCCCTTCCAACCCAAGCTGGTCTGTGATTCTATGATATGGGCTGGATATTGTGTGGAAACAGGACTGTGAGGATGTCTGTGGCCACTTGGGGCAAGAAAGGTCTGTGATCAGCTCTTAGCTTTGCTACCTCTATTTGAAATGTTCATTCTCTCCCTACAAGAGTTCCTCATAAATTACTACAATACATTAGGGATTTTCTCCCTCTTTCAACTACGGTGTCTTAGAATAATAGACAAAATTTGCTGCAGATACCCAGTCTTCAAAAAGAACCATGTGTGGGACATGGAGGCAGGGATCCTGCAGTGCAACCAGGGTGGCTGGAGCCCTGGTCCTAATGCCAAAAACCAAGCCAGGTGCTCCGTGCATCAACATCCAAGTGAAGCTTGGATGTGGACTGGTGGCAAGCTTGAGATCTTAGGATTGCTACAAGACTAAACCACATCATAAATTGCCATGGGCATGTGTGCTTCTAATAGGAGGGAAGAACCAACGCAGGGAAAGGTGATTCCTGGCAGTCTAAGCACATTCGGCATGTGCCAGGGTAGTGAAGGAAAAGAAGAACCCAAAGGAAACTTAAGGAAGAACAACCTGCAGGTCAAGGCAACATCTGTTGTTTTGTGTGTGGGCAGATGTTCCTCATGGAAATTGGTCTTGACAACTGTGAGACCCCTTAACGAAAACTGATGTAAAGGAGAAATTGCTGTGGCTGTCATCCCTGACAGTGATGGGAATTCACCTGGATTGTGTGGCTAATCCCATGTCAGTTTTGCCTGGAAACTTTGGGGAAGTGGGGAAATCCCTCTCTTTCTATATATGGAAGAGGCCCATGGAGCCTGTGCCTTTTCTTTGCCCCTGCTTTGAGAAAATACAATGCAGGAAGAACTGTGCCTCACCAATACTGTCTATGGAGACTTTCTGCTGTGCCTTCTGCAATCAGACTTGCCTATTGCGCATCGGCCTTTTTAGCCATCAGCGTGTTTGCTGCAAGCGTGGGTAGAGCTGTTCCCAAATCTTCGTTTGCAAAGCCTAGCCATGATGATGGTGATGGTGATGATGACTTCGATGTGAACAGCCCACAGGACTTCCCTCGTGTCCTGCCCGGCTGCGGTGCTCCTGCAGCTCCCGCATACATCCCCGGTGCCACGGGTGGGGCAGGCACCCCCTTCTCCACACCCGAGGGTCTCCCCTTGAGAACCCCGGCTGGATCGGGGAGCTCGGGGGGCTCCTCCTCCTCCTCCTCTCTTGGGGGGCGGCCGCGGGCCCTGCCCAGGGTGGGCGGCC
>WBMV01004464.1:470530-535277 GCA_013396655.1 Campylorhamphus procurvoides | reverse complement strand
GCAGAGGATTAGGTGTCAAGTTGGAGATTTACTCTTGGCAGTGACAGGGGAGACAGCTGGTGTCACACTTAGGAAAGGCTTGTTTCTTCAAATGCTGCTTGCTGTGTCCCTTACTGCTAATGCACTAATTGCTAATAAACATCCAGTTTCAAAGAAGGAATCAAGCACTGGGTCAATAAAGCTGCAGTCTCTCTTTCCCCTTTTTCTCTCATGGAGAAAATGGTAATATTTTGGTAATATTTTGCTTTCCAAAATGGCAGATTTTACTGCATGATAAAACCAGTACTGAAGAACCTATTTGTGAGGAGCTACAAAGACTGTCCCTCATGTCTGGAATTTTGTGCTTTTTTAAATGGGTCCCAGGGATGCCAGGGCAATGTGTGTAGCCTGCCTGTGAGTCTGCCAGGCAATTCAGTGCTCTCAGCATCAACAAACAGTTGCAGCTCCTACACAGGAAACACTTCTGTTCTCTTGAGTTCATACTGTTGCTTTCTTTCATTCAGCTCAGTTGAGCTCATTTATTCTATTTCTTGCTTCCAGCCTCTTGAGTGTTTGTAGAGGAAAGCTAAAAACTGAAAGACATTTCTTGCCTCATGTTTTGGAGAGAGGCTTATGACCAAAAACTGACTTCATATGAGGAAAGGGCTTGTGCTGCAATTTTTGTGTGAGAACACCAAGAGCCTGGATTCAGCAGTGTTGTTAATTCCCCTGTGGGAAGAGGGCAAGTTATTTATTCTTCCTTAATTTGGTACCTGTGAAGTAGTCTCAGTGATAAGCTCTGTCCACCTAAGCTACCAGTTCTGCTTTACACGTGATAGACCCTGATGGAAGCATGAGGCACAGATGGATGGGCAGAATTGGATGAGCAGGGTAAATCTGAATTTTGAGCTGAAATTTCCAAGACAATGGTCAAAAGTCCCGGGGTGTTCTGGGATGTTTTACACAGAGGAGCCTTTTTTGTGGCAGAGCTCTCCTAACTGCCAGTCCCTGAGGAGCAGTCATGGAGGAGTGAAAGCAGGAACCTTGGATGCCATTTCAAGAAGAACACTCTTCCAGGGAGGATAGATGGTAAAGAGCAGAGCATTTACAGGAAGATGACCTTCTCTGGTCATCGCAGTATTTCACAGTCACCTTTGTCTTGATGTCTTCTGCACAAATGCTCTGACAATGCCATGAGCACTGGGGAGAGCAGCTCGCCCAGGCTGCAGGTCACATCAAAGAGCCCTAGCAATGAGGTTGTTGTTTTGCCTCAGGTAGTTCCCACCCTGGGCTGTGCTCTGCGTTAGGCCCTTTTGTGGATGAGCAGTTTGAAGTTCTTGAGCCTCACCCTGCTCATGGAAGGGTTCTGCTTGTCCTGCTGCCTCTTCTGGTGGGGACTTGAGAGAACATGTTCTGTGCATATCTAAACTTAGACTTATGAGCCACCCATATTATGTGACCCACAGGAAACCATCCCCAGTGTTAAATCAGCCTGAATAACACCATCTGGTTCATAAAATCTACCTACAGAACTCATGGTGACATGTGAAGGAGAGAGACGAATGCTGGACCTGCCCTGAGGCTAAAAGGCTTTGGATTTAGTCACATATTTCATGGGGAAAGATTGAGTGGTTTGGCTGGAAAATAAGCACATGACAGGTGCTTATATGAAAATAAGTTGTTGGTCATTGTTTAGAGTCCACTGAACATGCCCCTCTGCAAAAACAGCCCATGATCCTAGCTGGTGTTTTTGCTGGCAATCACAGCAGAGGGGCCAGGGGCATGACGGACACAGGCACTGAGTGAGGCTTTCCCCCTTCCAGATGTGATCCATCTAGATCTGAGTTGAAGCACATTGACAGGGTAGCTTGGAGGCTGTTTGCATTTTCCCTGGCTTAATTCTACCCATTTTGCAGTTGAACAAAGGACTCTGCTTTCCAGGTTTATTGTTTTCATCCTGCTTATAAGAATTTCCGCCAAAGCACAAAGATGTTGCTGCTTAGAAAGAACATTAATAATTAAATTGAGATAGTCCAGGGAATATACCCCATAAGACTGGATTTGTTGAATTTAAGTAGATCATAATAATTTCCATGGCAACACACTCTGCTGTCCTATATACAGAAAGGGTCTTTCTCATAGGATCAGATGCAGAGAGGAAGCTGTTATTTAAAACATACCTTAAAAACACAGACACTGAAGAAAGAGTAAATGGTTTCTTGCATAAATGTTGTAGGAATTTTCTCATGCTTGTTACACTGTGCTTCCCTCTCTTCATAGCTGTCAGAGTGCAATCAGTCAAACCAATCCCCTGCTGACTCTAATGATTTAGGGAGAAACTGGGGTCTAATGATCCTTTCTCAGGATATCATCTGTCTCATAGATATATCCATATCTAGGGATATATATAGCTATAACTGTCATGAGTCTGTAACATAGACTGTTGTGGTCACCTGAACACTTACAGATAATTGAGGAACCACACATTCACTTAGAAGATTTGGAGATTCTTTGATCCATCAGGAATTGGAACACCTCTTTTTCTTTAGTCCAGCGGTCAAATTTATGTGTATCATTTTATGTGCTCAAAAAAGCCCTACAGGCACATGATCAGAGTTACAGCATCCTTGTGAAATGAAGCGTGATTATCCAAACAGAAAAGATGGAATTTAATAGAAAACTTCTTGATGTAACCTTCTAATGAAAACCCCACAGTATATAAGGGGAAGAAGGTCAGTTCATGTCTTGAATAATCACAGCTTCTCTGTTTTGTCCATAGAAATAGGCTAAATGTTGCATTGCCAAATTTTAATGGGAACTGCCACAAAAATTCCCAGTCCTGACTTGTGGTAAACCTGAATAATCAAGGCTAGATATTTTGCAGGCAGACTGAAAAATGCTGGTTCAATGCAAATATCAATCATTTTTGCATCCCTAAGGCAATACCAGGGCTCCAAGCTGTGTCAACTGGTGTAGCTCTGCTGAGGTCAGTGAGTGGTGTAAATCCATCCAGGTCAGAATTCCAACACTGTGCCTGTAGCTTGGAATGGTGAGGGCCTTGTAGAGGGTGCCAGCTGTGTCCTAGAACATTGAATGTTACATGACAGAAGTTAGCTTGTTCAATAGAGGACTTCTGTCCTTTGTAGGCTTCGAGTTAAACTGCCTTTTGAGTGGTGACAGCTGGAGGATAAAGGGCTCCTAAAAGCATGATTCTGTCAGGACAGTTATTTAATCCTTTCATTTTAGTATTGGAATGTCATCACCAGATAGGAACGTGTCTTTACCTGCACTTCATCAGCCAAAGCCAATCGTAATGGGCCATCCCAAAGCCCATAACAACACCACCTCTGACCTCAGCTCTGGAGTTCTGCTGAGCTTTGCTCTCGAGCTTTTCCCTAGCAAGTGTTAATACCCACTGAAAGCTGAGGATGAAGAGCATGACCATCTCCTCTTTAGATTCACTCTAAAGAATCCTAATGCCTTATTGCACCCTAGCACGTATATTTTTAAAGCTGCTTTAATCATATCAGACAGGAAGAAACTGAAATCTCTCATGCTTCATGCCCTTATGTGAAGCTCTGTTACAGGAGGTGCTGGGTAACCATGGCCTGCTCTTAGCTCTCATCCCCAATCCTGGCTATCTTAAATCAGTCCTGCTTTGCAGCCTTTCCAGACCTGGGAATCCCAAGGGCTCACTGACAGCCATTTCCAGGGCCCGAGGGGATGTGACATACATGATTGATGATCCAGACCCTATGCATGTTTCTACAGATTATTCCTGGATCACTGCAGAATGAGACCCAACAACCAGTGAAAGATCTTGCCTGCTGTCCATGAGGCAGGACACGCATATTAAGTATATAAATACTATGCCAGATTTTGCATGGTACTTGAAAGTGAACATTTCTGCTTTCTGGGTAGTTTGTGGTAATTCATAGTTAACCTCATGTAAACCTATTCTGTAAAACCACCCTCCCACCCCCAAGGATTTACTTATAAATTAGATATTTTTTTTTCTCTTTGATATAGTGTGTCCTGAGGTTTTTGCCCTCAGATGTGCAATACAGCCACTGGAAAAGCTCAGCATTCTTTTTCAATTATTATTCTGCTGAGGTTAGCAGATACTTGGCTGTAACAAATCAGGTCCCTGTTCAAACACTATTGTAATTTATGTATATTCTTGTAACCAAGAAACCTCACTCAGGGCAGTCATTCCATAAATGGGTGAAATCTGTGTAGACCCAATTCTCCAGACACATTTTATACAGTTTCATATTGTGTTTGATACAGTTTAACCATTTAATTTCAAAATAGCAATGCTTTGTTTCCGGAGAGTGACACTTGCAACACTGCCATCCTCCCATGTGAATCTTCTTGCCTGGGAAGGAGAACAAACACTGGACTGTGGCATACATAAGAAAAAGCATACATAAGATAGCAGGCAGTGTGGGTGTTCCCACAAAAAGTACAAGCCTTCTCAAGCAGCTGCTTACTGAAAAATCTCTGTACAGGTCCTAGAAGCATTGGCTGTCTTCCCCTTTGCTTTCCTCTCAAGTTATTTCTGTGAAGTCTCCATCTGGCTCCTAAGCCTCAGTTTATATTGTATTTGATATTTTGAGTAGCTGCCAGCTCCAAGGTATATATGTGAGAGAGAAGGTGAGAATGGAAAAGAGGTAAAGTCACTAAGCCAAAAGAAACAGGAGAGGCAAAGCCTTTACTGTTCAGATTTGTGCAATGCAGTGGCTTTTTATCCAAGCCTGAAACAAAGTGGTATTCCTTATGGTGTAGGAATGGACCTGTGCCTGTGTCACAGGCTTTGATCTGAACACATTTGTGTTTGGGGAGATGCAGAATAGAAGAAAGTGCTATGGCTTATCCCTTTTTCTCTCTAATGCTCTCAGCCAAAGCCTGAAATTCAGAGAGATATGAGAAGTCTGGGAGAGATCAAAATTGAATGCAAATGGGAAAACAGCATCTTCTGTCAGAAGGAGGATTGAGTATCTGGGTAGCAATACTGCTGTCTGGAGGCATTAAAATAACTGAGTCCAACCCCTTCATCTCATCACCAAATTGTGAAACTCAGTTTCAAATCCCAGCTTTTATAATATGTGGATATATTGCATGTATCTGTAGGTATCAGATCCTTTGATTTGTACTCCAAACCTGCAAGGTTGTTTGCTTGCTCTTTTCTGAGAAACCATTGTCTGAGAATTTATTTTGAACGGAGATGTTCCCCTAATAGCTTCCAAGAAATCACCTGATGAGATTAAATGAACAAATGTGGGAATTGGCAGCACTGCCTTGCTAAGCTGTGCTCACAGTGAGATTGTCTCAGTGTAATGGTGGAGGTGGTAAAGGCTGGCACAGAGGCAGAGCCTGGAAACTGCAGCTTTTCCTTCCAGTTCTCATATTGGCTCTGTCTGGGTTCTGACCAAACTGCTGATTTACAGTGGTGAAAACCATTTAACTTCCAGCATGGTCAATGGAACCTGTAGGTATTTGCCATCTCAGATTTTTTCTAGAGATTTTTACCCTAGGAATCTGTCTCAAATCTGTAATTTCCAGCTGTCATTGTGAAGCTCTCAGTAGGAAGCGCTGTGAGATGCTTCAGTAGATACCTGTCCTCACTCTTCAGTCTCTCCTGCACTTTAGGTAATAGCTGGTTGTTACAAACCATAATGCAGGTGAACAGTAGTTGTACTATGAAGATTGGTGGAAGTGGAAAGAAACCCCCTTCCTCTTTAGATAAAAACTCTGACTTCACTTGCTAGAACATTACAGGGGCTGAAATCTAGAGCTTTGGGTGTAACAGGAAGGTGTTTAACCTGTTAGGCTTCAGAGAAAAGCTTTGGTAAGACTGGAAAACAGCAGACATTAAAAGTTGGTCAAGAAATATGAAACCTGGAGTTAATGAGATAAAATTATTTGAGAGCAGCAGGGAAGGAATTGTCTTTTTGTAGCAGAAATGTATTCAGTTGTGGGGTGAATCATGATGTAGCAAAGTTAAATATATGTAGAGAGATTTCAAAGTTCAGAACAGAAGCCTTGCATTTTAAGAAACAAACCAGAATGGTTAAGGAAATGTGTCTAAATTCCAATATTTCTGTCGTGATGTAAATATACTTGTACATATATACTCTTTGTTGAGGAAAACCAAAGATATTTGAGAATGCTCTGTACAGATTGCACAAGCTATATCTGTCACATGCATCTGCAAAGTGAATTGCAAGTTAGAAATGTTTAACTTGGGCTGTGGTTCTGGGCAGTAGGCAAGTGTTCCTAAGGGAATGGCATGAATTTTGGAGGCTGTGCAACTGCATTTTCTCTTGAGAGTACATTAGTCCACCCACACTGTGTGCTGGTACTGCCTGAGCCAGAAACAACAATGATACCCTCCCAACCCCGGCAAGTTCAAAGCACAACAGATGCAGCTTTCATGTGTCAGCACTGCCTGATGGCTGTCCAACCAGGGGACTGCTCAGCTGGGTCCACGAGGAACCAAAATGTACACTGAGGATCTGAGAACTCAACTTTGTTTCCCAAAGGCCTGGAGAGAACTAACTGAGCTTGATACGACATACAGAGGTGCTGGTGTTTCTGTGCCTAGGGTCCTGCTATGCACTCAGTTATAGTCCTGAAAAGTCTCTTCAAATTAGTAGGTCAGAGAAATTAAAGCTTCCTGAACCCTGGGGTGTGTATTTGTCCTGTTACTAACATAGATCAACCCTTTGAAAGTGCTGAATATAACTCTTCTTAGGATCAGTTTAATTTAATCTTTCTTCTTTTAACCTGAAAATAGAATTCACCAACTTCTAGAGGATGAATTTAGGAACTCTGATGGAGACTGCCATTTAAGAAAGCCTTTTAAATCAATTTTAGCTCAATCAAGGTTTTGCTGGATGTGGTAGCCTCTGATCCTTTTAGAAATGATTACAGCATGACTGTTAGCCATGTATGGGTAATTTACTTTCCGTGTGAGGTTCCCAGCTCTAGCAGAAGAAAGGATGTGTCATTTTGTCTCCAGATATGTACCATGGGTTATGGTGTTTGGCATAGAAGTAAATAAGCTGATAATGACCTCCCTACTAGGGGTTTTATGTAAAGATCATGGAACAGCATTACCATAAAACCATTATATTAAACTGCACAGTTAATGACACAAAGCCTTACACTGTATGTGGCTGTAGAGATAAGGGAACTCTAGCTGTTCTTCAAGCTCTCTGACAATGACTGAGCAAGAGACTCAAAGCAGTGTTTGTAAATATTCATTGCATCTCCTTACCCCTTTTTTTTTAAGCTCTTTGCTAACAGTAACCCAGTCCATGTTAAGTCACAGAGTTAAAACAATGCAGTGCTGTTCTTCACATGCTTCCCCTAGCAGCCAAGTTTGGTGTTCCCCAGCTTATCTCCTTGGGGACAGCACCACTTGCAAAGGAAAGGATGTAGTGTGGGTGAGCAAGGAAGTTCTCCAAGCAGCAAGGAAGAGTCTTCTCATCATTTGAGGAGTGAATGGTACAGTGGTATTCATCTCCAGGTCTCAGCACAGGGTTAGTTTAATAAGAGGGTTAGTTAGCACGTTGAGGCAAGTGATTGTCCCTCTCTGCATGGAAAGGGTGAGGATGTGTCTGCCTGGAGTGGTGGGTCCCTTTTAGGCTTCCCTAGTATGAAGAGGGCATTGGCCAAGTGCAGTGAATCCATTGGAAGAGGACAGGAGCACATGGTGCTCCAGGGGAGATGAGTGCAATGTTTGTTGAGTCTGAACAAGAGATGGTGAAGGGGAGATGTCATTGCTGTCTGCCAAAACATGATGGGTTGGTACAGAGAAGACAGACCCAGGATTTTTGTGGAGGAACACAGCAAAAAAGGAGAAAGGCAAGGGAAACAATTTGCAGCAAAGGAAATTCTGTTTAAATATAAAGAAAAAAATTCTTCAAAGAGGATAAGCAAACACTGGAACAGGAGTCCAGAGATGGAGATACTGAAAATTTGACCAGACAGGGCCTGAGCCAACCTGATGGAAAATCGTAGTTAGTTTTGGATAGAGTATGTTTTGGATTAGACTCATAGAGACCACTTATCCTAAAGCCACTAAATGGTCATTTTTCTTCTAATATATTTTAATTAGAGACAACTAGTTTTACTGTAGTAGAAGCCTAATTCAGAGGTGTAGCCAGCAGCTCTGATTGATTATTCATTAGTGATCCATGGCCTCAGTACAGAGGCTTGTTTCCCTCTGATTTCCTCTCCTTTATGTCTAGGTTAGACTGGAGGCTGGTCTGTATCAATTTGGCTCCAGCTGGAGGTCTCTCCTTCCATGTTTATCTCAGTTGCACCATGCATTTCATTACAATGTTTTTATTAGCCGTATAAAATGAAGGGATTAGAAAGGATGAATGAAATGAGAAAAGACCCTGGAGGAAAGAACTCTGTTAAATTCACACTGGAAATCCTTGTCATGTGAGAAAAGACTAGAGGTCTCTCTTTTTCAATCTGTATGATGGTGTCTCATTTTTCTTTCTTTTAAAAAATACTTGCAGAGGTCCTAGGAAGAAAGCAGGTGCCCAGCCACTCCCTGAAATGCTTATAGTACCCAGAAGAAATACCAATCTCTGTCTGTGGGCCAGAAAGAGAAACGTGGTTTGTGTGGCCCGTGAACTCCCGGCAATGTCACAGCTGTTATATTTAGCATGTGGCATTCTGATACCCCTGCTAACCACAGCATGAAGATGGGCTGAATATTCTGAAATTACCTGTAGAATCATCTTGCCCTCAGTTTTCTACACTCTTGCTTTAAAACTGGAGTTGAAAACTGGGCACTGTTCATGTCCCTGACATGATCTTCCTGTATAATTGTAATATGTCTCACTTTCTTGTAATTTAAAATAAAGCACTAAGAAATAATCAGAAATCAGTAGTAGTGCCATCAGCTTTGATATTGAAGTCAATATTTATGCTTTGTAATTCTTCTTTGAAATTTGTTATCAAAATGATAAATGTTTTAAAGGTGGATGTGTGGTTTTGTTTGTTTGTTTACTTAGCTAGGAGGAAGATATTAGCTCTGGAACATAGAGCTTACAACTGAGTTGGGTCCCACATGTTTCAACACGACTGCTCCTTCCAAATGTTTGGTCTTCTGTTTTTTCTGGTTAACGTTCTGGAGTACTCAGAGATGTAAGCAAGTCAATTCCTGATGGAAGGAGTTATGCTGTTTATTATTAATTTACCAGCATCCACCATATCCACCATACTACTGGAAGGTGTCCCTGCCCATGGCAGTGGGTTGGAACAAAATAATTTTTAAGGTCACTTCCATTCTGTGATTCTGTGTTATTTATAGAAATGCCCAGAAAGTAAGATTTTCTCCTCAGGCTGATTTGCACCAAGCTGGCCATGATTGTGCCTGATTCTTGTTCTGTACTGAACTGCTTTCCTTGGGTAGTGTAGAGATCTACCTGGCTTTCCATCCTCCTCCAAGAGCTAGTGGAGATTCCCAAAGTCTAGTGCTACTCAAAGTAGCCTTGGGACTGCTCCATTTGTTTCAGTGGATTGAATCATGGTAATCCATAGGAAGTCAACATATTTCATGGCTTTAGCTGAATATTTGGGCCCAAGAGGTCCTCTGGTTTGATTTTCAAATTACACTGGTGAGCTGAAATATTCCTTGCATTTAGTTAGGCACTTCTAGTAATGTTCTGTCCCTGGGAAGCTGAAGTAACAATAAGGAGATTATGTTGCAATTGATTTGGATAGGCTATAGCTTCATTTAATGTTTTATTCCTATTTTCTGTCCCAGGAGTACACCACTAGAAGTCTAAAGCTGTCTTTCAGCAAGGGCCAGACAAACAAGAGCTTTTGTGTTTCTCACCACCTCCTCAGACAGTGATAGCACATCGTTTAATGGTGGAAATCTTTCATAACCTGAGATGAGTTTTCAGATACAGAGAATGTAGTAGGATTATGCTCTAAATTAGGATTTCTCTATGTGGTTGCACTTCCTAAAAGGTGATTCACTTAATATCCGTCAAAATAATTCCAAATTAATACTTGCAGAATGATGGGGTTTTCTGCGAAAATAATGCAGAGCTTCTTTGTTGATATGCAATCTGCATTTTGTACCTTTTTTAGCCTAGAAATTAGTTTGGTTAGGTTATAAGTCTCTTTCTGTTCCTTTTCATATCATGAGCCTACCATAAATCTGTAGGCTAAGTCACAATGCAGGTTTTAGACCATCTGTCATCTCTGAAATGTAATGTCAGTGCTTCTAAAAAAGCCTTTTCCCACATAAACATCCCTCTCTCCAGAGTCAGGAAAAGCAGCCCTTCCCGTCGAAAACATACCATTTCATTTTCTAATCGCCTTTTATTTGGCTTGGAAAAAGATAGAGCTCTCGAAGCAGGAATTACACGGTCAGTACTGGGTAAGGAAAGCATCAGGGCACACAGGTGCTGAGCCCTGCCGTTTTGGAGCAGTGAAGATCTGACCCGGTCACAGAGCAGAGAATGTTTTGTT
The DNA here is from genome assembly GCA_013396655.1 of Campylorhamphus procurvoides. Taxonomy (NCBI): domain Eukaryota; kingdom Metazoa; phylum Chordata; class Aves; order Passeriformes; family Dendrocolaptidae; genus Campylorhamphus; species Campylorhamphus procurvoides. Next base: position 524,789 of record WBMV01004464.1, on the reverse strand, counting down.
CGCTAAAAGGCACAGATTTTATTGCCCTCAGTATCACACTATGATGAATTATTTCTTCGTCCCCACAAGGGGCTGATGAAGCAGTGGGGCTGTGCCAGCGCTTCAAGTAAGCTGTGAGCCGTGGGCTGCTCTCTCCTGCGGGGATGTGCAGCTAGAGCAGGGAGAGGGGAGGAGCAGCGACAGGGCAAATGCCTCGGGCGGGAGGGGGGCGCGAAACATTATCTCTTGCAGGCAGCTGCTCGGAGCCTCTGGCGTGTGCCGGGCACGGTGTTCTGTCGAACTCGGCTTCTGTCTGTGGGTCGGGGCCCCACACCAGCCCTGCGCTCTCTCCATGCAGACCCCCCTTAAAAACATTGCCTCGGTGAAAGGCAAATTCTCCTCGTTCATCCATGCTCCGCTGCAGACATCGTGAAGTAGAACAGACCAGCTTAGTAAGCCTCTACCTGCAACGAATTTGCTTCCTAAAATAGCTGCAGAGCCGAGGGGTATTTTTATAGCAGCCACACAGGCCTTTTCTGTCCTGAAGGACTGTAAAGAAAACTTTGAAGCGTTGGCTTGTGTGTAAACTGATGCAGTTCTGCCTGAGTTTGAAGACAGCCTGAAACAGTAACCCTGGGAAGGGCTAAGTACCTGCCTAATCTTGATTGGGCTTTAAATATGATACTCAAGGGTGTCCTTGTAAACATAACCCTGTGAGACCTTTCACTGCTGGTAGTTTTAGTAGGATTGTCAGGTTTTAATAGGCATCACATGCATTATCCTAACGATCCCAATGTTTTACAAGGTCTCTCCCTCAGTAGTAGTGTTATTTTAGCATTTCTATCTTCCTGTAATAAGAAGTGGGGGGGAAAGGGAAAAGTGGGGAGAAATGTAATAGTTCACAGAATCACTGAGGTTGGAAGAGACCTCTAAGATCATCTAGTCCAGCTGTCAACCCAACACCATCATGATCACCTCTAAACCATATTCCCAAGTGCCACATCCAGACACCTCTTGAAAACTTCCAGAGGTGGTGACTTCATCCCCTCCCTGGGAAATTTATTACAATGCTTGACCATTCTTTCAGTGATTTTTTTGTTTCTAGTATCTAATCTGAATCTGCCCTTGTGCAACTTAAGGCCATTTCCTCTTGTCCTTTCACTCAAGACGTAGCAAAAGAGAGCACCCCCCCTCACTACAACTTCCTTTCAGGTAGTTGTAGGGAGCAGTGAGATGTCCCCTGAGCCTTCTCTTCTCCAGACTGGACAACCCAAATTAGCTCAACTGCTCCTTATAGGGCATGCATTTTAGGTTCTTCACCAGTTTTGTTTCCCTTTCCTGGGCATGCTCCAGCACCTGAATGTCCTTTTTGACGTGAGGGCACCAAAACTGAACACAGGATTCAAGGTCTGGCTTTTCCAGTGCCCAGCACAGGGTGACAATCACTGCCCTGGTCCTGCTGGACACACTATTTCTGATACAGGCCAAGATGCCATTGGTCATTTTGGCCACCTGGACACAGGCTGGCTTCATGTTCAGCCGACTGTAACCAATACCCACAGGTCCCTTTCTGCTGAGCAGCTTTCAAGCCACTCATCCCCCAGCCTGGAGCGCTCTGTGGGGTTGTTGTGACCCAAGTGCAGTTGTGTGACAGCTCCAGGCTGGCCAAAGCCACTTCCTCCACCCATCCCTGCTGCTATGTCTCTTCACCTGTTTGTGCCTGGCCATCATCCGGCTCCCATGTGAGGAGTGCCTGGCTGAGGAAAACAAAAAAGGGTCATGTCAACCGGAGAGCAGTATGTGCTGCTTTGGGAAGATCAAGACTGTTTTAATTAGAAGCATCAAGGACAGTCAGGAGTACCTGTGCCCTGCAGTTACATCAGGAGGAGCAACTGGGCTTCCTCAGCCCTTTAGTTACATTAACCACAGTGAAGTTTCAGTTTGCTCCTTAGTAGCCTGGCTGAGAATTCAGAGGTGGATCTGAATGGAAGGCAGAGTCTTTGTGTTAGACACTGAGTTCTTGGCCTGCCTTAGCACTGTGGGTGTGCATGGGCCTTTGGAAGTGCTGATGAGGACAAGGACCGAGCAGGTCACCCACCAAGTTGGTGCAGAGGAATGTTTCCTAAAGCAGAGGGATGTGCAGGGTGACTGTTCAAGTGGAGCTTTGTTGGTACCTGTGGGGGCAGTGCATGACTGTCCAGGTGACATGGGCACATCTGCCTGGTTCTCCTGGGGCACTGAACCAGCCCCACAAGGATGTTTGATTCAAGTTGCAAATGGAGTTTGAAGTGAGCCTGATCTGTCTCAGCAGTATTAGGACCCAGTGCTGTCCTTGGGGGATATTTTTGTCACTGGTATTTTCAGTGTATCGTAATTTCAGTCTTGCATGGCCAGGTATCCACATCTCCTGGGGCCCAGGGTGGGGATGGTGTCAGCTGTCACCCTGAGGGAGAACAGGCAAGTTCCTCACTTCCCTGGAGCCACCCTTTTGTTGCAAAATGACCAAAAAGAAATTGCAAGAGCCACCTCCCAGGGAGTATCAGCCCAGAATGTACTCTGCAGCTGGTGTTTCCTTCACTCTAGTCCCTTCTTGGATATCAGGCATTTGGCCTGTACAGAGGCTCACATTAACCCTTTCCCTGACCTTGTGCACTGCTTGTTTCCTGTCCCCAGCTGTTGGATTTAAACTGGGAACCTTCGGTTCAAAGACAGTGACGTTTATTTTTAGTCTGTGGCACTGTGTGAACGTTAATTAGGACTGATAATAAGGAACACAAACCTATTGGCACCCTTCTTGGTGGTTTCAGTGAGGAATGCTGGCACGGTGACAGCTCAGCTGCTGCTCTGTGCATAAGAAGCTCACACTAGCCACTGAACTTGTTGAGGAAATAGGAAATATCTCAGTGATTCCTAAATGTGTCCATCCCTGTGAGCAGAAGTTTGCCACCTTGACTGCTGTGTGTGGATGAAATGGAAACATTAGTTATTTATGGGCAAAATAAGGGCTGTTCTATTTGTGTTGTAGTAGCAGAGTGTTCTAAGTGTTTGGGCAGCCCAAACACCACTGGTGGCATGGTAACTAGAGAAGCAAAACTTGCACGGCTTGGGATGCTGGTATATTTGTAACAACAGTTTACCACCCAGAAAATACTCCTGTGGTTAAAAAAGCTCAAGGGAATGGATGTGCAGGCATTTCTGGAGGTAACCTGAGTCCTTGCAAGTACTTTTAAAGATCACTGATTCTTTCCGTTTATTTCAGTGGCTGCTTTACAGAATGTGGGGATTAATTTTGCAGGTAAATGACTTTTCCGTGGGGAAAGCAGCATCACCAAATCATGAGAACTCATGGGGGTTCTCTCAGGTCATGGCAGCAGCTCTGAGGCTGATCCCCAGGCTATAGCCTAGATGCTGTTAGGAATATTGTCACATCTGGGATATCCTGTGCTCTGTGCTGGTTGGATCACTGCGCCAGCAGATCTGGAGGAGTAGAAAGATCTAACAGCCAGGGCTGCCTGTGGTTGTACTGGTAAGTGGAGACAGAAGGAGCTTTGGTGATGGTGCAGCTGCTCCCCTGGAATATGACAGGGTTTGCTAAAGAGGAGGCAACAGTTCAATTGCTTTACTATTCCCCTGATAATTGGGAAACCCCACAATATGGGAAGCTTCATCCTTTTCTGTCTTATTTAGTGGTAAACTTAAATAATGAAAACCAAAACCAAAGCACAAATCCTATGTAATGTAATTATATAAACAAATACAGTTAATCTGTTCCACTACAGACTAACTCCTGGTGATAGAAAAAGTTTCTCCCCTTCTTTTGACTTTGTTCTCTTGACTGAGTTGAGTATCCCCTGATACTGCATCAGGAGAAAATAAACTCAGTTATTTGTGTTGCAAAAGAAACAATTACAGCCTTTACAGTCCCTCTTAGGGATCTTTCCCAGTGTATTTCCACACACTTTCTTTGCCCTTCTCCTTTCCCCTCCTATCTCCTCCGTGTCTCTTTTGACAATGACTGGAAGTGCATGTAATGATCCAGAGTGGGGATTGCTGCTGCTGAGATGCCTAATAGGATTATAAGATTTTCAGCATTAATCCTTATCCTATTCTTTAGGCAGACTAACCTTTTACTTAGATTTTTGCCTTCTGCTGCACAATTATTTGACTCTTCAGTGATTCCTTTACAGTTGCTGTTTTGTCCTTTTTCAAGGCAATAGTAATTGGTGTGGACCTCCAGCATGGAGCAGTGTAACGACTGTCAGGCTGTTGTGGTTATTTGTTTAGTGCCGTAAGTGAGCTTTTCCTAACTCACTTATGGATGTCACCACTTCCTTGCCTTTCCCTGTACCCTGAGGGCATGTGTTTGCTTTAGCCCAGGCTGTAGAACACGTTTCTGTAGCTTTAAATATAGCAACTGCTACATCAAGCTCTGGGAGGTTTGATGATCAGGATATCTGCTCTGCACAGAGGGTAAAGGGGCCAAGGCTTTCCCGGGTACATGGCTCAAAGGAGCTTTGAAAGATGGAAGTGGGTGGGGATTGGGTTGACTCTGGTTTCCTAAGGAAATGAGACTTAAGCAGTCTGGTTTTCCACTGCTGCTAATTTTTGGATTTGTAAAGTGATTGTGGCCAAAATGGAATGGTCAGAGAGGTCTCAAATATTACATTTCTACATTATTTCTAAGAATTATCTTCTGGATAAGAGGTTGTCTCATAGCACTGTCTGCCAGGAAGTAAAAGCTGCAGTGTTGACTCCATAGGTAGATCATTAATTTGGCTGGCTGGCACCAGGTAGTCATTGCATGTAACACAGGAATCACAGCACCTCTGGGTCCCAGGACAGGTGACAGCTGTGGGAGGGAACTGAGGGCCTGTGCTGCAATTTTGGGGTTGTGTGAGGAAAGCTGAAGGTCCTGTGCTGTGGTTCAGAGAACACCAGGAGTGTTGCAGGTTACAGAGATGAGGAGAAACTGGGGAGTGATATGGTTGGAATTTGTGTGGCTTGGGCTGGTATCTCTCAGACCGTGGGCTGTCAGGATAACTGCCAGGGAACAGCTTGTTTTGGAGGTGATGGGCTGATATGCCGTGGGGGGAGAGGAGCACAGGAGCTCCAGAGTGTGGGAGAAGACATACAAGGAAGAGCAGAGGAAGAAGCTGGTGGCACTGCAGTCATTAAAGGAGAGAAGGGACTGAGGTGGGATGTGATAAAAGACAAAACCACAGTAGTTAGGAACCATGTTGTTCAGGCACAGAAAGCAAAGGTAAGTTACTTCAGCTTGATAGGCCAAAGAGGTGAGAAGTTTAAACACTGGTTCAGCCAGGTGGGGTAGAGACCACACAAAGGAGGTGAAAAGGAATGATTTCGTGGCGTGAGCAGAGGGACAGAAGATCAGCCTTGGTTGTGTATAGTGTACTGGAGTGATTTGGCAACAGTGTGAGCATGGGGATGAAGGAAGGCAGGAATTAAACATAACTTACACAGGAAGCTTGGATGAGGGGGAAGTGAGAAGCATTGTCTTCAGCAAGGGAGAGGAACTGAGAGAAGAGATAGAGGATTGATGTGTGTGTTTGAATTAAACCAATTGCACTCAACCCTGTTCCAAAGCCAAGTGAAGACAGTAACTTCAAGAGACTATTTGAAATATACCTGTGTGTAAGTATTTGTCCTCAAAACCCTAAGTATGCTTTACAGAAATGTCCAAACATCTTTTGTCTTCCATTTGTAGGGTGTGCCCAGAGGTTAAGTGATCCCAAGCCACAGCAGTGACAAGACTGGCTTCCAACATTACTTAAAATAGTTCTGAGTCTGGTAAACCATAGCAATAATAAATGTCCATATATGCACAGACCACACTACAAGGCAAATCAGTGAAACTCTCAATCTCCAGTTTAGGGAGAGCACGTTACCTTATTAACTGTCCCTTGCTCTGCATATACAAAATTATTGCCCAGTTCCCTTCCCTCACAGCATGTTTTTCTCAAATTTTTTCTCTATTTTTATTGTCTGCAGTTCTTTTCTAGTGATCCTGTAAACTGTTTTCTTCTTCAGGATCCAGTGACTTTCTGTTACTGGCACAAACTGAGGAAATGAACATCAATCATTCAGTGATTATTTGCAGGAAATAAAAGCGTGAGATAGCAGCCAGCCTGGGCCAAGAAGGAAGGACAGCATTGCAGTGCTTTTTATAAGGAGAGCCAAAAATATTATTCATGTGCTCAGCTGTTTTCTGGATATTGTGGAGATTTCTTCCTTTTGTGAGCTCTACCATCTTTGGATTAGGTCCTGCTACCATTGAACTTGGAATATTTGTTACTAGCCTCAGTGAGAACAGGATCAAGCCATTGTCTGTGTGCTTGTCCTTGCCTTAACCCGTGTTGCTGTTTAGTAAGATACTGCAAGGGACAAAACCACCTTTGGTTTCCCAGAATCTTTCTGAGCGTTTGTATCTGATCCTTGGAGATAGCGCAAGCCCTGTGGGTGGAATAGGTTCGGAGCTGACTGTTTCCAGCAAAGCCTTTTGAAGCCAGTGTGAAGCCTCTATAAAATATTGAATCTCCTTGCTCAGTAGCTGCTTTTCTGAAGTCTGCATTGTGCTTCAGGTTCTGCTAAGCTATGCTACAGTGAGCATGATGAATAGTAGGCAAATTGCCTTTGGTCACTGCGTTGGAAATCAAGATGTGTGTTGGCTCACCCCATTCTTTCAAAAATACCTTCTTGAGCTACGGCAAGTACCGTGGAACACCATATTCCAGAGTGTTAATTTTTAATGTCTTGTGCACATAATGGACTTGACTGTAATTATGAGTCCCATGGCACACAGTCACTGCTGGCAGGATAGAAAAGATGACTGCAGGTCCGTGTGGCTCCACAATTAGGGGTTGAAACATTGATCATTTTCATTCCCAGGAGCAGTGGAAACAGCTGTATGAATTTAAAACTAAAGCTTCTGTGGAACGACAGGTACCTGCAAGCCAATAAACATCCCCCTGCAATCTATTAAATTTAGACTTTGCAGCATCATCCTCCTGCATTGAATAAAACTGACTGAAACCTGGGCAGGGCAAAGTGGTTTTGACAAGCCTATGCTTATTTCCAGAATAATCCAAGTGAATAAGCATGTAGGCAGTGATGCAGAGAGGAGTTCGTATAAAAAATTCTCAACATTTTTTTCACAGTGGTGCTATTTTTAACATACAGATCCTTATTTCTCTCTTACATGAAATCTTGAAGCTGACAGCATCCCTTTCAGACTGGAAAATGAAAGGAAACTGTCTCAAGAACAGCAGAACTGGGATTTTTAGGCCTGATCCTGTTGACATATCTTGCTCAGCAGATTCTTCCTCCTTTGATGAGCCCAAATTGACTTTATTGAACAGTGCAGGGTTCTTCCCTTCATCAGGTTTAATTTAGGATAAGGCCTCAGCATTCAAACCCTTGTGCCAGTAAGAACTGCTTTATTGTCTGTCAGCTTTTCAGTGTTGAGTAAAGGTGGAAAGCATTTTAGACAAATGATTCTCATTTTGCCCTACCTCTGAAAACAATACTCCTATATTCCTGGTGTCACAGTAGGTTTTTTTGGTGTCAGATTTTTAATTTCCTTTTAAAAGTGTGGTGGGCTTGGTTTGTTTGTTTTGTTTTGTGGGTAACTCATAAAGTGTAAGCTGCAGAGATCATTGCAAAAGGAAATTCAACCTGAATCCCTGCTCTTCATTCATGTCACTAGCAATAGTTTCTCTGAATTCAGTGATGCAAAGTCACTCCTGTACTGTACTTAGTGCACTCAGGCTTAAATCAAATCTTAACACTTTTTACTAGTGCAAAAAACACATTTAAAACACAGGGGAAAAAATCTTTGTGGCAGGATGTCAATTTAATCCATTTATTATTTGTTTTTTTCCAGGCTTATATTTGGCACACTTTACCCAGCATATTATTCTTACAAAGCTGTGAAATCAAAGGACATCAAAGAATATGTGAGTAATGAGGTTTGTGGCTGTGCTGTGGGTTTGTTTTCTAAAATTGCTCCTCACCACATTGTGAAGGTGATGCCTGTGTTCTGGGAAAGCTCATAAACCAGTGCAAGGGGCAGACTGGCCTCAAGGTGGACTGGCTGATTGCTGGGCACAAGTCTCAAATAAGGAGGCTTGGGTTTGCTTCTGGCTCCTTTGCTGAGTGGATGTGCTCCCTGACAAGTGTGTGCTGTTCCTCTGGTGGTGCCAGCTGAGCTATATACAGCCGACTTAAAAGGCATTTGGCATCCAGAGCTTTGTGTGCTCTCCTTTGTTTCTAAAGAGCAGCATAAATCAAAGCCTTTTCAAAAAGCCTTGAAGCTTTAACTGCTCATTCAAAACAAGGATCAGAAGAGGCAACTCGAAGCACATATGAGTGAATCCTCAGACAGAAACATCCTGCCTTGCAGAGCGACCTATTTACAGGCATGTCTGGCAGCTGGGTGTGCCCTCTTGTCCTTTTGCTGAAAAATCTTCCCTGGGCCCCTGTTTTTAAAGGCATTTTGGGGCTATCAGGGAAAGTGACATGTGGGAGAATCAAAAGCACTCTGGTGCTATTGGAGTCCTGTAGGATTTGTAGTGCCCTTCATAACCTGAGCTCTGTTGACTTCATTGAACACAGCTCAGCCTCCAGATCTTGACTCTTCAATCCTCTGAAGATCCCAGGGATAACAAGCCCATTTTCTCCTCAGATAACAGCATAGATGGCTATCCCATTAAATCGTTAGTGCAGGCTCAAACTGGGACTCACTGTGGCTGCTGAGATTTTTTTTTTTAATCATTCTCCTCCTTTAAAAAAGTATTTTTGATATTTTGAAAATCATGTTACAGAACACAGTGGATACCTGAGGCAGATTATCCCTGCAGGCCTTGGACAGCTGTGCTTCTCAGGGTCTGTACACTGTTTGCTTGAAAATCTGGGAGACGTGCACGAGCATCCCCAAGCAGGATCTGCCACTGATACTTAATGTTTCCAGAGTCCTTTTTCAGAAAATATTTTGTTGAAGGGCCCAATTCTTGTTGGAAATTCGATTGCAAAAGAGGAACTCACATCAGACACACGGGGTCATGACCCAAGTGTGAGAACAGCTGATCTAAGACCTGGTCTGCACTTAAAAATTGATTTCAGTTTACCACACTGGTTGTGGCAATACATCCATTAGGAGTCTGTTAAAAAATTAATAAACGTAGTAGTAATTTACACTAACACAGTAAAAACTTGCATTTATTAATCCAAATGTATATTGCTTTAGGATTTTTTTTTCTGCTTGGTAATAATAATTTTCATAAATATTGTTTTATGCTGATCCAAGTCTATCCAGACCAGGTCTTGGTTTGTGTTTTAAAGTTTTGCTGGCAGTAATATCTGACTGAGAGAGTCGTGCTGGCACTGAGGCTCTGAGGAGTTGCAGTTATGTAAAAAGTCTGGCAGAAGCTGCCCTGGGAAGACAGTGCTCTCAGGCATTTGGCAGTGCCATTATTGCTGTAACACTAAATATAAATACACATATAAATATAAATCTCAGGAGTGCAGTTATGTGGCTGAGTGACAGGTGCTCAGGGAATAATTCCAGTACCTACAGGGAGATGGAGGGACTACAGGTACTGTCCCCACTGTATCAGGGAGAAGATGGAGAAGCCATTTCTGAGCTGATGAGATGCAGATCCATTAACATCTCCATCCTCCCTTCCCTAGAGCAACACCTGGTGTAGGTATCCCTCATGTACTGCCTTTTTTTCAGCCTTTCCTTACTCTTACTACAGTTATCCCAGCCTTGGCTAACATGGTCCATGGATTTTCATGGTTTTTGCTTCCTTAAGCTTTCTGACATTTCAGGAAAGTTGCTTAAGGAACTCCATTTTCAAATATACCTAATTAAACTACAACTTTCAGTTAAATTGACAACCTTTATCTTACTGTCTCTTTTCCATACCAAGACAAAGCAGTGCTACATACATCAGAATAGTTGAGCTGTGCTTCTAAGTGCCATTTAGTGCTCACAGACAAAAGTCCCCAGATTCCTGAATTACTCAGGATACTACAGTTCACCTGGCCAGGTCACAGTCCCCAGAGACTCTCTGTGTTGCTGTCACCCCAAAGGACACCATCCATCCATGATCCCCATGGTGGAATTCCCCTAGCTGAACACAAAGACAGCACAGCACATGCTCTCACTAGCAGTGTGAGGTGAAACACTCCCAGCTAAGCCCCAGGTAAGGGATTTAAGCTAATGCCCTTGCCCTTATCCCTGCACTGTGCTCAGGGTGTGGATGGCAGCAGGCACAGCCACTCAAGTGATGCACACTGGTTTAGTGATTGTAGTGAGTTGATTGTTCTCCTGAGCCCTGGATCATGGGATGGGCAGTCACCTCTTTACCTCTTTCAAGCTATAGAGACTATGTAAGTAATTACATTTTGTCTTAATTCTAGTTTCGCCAACACCCTAATATTAACATTTCCTATTGAGATGAGCCAAGTAAGACTCTTAATGTCCTGTGATAGGGTTGTGCTGCTCCACTGGCTAGTGGAGCTTCTGTAAGTCAGGCTGCTCTTCTTTTCCTCAGACCAGTCCTAAAAGCCACTGTCACCTTCCCAAAGGCTGTTTAAATCTGATGTGTGTTATGTGCTGAAGTGGGGAAAACTGGCACCTTCAAGTCCATAGTAATTGCTAAATACACCTCAGGGAGGGTAGGGGCGGGTAAGAATTTCTCTGGGAGTTATTCTGTGCACTTGTGCCTGTAAGAGATAGTTTGAGGCCTTTGGGGAAAAATGAACCAGCTGCTGTTTTTATTTCCCAGGTCAAATGGATGATGTACTGGATCATATTTGCGCTCTTCACGACAGCAGAGACCTTCACGGATATCTTTCTTTGCTGGTGAGCATCACAGGGGGGAGGATCTTTGACATAAGATGAGAGAAAATGGAAACGTTTACAAGGGCAAAAAAGGGTCACAAAGGGTGTTCTGACTCCTGAACACAGGGCTAGCAGCTTCAGGTGCATAGAAGTGTTTTGTCTGGAGGAGCCATGTTTCCTTTCCCAGTGCTGTCATAGGAGAAATAAGAAAGTGGAAGTGCTCAGTGGTATCTCATTAGTGAGAAATCATTACAGGAGTCAGTCCCTGCCTGTCAGAGAGAGGCACAGCTGATTGCCCAGCTGGATGCTTGCAGAGGTCATCACATAAACTGCAGCTGCTTTAGCTACAGGCACAGTTCTGGAGTTGCCTGGCTGTATCCTCCAGAGAATACACAGACTGTGGGGGTCAGGCACAAACAGCCCTGCAGCACAGGACTTCGTTTGTAGGTTGCTCTGTGGGTGGTTGTTCCTGGTTAGGCTGGATTTTTGGTTTGATGGAGGACAGTTAAGAGCCCATACTGATGTAGGCTTTCAGGTGCCAGGGAAGGATTCCTGGTGACCTTTGTCAGGACAAGAGCATATAAATGCCTAGCTTCCAAGCTCAAGTTTGGAAGTGTTTATTGCTTGGTTGCTCTATTTAGCACGGCTTTTCTAGCAGAAACCAGTGAGATCAAATTAGACTTCAGGATGAAAACTTAACTGCAGTGCATGGCCCTCACTTACAGCCTGTTCCTGCATAGCACTGCATGCCTCCAGTGAGTCCTCCAGACAAAGGGAATCGGGAGTACTTGGCAACATGTCTGATCTGTTGAAAAGGAGATAAAAGGCATTACTGTCTGTTTAATTTGCATGCAGATCTACCTCCTCTGTGTTCATCTGGAGCTTTGGTTTTTGAGGATGTATTATGTGGGTCTCTTGGGAGTTATGACAGTGGGCTTGTCCAGCCTGTGAAATCAAGAGATCCTCAGTGAGGTGGAAGGCCAAGCTGGCACATCCATCCTTAGAGCAGAGCATCACAGAGGCCCATTGGATCAGACCTGGCTGGCTCGGTGACAGTGCTTTGTAGCACAGCAGGAGCCTGACTGGGCCCAGCTGGGCTTGTCCACAGCCACCACAGGTCCCTTCACTGCTCTTGCTTGCCCCTGCCTACAAAGAGTAACAACTGTTCATCACAAGGCTGGCAGCAACATGCCTGCCCGTGTGAGGAGGCTGCTGGCTGGCCAGTCTTCAGCTCTGGGCTTTGTCCTCCAGAGGAGAGTCTGGATAGTTTAATCTCAGGATGTCCCTGACTTGTTGTGACAGCTAAAGTGTGTCCTTTTGTTAGTTAGTGTCCTCCATATTTTGCAGTGCTACCTAAAAGTGAGTGTGGATTTTCACAACAAAGGTTCTTGTAGTTCAGTTTCAGTCAGATATGTGTTATCTTAAAAGCAGAAAGGCAGAGAGATGATATCAATGAAATATTGATTTGCTGGTTTGGTATTTGGTCCCTCACAATGACTGGGGATACTACGAAGGCAGCACCTGTGCCCTTTGTGTGTAGAAAGCTTCTCTTATCACACCTAGAGTCTCTTCCAGACCATTAAATAGTGGTCCTGATAACCAAGTAAAGATTCACCCACATGCCTACTTAAGATGTGTGCAAAGGTGAGTGAATATGTTCTGGTCTTTGGATTCTTTGGTAAGCAAAAGCTGCCCTGAGCTAGACTGACCAATCCCTTTCTATGCTGAGCATCTCTGATTAAGGGCAGTGGTTAAATTGGGAGTGGGCAGTAACAGTTCTCTTTTTTCCAGGTTTCCATTCTACTATGAACTCAAAATAGCTTTTGTAGCTTGGCTGCTGTCTCCGTACACAAAAGGCTCCAGCCTCCTCTACAGGAAATTTGTCCATCCAACACTGTCTTCAAAAGAAAAGGTAATCACAGGTGCCTTGGTCCTCTCTGGGTGGAGCAGAACTGTCTGTTCCAGTCTCTGTATCGCTCATTTTCTTGGAACACTGGGAGTTGCTGATTCTCTATCATTTGGTCACCTCCTTTTGGTTGGTGTTTTTGTTCTTGTGTTTTTAAATCCTAGCATCTGTTCAGTGCACTCACATGTATTAACTCATCTTTGTGCACTTGAAGTTGGAAGGGAGGGGATAAAAATACCTCCTGAGCTGCTTTGCATGTACTGGGTGAATATAGCTGAAGAGCTATGTTGTGGCTAGATATAACAAATAGAAAAACAGGGTCTGGCATCCAGGACTCCTCAGCTTTGTTCTGTGCTCTGCCTAAAACATTGTGCAGCAGTGAGACAAAGAGCCCAGGCAACCTAAGATAGGCTTAGCAAGACCATGTCTGGGTGGGAGACACAGTATAGTGAAGTAAGGCATGTAGTAAGTTGAGGTCCTGGATTAAAAAATGTCTTGCTCAAATGGGAAGAGGATATTACAGCTTGGATCATTTGCCTGCCTAGGAGATTCCTGTGGCTGTGAATGGGGCGTTGTTGGGCAGATCCCTTTGGCTCATGTGAATACATGGGCCAAGTGTAGCTGTTGGTCATATATCAGCATGTGAATTACTGAGTTGCCTACACTGGCAGCTTTGGAAATGAAAGCTCCCTGTTTAGCCATAGCCAAGGCATGAACAGTTGTGTCTCAGTTCTGTCCAAGGACAGTGGGGGTCAGTCCCCTGTCTTGCTACTTCCTGGGAACTTCTGCTTGCACTTCTCACAAGGGGTGCTCATGCATTTTGGGTTCCCACCTCTTACCTACTGGGAATAGGGAGAGAATCCCTGAGCAGCCAGCAACATCTCACAGCCTCCAGTCCCCACTAACCCAGCAGCTTGGTACTGAAGTCATTGCTACCATCCAGAGCCCTGTGTCTTGAGGGAGGGAGGGCAAGGGAAGGAACTTTTATAACCATTTTACTGTACATTGAGCAGTGTCAAAGTCCAGCAGCTCCGCTCCTACCAATTCTGTGAGCATCTGAAGGCTCACATTGCAGCGGTGTGCAGATGTCTTGGATGCTTCTGAAACCACCAGTCCTGGACACAGGGCAATACAGCTTTGGCTGCCCAGAGTCATCACATTATTATTTTTAACTATGGGGCACTCTAATTTGTCTTTAGTCCATAGTTTGCAAGTGGCTGCTGGTCCATGCTGCCCAGGTGGATCTCTTGCTTCCAGGACTAGGTGGTGGTCACACTGTGTAAATTTATTGCAACTTTGGGTCCCAAATTCCCATTCACAGAATAAAGAGTTCCCAAAGCCTACAGTGGGAGTTATTATTCCCCTGCAAACCTTTCCTCTTTGCAAACATTGGCTGTGAATTCTGTCCAGCCACAGTGGAGGAAATGAAGGACATCTATACCTCCATAAAATATGACCTGGCTCTACAAAGAGTTTGAAGCTGGGAGCAGAGTCTCAGCTTGTCCTTCTTGTGCTTATTTCTTTGTTTTGTTGTCTGCTGTGACAGGAGATTGATGACTGCCTCATCCAGGCAAAAGACCGGAGCTACGATGCCCTTGTGCACTTCGGGAAGCGGGGGCTGAACGTCGCAGCCACGGCAGCCGTCATGGCAGCTTCAAAGGTAAAGGTGTGGGTCAGGATGGGCACTCATTGGCATCTCATCTGCACCCATTGCCAACAGCAGCCACAGTGTGGAGCGGGGGAGATGGGGAGCTTAGGGATCCTCTCACTGGTTTTGTGTAATGTAATTTGTGTACTGACAGAAAGCCTGTGTGATCTGAAATTTGTGAAGGCTGGAAGTTGATCTGCAAGGCTTGTACATAACATACCTGGTGTATAAGTCTCTTCAGACACGTTTATGTAAGAGTGAATGGAAAGTGGTATTAGTTGCTTTTGGAGAATGAGTAGGTATTGGATGAGTGGTCTCATCTGAGGAGGTGTATCTTGTACTCTGTTCCTGACTCAGAGCCAAACTCAGAAAATAGCGGCTATCTCTTGCTTCTCTGCTTGCATAAAAGCTGCAAGGACGTGATAACTGCATTTTGTGGCCCTGCCCTCTGCCCATGGGCTATCATGGCTTAGGGTCAGTGTGCACAGTGACTATACCCTTGTGTTTTGGGGGCAAGACTTGCATAAAAGATATGGCTACAATGGCTTGTTGCAAAAGGATAGTAGAAACATATGGGTGAGGTGGGTACTGGTATTACAAAAAATGTGAGAAGGAAATTCTTTTCCTCTGCCAAATGCTTTTCACATCACCTCAGGCACATCCTTTTAGTATGTCTTGCAAAAATGCATAATACATCCTTAGGAGGTCAAATAGCATGAAGTCTATAAAGCCTATGGAATGCAAGGTGCTATAGAACTGGGAAGCCAAAGGGGTGTGCCATGCTTGTGTGGGATCACAAGGATATGCCAAAACCAAAATTTACCTCCCTTTTCCCTGCCAAGCATTGTGCAGATTGTGGTTGTCAGGCCTGGTACAGTTCTTCTCCTGAGCTGTTGTTCTGCAGTGGGGAGGCTCTGCTGACTCAAGGGCTGCTAGATGACCCAAACCCAGACTGAAGCCAGGAATAAGGCAGAGCTGTGTATCACATACCCAATAAAACCATGTTTGTGTGATGCCTCCGTGGCACTGAACACTTTTTCTGCTGCCATGTAAGCCTGAAGAAGTCACACCAAGGACATAAATAGGCTCTGGGAATGCCTGGTTTGCAGCACTGCCTTTGCTCTGAGCCCCTTTGTACGAGGTGCTGCAGGCTCTCTGTGCTAGAGCTGTTTTTAGGACAGAGTGAGAAACTATATGTGAATCCCAAAGGAATTCTGGCTCCTGTTCGGGTAGCTCCTGAATATGAGAAGCTCAACAGTAACCCAAACCCACAGCACCAAACTGTTCCTCCATCAGGATTGCAACAGTGTCTTCATCAGCTGTTCAACTGGAATGAACACATTTTTTCTTCCCGCTGTTCTGCTTTTCTGGTGTTTTTCTCAAGAATGTCCCTGCCTTGCAAAGTGGCTCCAGTGGCAATGGGGAGAAGGGGAAAGAGTCTCCATGGTACAAGGAAGCCATTGTCTTGCATGAGTTGATGAAGCTCTCCATTCAGTGGTGGAAGAATGAAACTCTGTGGCTCATGTGCTATTGTTGTATTGCACATCTGCCAGCCCAGCTTCAGAGAAAGAAAAGTGTTAAGACACTGCAACTTGTAAATGGACCAGAAGAGTCTTTCCTCCACACTGTTTTGGGGAGGGGAAAATTATTTTTTAAATAAGATTGTGAGGTTGCTATTGAATAGGTTGATTTTTACAACAAAGCAAGGACGGTTCATGTATTTCCTTCAGCATTGACATTTAAATTACTCTGAGTGTCTGAGGCAAAATAGGACTCCTGGCTTCCTTCACTGCTTTGGTTTGTGGCATCCAACAAGTTGCTGGTTTCTGTGTGCCTCAGGGTGCAGATCCAACAGAGCAGGTGAACCAATCTGACAGCTCTCCTCCTCCAAAATGGGGTAATGCCCCTGCTCACAGTGTGCACCAGCACTCTGAACCTCCTCAGATTATGTCTAATCTATCAGAAAACAAATCCAGAAAGAAAATGATTTCTTGAGCTCACAAATGTGTTTTGAATGCCTAAGCCAGTGTAAGGGAAGGGATGGAGCTGCATAGTCAGGAGTATGATCAGAGAAAAGGAAAGCAAGATCATCCCTTCCTGGTCATGGGAAGCAAATGGATTAACTGTGCTGCTTGTGGAACTACACCCTCGATACATTCACACTCTTCACAGTGTAATGATCAGGAGTGGTTAAAGCAGCTTCTGTCCCTTACCCTTCTCAGGCGGAATGTGCTGTGGTCCTGGCAGGGAGAACTGACTGGTGTGAGTTACAGCCTGATGTGCTGCAGCACAGAAGTGCTGAGCTGGGGTTCCTCAGGCGTTCAGGGTGTGATTGGGCGGGTGTGGGCATGTCTCCATGTGGCTGTCCCTGCTGCTGTGGAGGGAGCTGTGTCCCAGAGACTAGTGATACGAGAGGCACGGGTGGGAACAGTTTCTGTTGCCCTGGTTTTCGGCTGCTGTCAAATATTTGTCAACGCCCTTACTTGCTCACTTGAGGAGATGTAACAGAGCCAGATTGTCCTGCGTGAGAGAAGTTTAAGTGACTAATTATCTGGAAAACACTTTGAGCAGACAGATGCCAGACCAGACTGCAGTGCTGTCCTTAGGGGGAAGTTTCCAGGGAGGGAGGAAATAGAATAGTATTTCTGAGGCTTATCTTCGCTTCCCCAGTGCCAAGGTTTAAGGGGATTCAGCTAGTCTGTGATAAGTGTTGAGCGTAGATGGGAAAGTGAGTCCTTCATTTGATTTCAGCCTTTAAAGGATCATGCTAAAGCTGGAACCTCTAGAGATGACCATCTATTCAGGAGCACTGAGCTCCTGCAGCTTCCCTGGGAAACATGGCTTTTTCCAGCAAGTGAATGTGAGGATTGTTTCCTGCTTCACTTGGATTAATGGGTAAGGAGTAGATGCTACTATATTCAGAAATATATCCTCAGGCTTTGCAAATCAGCATCTTCTAGTGCCAGTGTACAGTGACCTGCTGGGCTGAAGGGATACTCTGTACAGACCTGTTTTCAGTAAATCAGCTTAAATCTAAAGGCCCCTGTACCTGGAGATGTGTCTCCCACTGTGCATTGCCCTGGCCTCTCGTTTCTGTCTGAGCTGTGGTAACTGATCTTGTTCTCCCACAGTATCCAACGTGATCTTTTGTCTTTCGTGATAAGATCTTTGGACAAGGCCCATCTCTTCATTCTTTTTATCCAAAATATTTTTTTATCCATTCTGTTTATCTGTCATTTTTATTCATGCTGCACAATGTGTCTGGCTCTCTGATTACCATTTGTGTGTGACAGGCTGCTACTTAGATATTTACTGCAGGCTAAGATGCTGCAAGCTGTGCACAGCCACACCTTCCTTATCTCTGATCCCCTGGCCCTTTCCCTTTTCTATCTTAAATAGCCTATGGTTTCAGTTAGCCAACTGCAGGCTTGTCCTTCCCCCTCCTCCTGCTCCCTTCCCTAGGTCTGTTTTGTTTTGAAGCCACAGTTGTGCTAACGCTGGCACAAACCTGTGCCGGTTCATTTTACAGGCTGAGGAGCTGTCAGTGGCCCAAGCACCCCAAGTCCACCCAGCTGGCTCTCTTAGGGGTTTTCTCTCTCTCCAGAGTCTATTTTTATGGTCACTAAGCAGACAAAGCACTGGATATCTTGTCTTATTAACCCTGCTAGGTGCTCAGCACAGATCTTTTCCCTGCCCCCAGCAGCTCACATGTCCACCAAGGAGCATAATCTCATTTGGGCCTCTAATCCTCTCCTCATCATTGGTGATTCTGTCACATTTGGTGACTTCAAGTGGGTCAGTCCTAAATGCTGGGATTAGATGACCAGGCAGTAAATCCTGCTGCTCTTTGTGTGTTTTCAGTTAGTTCCAGCCCATTCATCCATTCACGCTCCCAAAGGGCCCTGTGCGCTGACCACCACCATCTTTCCAGCTCACTTCCAGGGAGAAGGGAAGCAGGAAAGGATCCTGCTTTTGGGTCACAGCAGAAGGGGAGCAGCAGCAAAGCTGTTACAGCCCCAGTAACAGGCAGCTACAAGGCTCTGGCCAGGCAGTGGATCCATCAGGTGGATCCTGGGCCTAAGTGGGATACTTGCTGGCACCAGGCAGGTTTCACTGTAAACAACTGGGACGTGTGGCCCGTGGCTTGGTGGGAGCACCAACCTTCTCCAGCACACCTGTGTGTACTCCCTTGCAGCCACCATTATCCCAGCACTTTCTTGTCCTCCACCTGTCACCCTGAGCCTCCTACAACCTGCTGCCTTGCCCTGTCCCCAGTTTCCAACTCTTCTATACCTGCTTGCTTTCACAAGACCCTGCCCAACCCTGCCATTGTCTTCTCTGTCTCTACAACTTCTCTGTCACCAGTTTTACACTCTCCCCCAGCTCTCTGATCCTCTCCTTCAAGCTCCTGGGTTTCCCAGATCCTGTTTGAATGTATCCTTCCTTATTCACCATCCTGAGCAAACCTATTCTGCCAGTCAGGCCAATGTGCTTCCCCACCCTGCTCCCAACCACTTAACCGTACTCAAACTGCAACCTCAACTCTGCTTTTCAAAGATCTGCAGAAATCATCCCACTGCCAACAGATCAGTGTAACGAGGAGGTTTCTGGCAGTATACCTTCCTCTGCCTTTCTCCTGCCCTTCTGTGGGTAGGGCAGGGACTGGTGCAGAGCAGCTGGTGCTGTGGCCCATTGCGTGTGCCCTTTACACAGGGGAGTGGGGCACAGCGTGGTGCTGGCAGTGGGTGCAGTGCCGTGGCAGGAGAAGATAAATGAGGTGGAGGGAGCAGGCACGCATGACTGGTGTCAGTGAAAAGCCCATTTGTGCCTAATAAGTCTGAGAAACAGACCAGGAGCCTTTCATGCGTGGGGAAATGTGGCTTACGGTGCTGCCAGAGCCAGCAGTCACTCCGGGTATCGTTACAAGGAGCAGGCATGCAGACAGGCAGGAGGGATTCCCTCTGTGCATCCACCTCCCTAGCTAATGCTCGGGAGTGCAGCCTCAGCAGTTCACAGACCACTTCTATTTCCACCTTTTGGACTTGCCTTCCCCGGGAGGGGTTGCAGCTCTGCTACTTTAGGGGTGCTTAGCCCAAGAAATCTATCAGGAAGTTTCCCAGTGTGTTCGCCGTTTTTCAAACCAGAAGACTGGAAGGGAAATGCTGGTGATGATTTAGTTTTTTTTCTCTCTAGATGAGCAGCTTCTTTTAACTCATTTTTAGTATCTGGCTGGTGTAGCCAGTGCAACTCTCTGAAAATCAATATTTACATCCTTAATTTTCCATGGGAATTGAGACTTACTATGGAAATTTGGAGCAAAAACTTGGGTAGGAGAGATATGGTGGCTTTTGTGGCATGACAGTGGAGAACTGCCCTTTTCTGTGAACTGGGAAAGAGGAAGGCAGGAGTTGGGGAAGCACCCTTTCCATTAAGATGCTGGATAAAGCCTCTTTGTAATGATTAGATGCCACTGCTTGGAGGGAGAGTGTTCCTGTGCTTACTGAATACATGGGAGCATGGTCCTGACCAGTGTACTTACTACTGGGTCTGTGATGGTCACATCATTCCCCCAGTCAGTAACATGGCCAAGAGCTGCAGAAGTCAGGAGTGATTTGGAATTCACAGTTTGAGAAGCCTTTGGAGATACATTAGTGCTATCTTGGAGAGGCTGAACTTGTTACTTTTGGAAGCAGCTTCCTTTGAAGGATTTCCATTTGGGATCCAAAATCAAAGATCTCCTGGCTGAGCTGTTACACCATTAAAGAGGAACAGAAAATGGCTTTATTGAAATGTATGGTAGTGTGCCACTGATCACAATATTTAGTGAAGTATTCTTGTCATGGTGAGATATATCTTTCATTCTGAAGTCCTTGAGAATCTGTTTTTCACAAATCTGTAAAATCCCAATGCTGTTTGAGCTACAAACCATGTAGCTGTTTCCAGTTTCTCTTTCTTGTTGTCTCTTTGGTTGGTGTCTCCAAGAAGGAGACAACAGTCAGTGAACACACAGGACAGCAGCACCAAACAATAAATTTGTACAGAGAGACTAGGCTGGGGGAAACAATAACAAGCAGTTCCCAGGAGAGGAAATGAACTGCACAAACAAAAAGGGTGGAAGAAATTAAGTTTCCACCATCAACATTAACGTCAGCTGGTTTCCCTTTGAGTCTGTAATACTGTCTGGCATCTTCAAACCAGGTATCTGTTCCAGGCTAGGCATGGCACGCACACACAAGGATATTGCTTGTATGATATTTGTGTTCGTGGGGTTGCAGAAGCAATTTCCTCCTTCACTTAGGCCTGTGCCCAGACTGTGAAGCTGATGGTTTTGCTGGGGGCCTGCCTGCAGCCAGACACGATAAAGCTTCTACGTGCAAAGTCCTACTCACTGCTGTGAGTAATTCCCCAGTGTTACCCTACTGCTCAGGAGATCTGTCAGTCACCAGGACTAAAAAGGCTGCCACATATCCTTCACCTAATCCTTGTCTAAATTAGTCATTAGCCCAGACACTGGGGGTTTCTCCAGTAGGAAGCATCACTTAAGCACAAGGAGTGGAGTGGCAGCCCACTGTGTTTATAATTTACTTTGTTCTTTAAACACACTTCATAGGTAACACTTGTCAGCCGGGGTTATGGAGTGGTTTCTCTATCTCTCTGGGGGAGCTGAGGAAGGGAGAACCTGTGTTCAGAAGTGTTGTCCACAGATGGGTGTCCCTGCTCTTTGTGTGTATGCGAGTCCCTGCACATGGTGCCCAGTGTCATGCTCATGTCTCACCTTAATTACTTATGCTTCAAATAGACCTTATTCTCAAAGCTTTTATGTGTGTTGCCACAATGGCTCTCTTTTTTCCCTTGCTAGGTCTCTCAGCTACTTCATTTACCCTTGTATTGGGACCAGAAAAAAGGGCAGGTAATCTGCTGAGTGCTTACACTAACCCGTAACTAATGTCTGCTCCCCTTAGATGAGTTTGAACTGTTTTCAGCTGAGGTTGATCTGAGGCCAGATGCCTCTGCTCTGCTTGCAGTGAGTAGATCCTGCGTGCTGAGCTTTAAAAGCCTGTCCTTGATCTCATCAGCAAAATGCCTTCCAAGTCCTCTGCTGGCAATCGGAGAGACTCCAGGAGCCAGGCAGGGAGCTTTGTACGTGGAAAGCACATCTAACTGAGGTGGTTGCTGCTGCTGCACTGGCCAAGCTGCTGTGTTTGCTGTTGTGTTGTTCTCACAAATGAACAAAGGGAGGCTGACTCCCACTGCTGTGATGCCTATGAGGAGGGTTGGGGCTGCAGTGGAACTTGAGAGGCCAGGATCTCTGACAGGTGTGGTTGGGGCAGTCCTGCTGACCCGTAGCCATAACTGACATCCTGGGACCATGCACTACACCTGTTGGTGGACATGGGCAGGACAGAGGCTGTAACATGCATGCAGACATACCTGCTGGTGTGGAGGAGAACTACCAACCACAGCTACAGAAAGAGAGAGGAGAACATTAACAGGTTTAGTATTGTGCTGGAAATGTGCTGAGCGTGATTTAGTGTTCCCTTGCTTGTCCATTAACTGCTGATCCTAAGATGCAAAAGGCCAGGGGTGCCTTCCTGCATTAACAGTGATTGTATTAAAAGCTTCTCTTTTGTGACTTGGCAGCTTTTGGTTTCTGATTTGTTTGAATTCAACGTGCTGTGTCACACTTCCCACAGCTGC
This sequence comes from Campylorhamphus procurvoides, assembly GCA_013396655.1. Taxonomy (NCBI): domain Eukaryota; kingdom Metazoa; phylum Chordata; class Aves; order Passeriformes; family Dendrocolaptidae; genus Campylorhamphus; species Campylorhamphus procurvoides. The sequence continues at coordinate 502,694 of WBMV01004464.1, read as the reverse complement.
AAAATGGAATTTGTAGGTATTAGATGTATTTTGAAGCCTAAATAATGTGACAGAGTTCTTTCATATTTTCAGGCTGAAGGAATGATAAATTCTAGACACTGTTATTTGTTTGTATTTAGATTGTATTTAGTGGGGCTGTTATATAAATTGCAGATTTTTAAATTATGTGCTTAATTTTATTTGCTTTAGCTACCTACGTACGTGGAGTATTTATAATGAATAATTCAATTGGATGTAAACACCGTTTTTCCTAAACTCTTAAATACATCTCCCTCTAAGAAGCTTTACTTCATATATGAATGCAGAGATGAATTGTAGAGAGGTAAAGAAATTAAGAAAGTTCCAACTCTTTCTGATGGAGTGTCTTTTACAGTGCCAGTCACAACGCAGGTGTCAATTGTTTGAAAGAATCAAAATTTCTGGTCCAGGCAAATACGAGTTTATGTCAGTGTTTGTGCTCTGGGCCCACAGAAGTTGGTGTTTGTTTCTGGAGGTGACAGTGATGACATCTGCAACATGTAGAGGAAAGCAGTGTGAAAGTTGCTTGCTTTGGAAGCTCAGTGTTTTAATCCTGTTCTATCCTACTCTTTAAACCAAAGGGAGAGACTGTGCTACATGTGGGTAAGGAAGGAATGTCTATATGACAGCTGTCCTTTTGACCAGAGCAGACAGATGTATCTAAATTAGTTTTAGATTAATTACAATGCCACCTGTATGGGAGCTTTCTCTTCCCTTAGAATCACAGATGAGCTTCTGCAGTCTAAATGGGCTTTGATGGGCAATGCCCCAATATTATTGAAGGTGTTATGAGTCTAAATAAGGTTGATACCAACTAATAGCAGTGAATGGGGAGTGATATTACCATGTCCTTTACAGTATTTGTCTTTTATTCTATTCAGTAACACCAAGCCCTGGCCCTGAGAAAAAGAGAACTGTCCATGTATGGACCTTGTGAGGTTGGTAGATCCTGGGGGAAGAAGAGGGAAAGGAGACCTGAAGAGCTCCACTCTTAGTTTGTGCTTCACCTCTGGGGTGAACTTCCCTATGGGCAAGATTATCAGATGAATTTGGGAGGGAACAGGGAAACACCTGTTCCCACTTTTAGTCACCAGAACCTCATCTTCTAGCAAACTCACTGTCTACAAAATCAGAAGTGCCATGCTTGTGGGGACAGTCCATGTCCTAGGAGAAGCTGGATGAGGTAGAAGCTGAGTCTAGGGAGGGAGTCTTGTGCTCTGGGAGACGAAGGCTGAGTTGTCCAGGACCACTTCATGCTTTTGGCCTCTAAAGTCCCTAAAACACAGGTCCCACACTGCCAGCACAATCATCCTGACAGGGTAGTTGGTGTTCAGTGAAGCAAGAGAGAGAGGTGTTGTCACCCCCATACCAGTCCCCATTTTCAAAAGGCTGTATAATAACATCATGCTGTTCTGCTGTTAACACAGCTATTATCATGGTATTACTGCTGTCACAGTCTCTAGAATAAAACCAGCCCAGATGATGCTGCAAACATGCCTGTGGCCTGCAGTGTAGGCACAGCTTCAGGACCTGGATCCTCTCTCTGTGCCGACACACTGTACTGAAATTCCTAGGATATCTCTCGTGTTTGTAGCTGTTGGAAGAACATTTGCATGATCACAGCCAAGACGGTAAACAAAAGTCCTCAAAACAGCTGCTCTTCATCTTCCATATGATTGTTTTAAGGAAACATGGCCCAAGGCGTGTCACGTGCTAAATCTATTCTGTTGTGAAATAAAGCTATTAACTTGCTCTTCTCATTTATTAGCAAAAGAAAAGTCTTATTGTGGAATAATAAGTGTTACAGCTGGATAAAGTATTTTTTTTCCAAAACATACAGCTGCAGCAGTGCAAACCCTCACAGTGCTGGCTTTTCAAATGTTTGTGGTTTCATATACAGCAGGTGGTTATCTGACAGGGAAAACCAGGTTGGTAACAACATTTTTTGTTTTACTGTGAAACCTTCCTGGTTCTTTGGTAATTTCTGTCATGTTCCTACTTGGGGCCAGGTACAAATGTAACTCGGAAAGAATTGCGAGTGTTATTGTGTGCCCTAGGAGCAATTAAATCAAGTCTGTCCCTAAATGGACTAAAGGTGCAGAAATTGGAAAGAAATGAAATGAAGTGGAAGTCTGCAGGCTTTCTCAGGTGTTCAGTGCCCTCACTCAACACAGGCCTTTGCTGTTTCAGCCACTGCTGAGGTTTGGACAAACTGTTTTGTGGAAGGGTCAAAACAGTAATAGTAATATTTTGCTATTATCTGTGTGGTGAGCAACTTTTATTTTTGTTGTTAGAAACTCAGGTTAAACTAAAGCAAAAATTATGAAAATACAGTTTTAATTTTTCTTTTCTTGGAGGAAGCCAAAGTTGCTTAGCAGAGCTGCTGTGAGTGTGTGCTCAAGGCTCTGGTTGTGTATTATATACTGATGTGACAGAGCCAGAGATGACAAGCACATATCAGGCCCCTGTTTCAGAGCTCTGCCTGGGGCCTTTGATCATTATATGCTGCTATATCATGAGTTGCAATGCAAGAATATTAACATATCTTCTTCATTTTCTGTTCAAAAGGGTGTGTTAGTGTCACCTTCCCTGCCAGGTTGGTCTGACACATGAGAGCGCTCTGTGGCCTGACTCATGTCCACATACATAAATCGCTGGCTGGAATGAAGTGGAATTTGGGTTAGCTGGCTGAGCAGAGCAGCTGGGAGGAGGTTAAAAGCTTGAGCACTGCTGACACTTGAGCTGATGGTGCGGGAGGAATACAGCACTCAGGTTACAACAGCTCATCAGTTGCTAACCCTACAGTTTTGCTGGCCCAGCCATTCTGCAACAGCAAAACTATTATTTAGTGGTCTGATTGCTCTCAGCTTGCTCTCACTGGGAGATCTGTCTGTTGTAATCAGACTGCAGGGGTAGAATGTTCTTGTGTTGGCTTTAAATCAGTCACTGAGAATAGGGTGCCTGTGCAGGAATTCCGTGCAAGCTCCAAACCCCATCCAGAACTGCGCTGAGCTTGGGGCAGCTGAGACCTCACCCAGCTGAGCAGCCGTGCAAGGAAACTTCAGTGTACCAGCCCAGTAACATTTGCAAAGTAAGTGTACCATATGCTGGCCTAAGAGGATTAACTCAAGATTCCTCTTGGAGTGAGAACATAACCCAAGAGTGGCTCAGCCACTGGCAGGAGTTGCCAAAATTCAGGTATCTACTCATGTGGCAGTTTGGAGAATGCATTGGCAGAGGTGAGATTTTAACAAAACATAAGCTCTCAGGATGCCACTGCCAAGCATATAAAACATCTTGGTATACAAGCAATGAAGCCCCATCGGGTTAAAATACTTTTAAAAGTAGAATAGGCTAAATGGGAAAGAGCCAAGTAAGTCTACTGCTTCTCTGTAACAGTCTGCAGGAAAGCAAAATGCAAAGTCCCATCCCTGGAAGTGTGCAAAGCCAGGCTGGAGGGGACCCTGAGCGACCTGGCCTAGTGGAAGGTGTCCCTGTCCATGGCAGGGGGTTGGAACTGGGTTAAGGTCCCTTCCAACCCAAACTATTCTGTGATTCTATGATTCTGTGAAATGCTGCCAAACACAGCATGCACAGAGAGATCTTATAAACCACAGATTCAGTAAAATGAATTAAAAATCCCTCTGCATCTTCCTGGCCAACTCCACTGGGTGACTCTGCCCTACATAGGAAAGTTAGGTTTTATTTTTCTTAGGTGATGCATATTTCTACTGATGATGCTCTGGGACAGCACTGAAGAACTCATCCTTGTGTGTTGTTTGCTTCTTGTCAATGCAGGAAGGCACTGGAGTCCAGGATGTGTATGTGGTTAAATTGATAAGCTGTGGAGTTGAAAAACGAGTTTGAACCCATTATTCTTGTACAAAAAACTTCAGGCTGAAAAGTTGGGAGATGATTACTCTGTGTTTTCTTGAATGTAAAAAGTGCAGACTGTCACAGTGACTGTAGCTGTAAGTGCCTGGTGCCTTGTCTGCTTACACTGCCTAGAAGAAAAGTGCTAAGGAATTTCTATGGGATAGAGGCACTAATTTTCCATTACTGCCCACATGAAATTTCTGAAGTGGTGTTGGTAACTCAGTAGGTAAATTAATCCATTGCCTTCCCAATGGATCAATGTCAATGCACTGGGGGACAGGTAGTGTTGCCTCACAGCTTTACCATGGAATGTGTCCAGTCTTCTCTTGGACTGTACATGGCCAGGGACGAGTCCTTTCTATGTGCCTTAGAATCAGTCTCTATGAGTTAATTTCAGTATTCTTTTCAAGACTGTATGCTATGAAGTATCTTTCAGATCCTCCTCCCTCAACAAAATGTTAAAACCTAAATTTATTTTTCATGAGTTATGCAATTCATATTCTGGATGACACTTAATGTAGCTTAAAGGTCTTTTACAACCTTAACAATTCTATGATTCTGTATGGATTGAATGTTCTGGTGTTCTTATTTTATGGCAGTGGTGTAGTATGAGGGTCACAGAATACTTAAAGTTAACTTTTTGATGCGATGTAGTTTTAATGAAAGGTGTCTTCTAAGCCACCCATCCTTCACAAAGAACAGTTACATTCCTTTCACCAAGGAGTATGTTTGTTGCCTGATTGAGAATTTAGTATAAAAAGAAAGAAAAATATTGTTAGTTCAATTCTTCCTTAAGCTGCATGAAAAAAAAAAAACCAAGCACTGGAATATTTTTGCATATAACAATATTTTTTTATTACTTTAAAATTTCAAGTTTTCTGTATCCTGGAAATATTGTATATGGCTGAGAACAACTGGATGAATATCATCATAAATGATAAACTTTGAAAGGGAGTTATTTTGATGCAGGCCATTTAATTGTGTTTCTGAGGCCAAGCACCTGTTTGACTCAGATTCTAATGAAGAAAAGTACCTACTAGAATGATACAACAGCCTGCACCTTTACATGTGGCCAAGGCTGCTCTGAGCTCAAAGGACTGCAGTGAAGAATCAGAGATGCTCACCATAGAACCACTCCAAAAGGAAGGGCAAAGAGAGGGAAGCGATGCTTTTAACAACTCATTTTTGCCCTCTCTAGGTTGCTGGACTGGGCAATTTTTTTCTCTTCCTGTTGTTCTGATGGATTTTAATGAGCAAGGAAGAAAAAAGGCTCAAAGTACCCTGTTGGATCTAACTTTGTGTTATTTACTTGCTTGTTCAACCAGGGACAGGGAGCCCTGTCTGAGAGACTACGGAGCTTTAGCATGCAGGATCTGTCAACCATCCGTGGAGACAGCAGCAGCACTGTTCCTCCCTCGGTCACTGTACGAACAAGTAGCAAACAGAGCCACCCAAAACCATCCAGAAGTGCATCAGAAGGCACTGGCAGCTCAGGTAAGTGCCAGCATTACTTTCAGTGTTGTGTTGTCTGGAATATCACACCATCCAATGAAGTCATGCAGTTGGCAGGAATAGATAGAAACAAACACTGCAGACAGCACATACCAGAGTTCACAGGACACAGACATGCTGTCGAGTCTCTTGGCACTTAAGAGGGAAAACAGGATCATCGTGTGATGGTTACTATTCCTGGCTGGTACCAGGGTTGCGACTCGAGCATGCAAGGGAGCCAGACTCTGTCCTTGCAACCTGAGCTGCAAAGTTGGGCTCTGGGCTGGGAGAGGCTACTGGAACTGCAAAAAGAGGGGATAAGAATGCACAGTAGTGGACAAAGATCATTATTATCATCAAAGATCCCATATGGTGATACAGTGTCTCTCCCCTATGACATCTAAATATAAATATGAGTTCTAATGGATATCTGGTTTGAATTAGGGCCACTTATACTCCTTCTAAACTGTGCAGTAGCTGTTCCAACACTTAACAGTTAGGGTTTCAGAAATTTATCAGTGATGAAGCCTACTGAGAAATAAAACCCATATGAAGCACTCCTAGGAGCAGAGTCCAAGATCTGACAGCTCTTTATGATATGAAGGCTGACTGCATAAGCACTGGTATGGAAAAAATGTATCTTTGAGGGGCAATGGTTTTTTCTCAAATTCTGAAAGCACAAAGGAAAGAAACATCATGCTGAGAATAAGATCCATTCCTGAGGATTAGGTTACAAAAAAGTATTTCAAGCTTGGTTAAGGAAATCTTTGTGAGCCCAAATCTAACACATTTAATTGGAAATAGCTTTGCAGATTAGATCTTCAAAAACTGAGCCATGGAGGGTTATCCCAAACAGGTGGTTCCAGATGGCTTCTGGGATTCCACCAAATATCACGCAACCCAACTGCTGTGATGAGAAGCCGTGGAAAGTTGCAGGCGTGTTGCACTTGGTAGCTTGTGAAACATATGCTGGCAAGTTAGAAATTCTGCAGTTTCAGCTGTGTGGAGGTCTGTGCAAACATTCAAGTCCATGTATTTGCTAGCCCTTCTAGTTTGCTTTAGTTCTGAAATACATTAGAAATATCTTGTCTCATCTTTCTTAAAGAGTATCCTTCAGACCCTCTAAAAATTCTGGGAATTATAGCTCACAGTCCTCTCAGGTTTTACTTTTTTATGTTATCAGTTGAATAGACTTTCTTTACAGGTAAACTGAAATAGCTAATGTTGTTACACGGTGGTTTTATTCTCATCTTTATGTGAGGTCTGGTATACACTTCTCCTGAAGTAATCAATCTGAAAATAAAGTGTTCACACACAGAATATAACACTCTTTAAAAAATCGCATATTTAGACCAAAATAATTAATGTCATAGATAAAGCATAATTTAGTTATCTTAATTCTGTGTTATGTAGACCAACTTTTGTGGTTTTGCTCTAAAGACAGTGAAGTCAGCTCACCTGGCCACAAACCCTTATCTCAACACGCAAAAGTTTTTTATTTTGGTCTGGTTTCATATTAACACTGCAAGGATCTCTCAGAATGAATCTCTGAAAAATCATTCATAAACTTTTCAAACTGAGCTTAGTATTTATCACTAATTCTTGGATCCAAGTAATTCGAGATTTTGGGTTTAATTTTTCTTCTAATGAAAACTGCATAAATTTGCAAGATCTTCCAAGTCCTCTATCTGTCCCATCTCACTTGTGAATTCATTGAGGTCCCTAATTCTTTACCTGCAAAGATATGGACAGACACCTCTGGAGTGTGACTCCACTCGCAGGTGGTAGTATCATGTGTGGAACACTCCAGCCACAGCTTTCCTCTCACTTCTAATCATATTAAGTGAAAGATGTGATCCTGGTCTCTCCAGTCGTTGTGCTGTTCTATGTGGACACAGGTTTGTATGTATTCAGAATGTCTAGAGGGGTGGGTTGATCACAGTTGTAACTATGGTGTGTGTAAGAATGTGATCTGTCAGCCAAACTGTGTCACATCTTGAGGGCTGTGTTCGGGTGACATGACACTGCTCTAGGCACACCAAGCCCAGGCACGTTTCCATCACTCCATCCTTCATGTTTGTTTAGTTGGAGAGTTGCAAGGGTTAGACAGAGTTTGTCTCTGCCTATTAGTGCATTATATATATGTGTAATACATACATATATGAGTATGTGCATGAGCTGTCACTACAGAACAGCTGACACACAGCTCTTTCTCCTGTCTCAGAGCCCTCAGGTGACACAAATGTCCCTGTCAGTGGTCTCCATCACCTCACAGATACATTAGACTCCTCTTTTTTCCTGCTTTAGAGGCAGCAGGACATAGTCTGACATCAGATGGAGTCAGCAAAAATACCCCAGACTGTGTGTTTGGCATGAGGGTGACTCAGCCAAAACCCTCACCATTCTTGTAAAAGGTCTGTTAGAAAGCCTGACAGCAGTAGCTGTGATACACAAATCGACTTTAGAAACATTAATAGAGAGCCTGTCTGGGGCTGCACACATTGCAGCCTTGATCAGAGCAGAAATTCTGCTTTATGGAGACTGTTGGGGAAGGTTGAAGGAGCATGTTCTGTGTCTGCAGAAGCAGTGTGGTGGTTAGGGGGCAAGACTGACTTAGGACTTGTGAATCCTTACCCTGCTTTATTGCAAAACACTGGCACGACCTGCACCCTGGTGTCTTTGCTCCTTAGCACGTAAAACAGAAGGAACTGTACTTTCCAGGTCCTGAAAGCCATACGTGGTGGTAGATACTTGTGTATTTTAAGATCAATACCTTAGAAGATTTATTTGGCCTTCCTGTACTTGGAAGGGTCCCTGTCCATGGCAGGGCATTGGAATGAGATGATATTTAAGGTCCATTCCAACCCAAACAAGTCTGTGATCCTGTGATTCCATGATAAAGGCAGGGTTACCTAGAGCAGGTTACACAGGAACCTGTCCAGGTGAGTTTTGAATGTCTTCAGAGTGGGAGATTCCACGACCTTCCTGGGCAGCCTGTTCAAGTGCTCTGCAACCCTAAACAAAGTTCTTCCTCATGTTAAACAAAGATGAGCTACATGCCCCTTGAAAGAGACAAAATTATTCCTCCCTTTTCTCTTCTCTTGGTGTCCTTCTGCTCTTGCCCTGTTTGTTACCTGGGAGAAGAGACTGATCCCCACCTGGCTACAACCTTTGGGGTAGTTGTAGAGAGCAATAATGTTCCCAGTGAGCCTCCGTTTTCTCCAGGCTAAACATTCCCAGCTCTCTCTGCTGCTCCAGTCCCTCTTCCCCCAGCCTGTAGCACTGCAGGGGATTGTTGTGACCCAAGGGCAGGACCTGACCCTTGGCTGTGTTGAACCCCATTCCACTGGCCTCAGGCCATTGGTCAGCCTGTCCAGATCCCTCTGCAGAGCCTTCCTACCCTCCAGCAGATCAACATTCCCACTCAGCTTGGTGTCATCTGCAGACTTACTGAGGGTGCCCTTGGTCTCCTTGTCTAGGTCATCAATAATGATATTAGACAGGCCAGGCCCCAGTACTGAGCCCTGGGGAACACCAGTTGTGAGTGACCACCAACAGGAGTGTTCCATGCACTGGAGTTACCCAGGAGCAGGGTATCAGTAGTGCATTCCAGAAATAGGGCATTTTATCTCCAGTTTCTGCCAGTTACTGTTGACAGGGAGCAGTTTTCACCCACCACTCACTGTATCAGTTCACAGTTTAAATAACCAACTTTTCCTAAGAAGAGCAGGACCTGTGCTGCACCTCTTCTCCTGATGCTCAGTCACCTCTTACATCAGCAACCTGGCACCCAAAGCCAACTCAGAGTAGATATTTTTTTGAGCTTTTTTGCTGGTTAGAGGCGTTTCCCTCTCTTTTTTCCTTCTGTCCTACTCCCACTGCAAATCCTCAAACCATGCTAGCAGCATTAAAAAAATGCAACAAAAAAGGAAACATCTTGTCCTTTCCTTTTGCAAGTGTTTTATTCCCAGTGTTGTCAAGAGAAACCTTAAAATTGGAGATTAATGATTCCCAAAACAAAAACTAAAGCTTTATATGTTTCAAAAAAGGATTATGCTGATCGTTCTTGGCTGCTGCCAGCTAGAATTGTGCCTGCTTGTTGATCTCTTTGTGACTACAGTAATTAAGAGAGTTAGCTGAGGGCTTGAGTTAAAGGTTATGGTTGCAATGAAGAGCACAGAGCCATGTTCTTACCCAATGTGTTTTCTGTGACTGACAAGACAACATAGCTCAATTTCTGAGGGATAACAGCCCCTGCTATTATGGAATATTGGGATGAAGAACTCAGGAAGGAAATGCACACCAAAACCACCAGTGCTCTTTGAAACCCCTCAACGCTGTGGAAATGAATATGGTTAGAATTAAGGTGTAGCTTGAACAATAATGTCTCAACATAAAAACACATGATAACTAAATTAGCCAATAAAAGCTAAAACCTTGTCATCATATGGGACCTCTCATGGAGTATGGTGAGAGCTGACCCCACCTGGGTCACCAACTGGAAGTGGTGGCTTTGCACTGTGGTGGTCCCCTTCTTCAGGCACTGGTCTTTGCTCTTTGGGGCTGAAGAGGGTGTCTTTGGGTTTTGTATTACTATTGCTATTACTATAATTATCATTATATTATGAGAGAGGCTTCAGGTTGCACCTGATGCCCAGCATTCCTGGAAGTGTCCAAAGCCAGGTTGGATGAGGCTCTGAGCAACCTGGTCTAGTGGACAGTGTCCATGGCAGGGAGGTAGAACTAGATGATCTTTAAGGTCCCTTCCAACCCACACAATGCTGTGACTCTATGATTCTGTGATCTGTCTTGGTGATAAGGATGTTTTCCAACATCTGCACATGCAACTCTCAAAGTCACTGCCTGAATTTACAACTGATCAGTAACTGTGGCAGGAACAAGAACCCAGAAGTGTTACTTTGACTGGATATGTTGAGGAGTGCTGCTGCACCTGGGATTTTCCTGAGGAAGGGGCTTTGCTGGCCATGGACAAGCCTTACAGGTGGAAAAGCCAAACACTGCTGTAGCAGTTGTAACCCGTTTTGTCATGGGACTGGCAACCCCATGCCAGGAGTGCGTGTGAGCATCACTCATTCCTGTGGGTTCACAGCGTTTGGTAGGAGAGTATGTACACAAATTGCCTAAGGGACTGCTTGTATAACTCCCTTTGTTTCTCCCACGTCTGTCAGGGACAAAAAAGGCTGAAGAATTAGTTTTGCATTTAGCACAGGCTCTGAATTTTTTCAGCAGGAGAGACAGTCACATCAGAGAAGAGCAGCCTTATGATAAGGGGGTGGAACAGCCCAGCTGTGGCCACTCAAGCTGTCCAGTAGTAGAGAGCTGTGAACTCAGGAAGAAATCCCAAGTTTGATCCAGATTAAAAGTACTTTTTGTGCTATTTTTGAGGGATTATTTTTAACTCTGGTCAATTTGCTGATCTGCATTATTGGGAACCTCCAAGATATCTGTTTTGGGAAACCTCCAGGGAGATATGAGATCAAGAGGCCAGGAACTGGGAGCTGCTCAAGGCAGCTTTGCTGCTGAACAAATGCTGTGTGAAGCACACCCTCACAGCAGTGAGGCAAAGACAAGAGGGGGCTCCTTAGGATGAGGTTACAGGAGTTTAGGTGGGTCCCCTTTCCTGAGGCACGGAAACAGCCAGATCTGTGTGGAACTTGGTGTTGCTGGTTCCAATCCTGTTGTGTGGCTGTGTTTAAGTGCAGATATGATATCTGAAAGAGATTTGGAGAGATGGGGACAAAGAGGGTTCTGTGGCCTTCCTTACACAGGAGGAGACTGCTGAAACTCAGGTTTGTTGGTGTGAAACCCAAGCCCACTGAAACACGTGTCTCCTGACACCGGTGTGCTTTGGCCAAAAGCTGGCAGCAGGACCATGCTGCACTTGACATTAAATAACTGCTCAGCTTGTTTCATTTCCATTGTTGTTATTTTTATAACGTGAATGGTGCTGGTTTAGGTGGATTTGTGACTCTGAATCTCTTGACACAAAGTACTATGTGACTTAGTAACAACCTCATGCAGACATAGCAACTGGTTTATTTTTGCCTCCTGAAGAGTGTCTTATGAGGCCAAGAAATAAAACATGAAAGAGCTGCCTTTGAGACAAGGGGAATTGCTCCTTTTCCTCTACCTTTTGTTGTCTTTGCTGCCTTTCAGTGGTGCCTGAGCAGTCTTGCTGAGAGAATGGTCCTTCTGCAGGAGTGGAACTGCTCAGCACATAGTGGGCTCCCGGTGTATTCACACCCACCCCACAGAAAGACCCTTCTCCTCCTCATCACACCCCGATGACACAGGGGCAGAGGCTGCTTTTGCTGCGATCTGTGGGTGGCTGCTGACCCCCACAAGCACATCCCATGGGTCATCACCACTCCTGGGAAGTGTGTGCTCACCTTCCTTTGACACACACCAAGGAAGCACAGTGATCCCCTTCCTCCGCACAGCAGGCCCACCACCTCTTCATCTGATCTTCACTTTGCTCCTAGTTCAGCACATCTTGATTTAGTGTCCTGGCACCCTGATGATAGACTGTGATATTTTGCTTCATTGCCTGTTCCAACCTGTGCTTTTTCCACAGGCAGAACTGCCCCTTTCCATTGGGAACTGCAAATGTTGTGTGGCTACTCATTGTTATGGAAAACTGGAAACTCCAGAACAATATTTCCAAGTATTTTTCAAGGCAATTCTGTTGTTCTGGCAAATGTCCAGTAACAATCTACATACAAGACATGTCCTAATTAACAGTGAAGGGCTTTTGCACTTTTTAATCTTACAGTATTGGCTTTATTTGTGTTGCATCACAAGGCAGTCAGTGCCCAGAGCTGATGCTGCCTGGGCCAGAGGATCACAAACAGTGGAGCTACCCTCTGTATTGCCCAGACTGAGTGTCCTTTCTGCTTAAGCTTACCCATGCTGAGATCATTCTCAACTGAAATGATTTCAAAGCAGAAATGGGCAGTGTGCTTTCTGACACTCTCCATTCCTCTGTGCAGGAGAGAGTCAAGGCTGTTTCATGGGTTTGCATTGAAGGACTAAAGGCTTTTCAGGACAAGAGCAATGGTGGGGGAGCATCAGAAGTCAGGATGTGTCTGGTTAGTTCAGTCACCACAAACCAGAAAGGTGTGTGACAACAACCCATATGTGCATGTTGTCTGAGCTCTCAGAGAATAAACTGTCATAAAACTTCGATCAGCTCCCTTCTCTATAGGAAGGCTGAACCCACAGCTAATCTTGTGAGGTTGGCTGAGGAAGCCCATAGTTTCACGACTATGCATCCAGCCAATGTGAGGCAGCCCTCCCATTGAAAGGGTGTGTCTCAGCTGTTTGTTTCTGGCCCCTACTGTCCTTTCCCATGGACATGTTCAAATCTTACTTTTATGTCCTGACCCTGGTAGGGGAGCTGGTTCAAGTTAAATGCTGTTCCTGGCTTCCAGGTGGCCCTTGACCTGGGTCAGGTCCTCAAGCCAGGAGAGTGCAGCAGCTGAGACATCAGCAATGGGACAAGGAAGGTGGAGGCCAGATTGCAACGAGCAGTAGGATGTCTGCTTTCAACAGCAGCTCTGGTTTGTGCTGGTCTAAAATGACTGTGAAACTATGGAAAAACCTTCAGTGTCTACAGTGCAGTATAATCATAACCAAAAAAATCACACAGAGCTCAAATCTTTGTCTTCTTCAAAAGCTTTTTTTATATGGAGTCATTGATGCCACTGTGAGCAATAAATTGAAAGGCTCCAACTGGAAATTATTTCTAGGCTGTTTCCTGGAACAACATGAACTGTCCACAAGATGAAGCTGTAAAGTTCACACTTTTGTGAACAGCTGTGAATCACTTGCATTTGCACTGAAGGGTGCAATGCAATTTCCTTGGTTGTTTTCATTCTTACAGCAATTCTGAGATATTAATTGCTGCAGGGCCACTCCTGCTTTAGGAAGAACAGGGGTCTGTGGATAGTTTTCCTTGGAAGCTGTGTGAATGGCTGCAGCAGCCAGACTTGTACAAGAAGTCTAAATCTACTGAAAAAAATCCAGGCACGTAGCAATACAAGCCCACCCCATGTTTATTATCATACAGCCTTTGCACTGTGTTGCTCATGGCTTATCCACACTCTCAGGTCTCTCCAGTCAGGAGTTATTTCTGTTCAGTGGTCTGAGAGCAGAGCCAGGGAGCTGTACCTAATCCCATCCTTAATGCCCGTGAGGGACACAGCCTGGGATGAGGCACATTCCCAAGTCTATGCTCCATGCTGGTGAATGAAGACAGTGCACATGAAGGCCTTCAAGTCCCACTTCCAAATGATGCCAAGTGTTTTCTAAGAGTCAGTGGCTTAGCCCGATGAGTTCCTAACACTGAGCTCCTCTTTCAGTGTGCACGTGTTGCTCGGTATGCCGACTCCTCAGAGGTGAGTGCTGGATTTCCTGTGCCCTGGTATCCATGCATCCCCTTTGGGTATGGCTGCGTTCCCCAGCCTGGCTTGCTCCCACGGCTCTTGCTCACTGGGTTTCCTAACACGAGGGGGACAAGCCAGGGAAGGTCAGGCTGTGAGTGGGTTTGGGAGCTGTGTGTGTGCTGATGGCAAGTATTGAAGTGCTTCTCACCATACTGACCTGTGTTACCCAAGGCTGGGGAATGTTTCTCTGGAGAAAAACTTCATTCCTTTCTCTTCTGGAGGATGTGCCATGTCCTCACTGCAGTGTAAATCCTCTGCCCTGTGTCTCCCAGTGCTAGTGTAAATCCACTGGGAAGGCAGCAAGAGCAAACCCTCCTCAGTCCTAGCCCTGTTTTGCTCTGTTTCCCTGGGATTGGCACATGTTTCTCTTGGTGGAAAGGACATTTGTGTTTGGGATGGGCAGGGTATATAGCAAAGCCCAGCAGCAGACTCTGGTATGAGAAGATAGAGTTGAACAGACTCTCCCTGTTCCAGTCTTCACTAGAGCCATTTTTGAAAAATGTCCTCACTGTCCCCAGCGTTTATTGTGTTTACAAATGTAGGAATGCAGTGAATGGTTTAGCTGCTGGTGGTCTTTTCAGTGCTGTGCCAGTTAGCTTGGTTGCTAAGAGCCGAGACATGTCACTTCTGCATTTTGTCCCACTGGCAGATGAAAGGAGTGGGAGACCTCCAATTTGGGCATGCCAGAGGATGGTGCTGCCAAGCAGCTTGTCTGAGAGGAAAAAGAAATCCAGACCGGCAGTGTCTCACATCAGTGGAGGCAAAAGACATTCGTAACTCCTTTTCTTCTCATCTCATGTGCTTTCTGTTTATTTTGGACACTAATCAACTGGGGACAGCAGCAGAGGGACTAGAGGATCACAGTGCTGCCACCATGCTGCAGCCATCTGTGCCATCCTACTGCCTTGCACCTGGTGCCTCAGCCCTGTGCAGCATTAGTGCTTAGAGGCTGGTGACCCCAACCTGACACAGTCTCCTTGCACCCTGCGTAGGTGGCAGACCAACCCTCATATTGGTTTGTCATGCTCCCTGCTGCCCTTTTCTGGGGGAGTGTGCCACTGTGCAGGATAATGAAGCCTGTTTAAGGTGGTATCTGTTTAAGCAATCGTGAAACACTTGTATTCACAGGGCATTTTGTTAGTACCTTTCTAATTTTAGCCTAAACCAATTTTATGGATTTGACTTCAAAGTGTTATTTATAAAAAGAATCCCTGAGTCCTCACAGGCTTAATAGTCAATGAGTTAATCCTAGGAAAGTCATTTAATGATGCTAAAGCAGCAATCAGTCCAATATCTTTATGAATTGGACCCAAAGTCATGCTGGTCTGGTTGAAATTGTGTGCCCTGTCTTTCAGACTGCCTTGTCTTACTATTCCCACCCCCCTCTCCAACATAATCCAGTCCCTTAGACGATGTCAATAGGGATGTGCTGAGTCTTTATCATAGAGGGTTCATTCTGTCTCCACAGGCTGCCCTTTCTCTGTCTCCAAGGCAATAGATGCATTAATGCACTCTCAGACAGTGGCCTGCCATTAAAGTGCCCCTTTGTGAGTGCAGCTTTGGTGGCTTGGAGAGCTGACTACGTCCTATGAACGTTTCTCAATGCCACAAAAAGCTGGGGGAAGAAAGGATCTAAATCTGTTTAGCTGGGACTAAGTTGCCCTGAGCTATTGGCACTCATCTTTCCTCGGTGCAAACTTTTGTGTAGGCAGTTTCAGAGTCCAATCATTAACTATTTCCAAAGAGTTTATAATCTAAATGGTCAGGTAATTAAGCCTTACTTCAAGGAGGAGTATTAAAGGCTGGTTTAGAGCCTCTTTAGCCGGAGCAGTTGCCTTAATGCTCTGGCAGGTGCAACTCAGTTGTTTTGCTGGTTGACTCCCAGAAACCCACACAGTTCATAGGAGAGCACAGGCTGGTGGAGCAAAAGTCTGAGCATTCTGCTCCCTAGATGACATCCTAAGAGGTTTCATGAGGATGTAGCCTGCAGGTGCCATGGGGTGTGCATTTCTGTGGAGGCTGAAGGCCAGGCTGAGCACAGCCTGAGTGCCCCTGAGCTGGAGCAGGTCTGTCCCTGTCAGCAGTGGGGGTGGGCTCGGTGGTGATGGGCTCCTCTGCTCTTGGACCAGGTGTGTCCCTGTCAGCAGTGGTGGCTCCTCTGTGCTGGAGGTGTTTGCCTCACAGGAGAGCCCTTTTCTGCCCAGTTGGATCACTCCCATTGGCCTTACAGTCCACACAGGACAAAGTGTTGACACAATTCAGGACATTCCTCCTCCTTTGCTCTGGGTAACTTCACCAAATACAAGAGTGTTCTGCCAGTTTGTACTCTAGCACATCTTGACAGCCTCTATGCCAGCTCCTCTTGCTCTTGTTCAGTGGCAGGACTTTGCTGGTGAAACTCCTCCCAGGTCTTTATACAAGTTTCTGATTTATCTCCTCTGTGTTCCGTGAGAAGTCAGGCTGCAGCATTCAGGAACAACAGTACAATTATGTAAGAGCTCTTTTTCCCCTTCAGAGAGGACAGAGTGAAAATCTCCAGGGATATCTGTTTGTCTTTTGGCAGTGCCTGGCAAATGCTTAACGCTGGTCAATATTAAACAATCTTGCTTGGGACTGGCATTTAAAAAATAACAGATATTATGTTTGGTGGTATTCTCTCAACTAACATCTCTTAGGTGCTGTTGCAAAGACCTGGGGCATGGTGAGAGGGAGGAACAATTTTAATCCTTGCAGAGAATAAATACATCTGGCAGGAATTGAAGAATCAGCTGTATATCAGGAGGAACTGGTGGGGGCTGCAAGTATTTGAGGAAGCATTTAATAGTAAAATGCTGATCAGGAGCCTTAGGCAGTGTGAGAGATGTGCAAGGACATTAGTGATGAACAGGACTGGGTTTGGGTGTGCATTGTGGGGTTGTGCTCCACAAGGTGACAGGTCACACACAACCAGCAGCACAGCTCAGCAAGCACCTCGATGGACATTTGTGTTTAAACAAATCACTTTATTGGTTTATTAGCTGTATCCAATCCCTCTGTGGTAGGCTGAAGACTGCACAGGAGTTATTACAGTGGAAAGGGCTCTAAAAACACTAATTGGCTTTGTGTCAAGGGGGGTGATCATACATCTCTGTACTAATTCAATTAAATGGTGTAGGTGGTTTCATTTTTGTTCTTAGCCAGTTTTGCTTCCAGCTCTCATTAGGGGGATTTTTTTTTTAACCTTTCTCTTATTGAACTTAAAGAATAAACAGCAACTTTCTGTTTCTCGAGGCATTTTACTCCTTAAAACTTCCCTTTACTAAATACTAAATCAAATTTTTACAGGGCTGATTTGCATCACTTTGCACTGGTACTTCTTAGTGGCAATTTGGGAGTTTCTCTGAGTATTTAAAAAGACTGTAATACTTAGTTATTTCAGGAAAGAAAAAGTTCATGGAAAATCACTAAGTTCTTTAAGTACATTTGCATTTTACCAAAGAAAGTTAAAGCATTAATTGTTGTTTAATAAGCGCCAACTGAACCACAGGTATGATAAAAGCAAAGATGAATGTTTCTGTGTTCTGAAACAATGTTCCTTCCCCCTCTGCACCCAAATGTTTTCCTCTAACAGTTTATTCTTTCCTTTTCTCTATGTAAATATTATGGGACTCTGATGTAAGTGTTACAGATTGCATGAATTTTCTTCTGAGGTGTTTGGAATAGACTAGCACTTAACAACTTACTCATTTGTGGGATGTGTTTTCATTAACGGATGACTTTGTTGATGTGATTAGGCTTGTTTGCTTTGGTTGCATTTGACTCCAGCTTTGGAAAAGTTGTCTGCCTCTGTTTTGTGGCTCCTGGGCAGTGTGTGCTGGTGGAGTTGGCTGCTCCTAACTTCTTGGTTTGGCAATGAAAACTGCTGGAAAATACAGGACTTGGGTCAATGTCTTTTGGAAATGATGGTGAATTTATCTTTGTTGCAGGGGAAAGAAGCTGATGGCCATCGTATAATAAATATCCATTTTCCCATGCTTATTAAGTGATGTGTAAACCTCTTTATGTGAAATATACCCTAGAAAGGCTTAACTTTGGAGTGACCTTACCTTCCATTACAATAATACAATACCTTGCTCCTGTCTTGTGTAGTCTGTCACTGTGGTTTTCCCCGTTGCTCCTGAGGAATTGCAGCGATGGGAGGAAGAAGTATTGTGCCCAGCAAAATAAGGGGAGGTCCAATTTCTCTCAAAGTTGCCTGATTCCCTCTGTAACTCTATCCAAGTGTCCAGATTTTTCAGAGGATCTAGATCCAAGTCATTTTCTTCCCTGTGTTCAGGGTGGGCAGGTCCTGACCTCTCTTGTACTCAGGAAAACCCCTAGGAGTTACACTGTGGGCCAAAGTCTGAATGAAAGTAATTGCTGAAAAAACCAGCACACTACTGAATCCCAGCTGTAGCTTTAGCAAGAGTTTTGCAAGTGAGATTTCTCAGCCCTTGTTGATTCACAGAGATTAAAGATGATGATGATCTGGCCCTACATTCCCTTGTCCCTGCTGGGTTGTTCCCTGTGGTGCATTTAACAGCTTAGATCTCAACTCTACTCTAACTTGAAATATGCCCAGTTTCAGGGATTCCCACACAATGTGTTGGCAGTATCAGTTCCCTTTGGAGGAATTAAGATAGGATGGTAGGAACTGGAATTAAAGGGTCCATTTTCTTAAAACTGTTTACAGTCAGATTCTCTCTTGCCTTAGTGAAGAGAAGAGTGTAATCTGGTCTGGGTGCTGAAAAGGTGTTTGCAAGAGGCAGCAGCAGCTTCAGTCGTGGCACACCAGCCCATATCCCATTTCTGCAGCAATCCAGCCCCTCCACACTAAGATGTGAAGCCATAAATGTAACAGGTGAAGCACCTGAAGTGCAGCCTGCCTTGAGATGGGCAGTGAGAGTCTCCCAAAGAGAGCCAGGGCAAAGGTCTAGTGCAGGATCTGGGTTTTCACACAGCCACCTCCTGGGGTGTTGGCTACTTCCCTGGAGCAGCATACACTGCTACCTCAGCTACTCTGGGGACATCTGATAGGGACCTGAGGGTCCAACAGCCTCAGATCCTAAAGGTGGCTCTTAGAAACACACATTAGGTCACCCAAGGCCAAGTGCTGTCCTCAAGCAGCACATGCCAGCCCTGACAACACGTTTGCTCCTCAAACCTTGATGTCCCAGAACCCATCCATTTATTTTAAGTCTCCATCCCCTTTCTCACTAGCTCCTCACACATGTGTTTATTATTCTGCTTAATCCTCTGCTTTACATTTTCTCCTGCAGAGGACTCACCATCTTGGTGTCAGAAAATGATTTTTTTTGTCATGTCCTCATCCTGTTCACAAAAAGTAACAAACAACTCCAGAGCTGGGGCTCACAGAGCAGCCACCCTTTGGAGAGGAGTTCTCTCCAGTCCCACAACAGCATAACACTTCCATAAACGTGGGACAAAGTCTGGCAACTCAGATCAATATGAGGTTGGGATTACCCATAATACAGATGTCCTTCCCAAGGCAGGGTGGGCAGGGAATCCTCCCTTCTTGCCCCAGGTCTTAAGGAAAGTGCCCTGTGTATTCAAGGTCTGCTCTCATAAATGATCAGAAATGTAGTGGAAAGGCCTGGGATAGCCCCACTTCTTCCCTTTTCCAGTTCAGTGAGGCTGAAGCAAAATTGGTTCCTGTTTGGCTGGTTTTCAGTGCCTCATTCAAAGTGAGATGAAGCAGGGAAGATGGTGTTAACCACAGGTTCCAGAGGACTTTACCTCTCAGCTGCAGGGATCAAAGCAGGAGGTGCCAGCCTGGAGGCTGAGCTCTCCTCTTGATCTTCATGGAAGCAGCTCCAGGATGTGGATGTGATGTTCGGGCTGATGGGGAGAACAGAAGAGCCTGCAGGAGGCGGTGCCTGCTGTGGAGACAGGTGACATGGGTGGCAGAACTGCCTGGGTATCTTTTTTGCCCCGCACCCAGTTCAAGAGAGAGAACAATAAGGAGGAAAACAATGCATGATAGAAAAATGTGGGATTCATGGGAGTGTTATCAGGGCTGACAGCTGCTTCTGTCTCCTTTTGCAGCACAGTGGCTGCAGGAGAAGGGCAGCAGGGCACATTTTCCTGGTGCTGTCTGCTCTCAGCCTCAGCTGGCAGTGTCTCCTCACTCTGGTCACTGAACACTCTAGCTGGTCCTCCAACACACCTCCATCCTGTCCCATTCAAAGTCCTTTTTCCCTGGGGAAAGCCCTTGTCTCCTCAGGGTGGCGCATGGCTGGAGGTGTGTTGTTGGGCCACTGTACAAACCTTGGTGGAGCCATTGAAAGAAGTCCTGAACCACTTCTACTAAGCCTGACTCCTTTTTTTGTTGGCGTAGAGAGGCAGCAAGGACCAGCTTCCACATCCAAGATTGACCTAAGCTAGGCTCCTGAGTAGCTTACTTCCCAAGTGGAGGGATAAAATAGTGACATAAAACATTCCTGTGCTGTTTTGCTATGTGGTCTGCAGAACATTTAATTCTCCCCACAGTGTAGTCTTCACACCACACTCAGACATAGGAGAAAAACAACTCAGCATTATCCCAGGTCTTAACATGAATATCAACATTTTCAGTGCAGCTGGGGGGAAAAAATCAACTTCCAGCTCTTCCTGCAAACCTGTGATGGTGTTTTCCAGCAGCCCATGCAAATGGTGATAAAGGGATAGAAACACAGAGTCAGTGGGCAGAGCATGGTGTGCACAGACCACTGTCTGGAGCAGCAGCTGCATCCTGTGGGCTGAGAACGATTCACTGCTGACTTTAGTGTGGTGCTGGGAGAGAGCCCCAGTGACCTGCTTGTGACTCGTGCTGCTGCTGTAGCCAAATCACTTCTTTTTGTCTCTGTTACCAACTGAAAGAGCAGTTGGAGAATTAGGTACTTTTGAGCTTTAGGAATCAAAATGGATTAATAAGTATTAGATGTTTAAGGATCCTCTTTGATTTCAGTCTTTGGGGTTTAGTCTTTGGTCCAACAGACTTGCAGTCAGAGTGAGACAAGTAGCACAGAATGTTATTTCTGTGTATGTTCATGCAACAGTCAAAGTATGGACCAGCAACTGTGATCAGTGCCTTCTACACACCAAACACCTCCAATCCTGACATATTTCTGAATTAAAAAAGCCTTCTCAGTTAAACAGAGAAAACTTCAACCCTACTGGTAAGAAACTGTCTGTGAAGATGCAGAAAGCTTGGTCATGTTGGGTTTCCTCTTATTCTCTTGCTTTGTCTTGTTCATTAAAAATACTGTCTCATTCCACTGTCTGCATTTAAGGCAGCAAATTAATTTTGTTGTGGAACATGACCAGTCCCACAAAGATCATTTTGTAAATTACAAGGAGAAGAACCACCAACCAGGTGTGTAGTCACGGGGCCATAATCTGCCTTCATATCTGCCAGTGGAGTTAATGCTCGTCACATTTGCATTTACCTCAGAGTGACAGAAGAGAGACTTTTCTCTGGTCTTGCAGCAACAAACTCACTTGCTGAGGGTCCGTTCCATGCCTGGCGATGCTTGTGGTGAATCTCAGACTGGGCTCTTACCTTGAGCTCTCAGCTTCAAGTCTGTTAGTGCTGCTGTGCTTCATGTTTCTGGATCCCAGGCAGCTCTCTCTGTGCTAACCAGCGGGCTTCAACACCCACCTGGAGTCTTCTAGAGGACACTCCTCATGGAAGCAGTAAATGCAGAAGCCATGGATGGAATCAGCAATTCAAGAAGTCAGCTACTTTGTTTATCTCTGAGCCAAACAAAAAAACCCTCTTTCTTGCATCAGCCTCCCAAACAGCAGAGGCTGTGAATTCAGTTCTATGTTAAATAATCAAAATGGAGCTTATAGTGGCTTTGTAAACAAGAGTGTTTTGATTTCTAACCCCTAGAGCTGCTATTACTGTGTGTGAACCTTCTATTAATCTCTGGGAGATGCATGGCTTTGCAGTGAGGTGACATTTGGCAGCTTGTGAATCAAACCATCACTGATTTCCTCATCCTTTGTCTTCACATTTAGGCTGTAAATGGCTGTGTTAAATAGGTGAAATAAGTGTGGACACTAGGTATGAGAAGCCGCCTGAGATAAACTGTGAAACAAAAGACTCTGTGTTCTCAGATGATGAGGAGAACAGTTGTGCATCCGTGAACAAAAGGCCCAAAAAGAAGGATCAACCCCTTGAGGTACTTCCATATTGTCAAGACTCCTCCTTCCATGACATTCCTTGAATCTTCAACGGAAGATTCTCTCTGATCTAAAACCACAATCTAAACAATACATTTGTTTTTTCAAGGGTGGGTCTTGCCATGGGTTTGCTCATTTTTCTCCATGTGTGGATTTCCTTAAGGGAGTCTGAATTTGTGCCTATGGAGAAATCAATTTTAAAGGGTCTGGTCAGCAGTTGCAATCCCTTCTGGTGGGTTGTCCTACCTCTGGGGGCTCTCACCAAAGTCTGGGCTACCCTGTTCTAACCACAGAAAGATGCAGCCTCTCCAGCTACTCTCATTGCTGTCTAGAGGCCTCCTAAAGGAGGCACAGCTGTTCATTCCCAGCTGAAGAGTCCTTGCTGTGCAGTTAACAGTGGCTTTGCTCTAAGAGCCGTGTGGCTTCCCAAAGAGCAGTCTTCCCTGGGCTGCAGGAGGTACTGCTCTAGTTGTTCCTCTGTGCCTCAGGGCTCCTGGTGTACAGTGACTCTGAGCCAGCAGCTGTGGAGTCAGGTGTGGAGCAGATCCCTGACTGCCCTGCACAGCATCCAGATCTCTTGTGCTGTTGGGGATTCACTGTGGGGACTTGGGGTAAGACTTCAGGCTTGGAAGATGGGGTGAACTGGTGGATAAATCCCATCTCTGCAAGAAGCTGCGTGGGTAAATGGTCAAGCAAGAAAAAATAGAGATTTAGGTGGAGTCTAAATAAAACCTCACAGTGCTGCAGTTCCTTATCTGTATGAATATTTATTCCTTGCTGCATTGTGGAATGCAGAAACATGACATGGCCTTGGGTTTGAAAGTCCTGTATAGAAGTTACAAAGTCCTCACTTATGAATGGTATAATCCTTTCAGACCTTACAAGTAAATAGATTGATGCTGTTAAAGAAAACAAGGCTTTGGATATTTATGTAAATAAAAATTTATGGAGTAGAAGAGCCTCCCAGGCCTTGCAGTGTTACCTGATGCTGTGACAGGGCTCCACACTGAGAATTCGTGCTCCTTTACAACATTTGATAAGTGTTTCTTGTTCTGAGGCTTGCAAAGACACAGTGCCATGCCAGAACTCTTCTGAGAGAAGTAGGCACTGCAGATTAGAGTTTTTCTTTTGTTTGTTTGCTGGCGTAACTAATTTCTATCTCAGGGTGGAGAACAGGGTTAATCACAGTAAGCCAATTCCATGGAGTTAGTCTGCCTCCTCCTGGGCATTCAGGGCTCCTTGTTAAAGCTCTCTGTGTCAGCTGACTGCAAGGCAGAATTCCAATAGTACGTTTCTAAATTAGTTTCAATGGATTGTGTCTGGCCTCTCTCCCAGGCAAGAGGCTGATTTTTAACAACTCTGCCTTGTGAGAATTAACAGGTGTTTCAGCTTTGTAATGCCCATGAACTGTAGCCTCCGAGGTGCTGCAGAGGGGTTGGGCAGTGCAGGATGGACTGTGAGACACTGGAGCTGGTGGCTCCCTGGCTCCAGTTTGACATCTTGATCCATGAGCTGCTGCAAATGGCACCAGTTTGACCTGGCTCCTTCAACTGTTGTGTTATTAGCAATCCTTAGCCACACCTGTAACCAAGTGCCAGAGGGGAAGGTGTTGGTGTGACCCAAGTAAAGGACTACAACAAGGGTTAGTCCTCAGCTGGTTGTTCATTAATGATCTTCAGGGCCAAGATCTGCTTCTCCACTTCTTCTTATCTGGAATGGGATCCTTGCCACAGGGGTCCCACAAAGATGGGTGAGTTGTAAGGAAGGAAAATGTGTTTTCCTATTATGGCACTGAAGTTTTGTCTTGCTTTTCTGCAGGCACCGCCTAGGACCCTTAGACCTCGCTTCAGGAAGAAAAGTACCTCGTCCTCTGCCACTGAAACAATGTGAGTGCAATGAGCCAATAGCACCAAGATCCACAGAATGTCTCTCTTCTGCCTTAAAGAGCTACTCGTTAATAATGTAGGAAACAGCAGTGGGATGGATGTGCTTTGATGTCCAGCGTGGTAGACATGGCCTTTCCCTCTCCTCCCTCCGCACCCCTCTGTGACGCGCTGCTCGTGTTGGGCCATGACGTGGGTAGGACAGTCTGGCAGACACCTGCAGGTGAGGGGTGCTGGTTGGGTTTGCAGAGTGTACACCCACCCACGCTGTACATTTACAGTTTCATTTGTGTCTGCATAGCTCTTGCTCTGTGAATGCACAGCGGAAACAATAATCAGTTACTCATGATGATACATTGATGGTGTATTTATTTATGGCTTTATCATTGATGAAGTGGATTTGCAGAACCCATGGATTTCTCTTTCCTCCCTTCCTCCTCGAGACTGTGAATGATGTAACAAATGTCAAAGTACTTTGATTGTACAAAATGTCCAAGATCTGTTAGTGAAAGCTGAGCTACAACTGCGTTTCTGTTTCTGCAAGTAAATCACATGTTCTGAGAAAATCATTACGCTGAACCCACAGAGACAGAACCACTTACAGAGGGTGAGGAAGAGACGTGCAAGAGAAAATAAATGGTTTCAACGATGTAATGAAGGGGGAGTCTTAATTTTGATCAGCCCGAGCCAGGAGAGTATTTTGTGGAAAACGATGGCGGGTAGATGAACTAGATCCCACCACTTGTGGCCAATGTTCTGCCAGTTTTAAAGTGTGAGCAAGCCAGGCATGTGCCAGCTGCAGCCACAGAACTTAGAATTAATTGCTTTAGCAATGCATTTCCAGGGGAAAACAAACCTTTCTCCCCTGCTGCAACAGCACCATTCCCAGCACTCTGCTCTCCTGGTGAGGGGCTGCTGTTCCGCTTGCACGAGCAGAGGAGGGTGCTGGGTCTGAGCTGCTTTTTGAAGCCTGGAGTTTCTCCTGTAGCATGGAAGTTGGTTAGAACCACGAGAACCAGATGGAGTGGTGTATTTGTATCCATATATAAATGAGACATAAAAGAAGAGGAAGATGTGGTAGGGTTTGTGTATTTGTGCTTCAAGTTGGTGTCTCTTGTAAGTGTTAAGCATGTGAGATTCACACATAATTTAATTACGTGGCCCTTTGTGTTTGCTCTTGGACCTGTCACATAGACTAGGAAAACATTTAGCTTTATGTAGGATGTGCCATCACCAGTGGATCAGCACACGGGCTCCGTGGTGAACACTGCTCACGCAGGTCAGGTGCTGCAGCCCAGGAGGGAGTGTGTCACACTCAGAGGTAACTCTGGCGTGGCCTTGGAAACCTTTCCTCTGCCGGGTGTGCATGGATACCCCAGCTGGCCCTGCCCAGAGGCCTCCCCCACAGCTTCCTACATGTGTGGGGAAGAAAGTCAGAAATTAATTATGCACACACACAAATGCTTATCTAACCTGGCTAGGAAAGGAAAAAGCGAGCAGGTATTTCCTGTGTCTGCCACAGTACTTAGCCTCATTACCTGAGAATCTCATTTCCTTTACATGTGCTGATTCAGTCATATTTTGCAATGTGCAAGAAGAAAAAAATCTTCAGAAAGTAAATTTAAAAAAAAAAAAGGAACAAACATGTCTAAATAGCAATTAAAGAAGAGTCAGTCCTTGGAAGATACTCAGCAAAAGCTTTGAGGAGCTAAGCTTGTGTATTTTGTTTTTAAGCAGCTTTAGAGTTTATTTGATTTCTCTTGGCAAACCTTAAAAATAAATAGAAAAACTGCCTGCACTGTTAGCAGAAAATAAAATCCTGTTGCAAGCAAGCCATGTTTCCCTGCTATGCAGTGGGCTGCTGTAAGATAAAAAAAGAAGCTGACAAGTTTGCACTCAATTATGCCAAATAACCCCAGCAACATAGAGCTGCATAACATCTGACAAGTTCTAATCTCAGCCACGCTGCATTAACATTGATTCTCACTAAAACTATTCAATGTGCGTCTAATCTGCTGTTTTACTGTAAACCTGACTGTTTAGCATTTCTTAAGTGCTGAGGTGAAATGTTGACAAGGGAGTTGCCTTATATCTCTCAGAACATTCACTGTATAAATGAGAAAAATAAACCTTTTCATATCTCTGGCAAAAATGTATTAATTTATCAGTGGAGCTGTATATTTGTGTATAGACAGCCAGCCATGTGAATGCCTGACCACGTGCACTCATGCTCCGGTGTTCTGTACAGACGAGAACGGCCACTCGCTTTTGATTCCTCATCTTCCTCACACAGGTTGTTTACAGGTCTTTCCCCAAGTCTGTCATTTCACCCGGTTCATTCGGAATAAACACCACCAGTGAAATCTTTTGTTCCAGTTTTCCGCTGGAGCCTTTGCCAGGGAACGAGCCCGATTCAGCGAGTCGCCTTCCTGCGCTGCTGCTGACCCCTCCTGGCACACCGGGGTGTGCAGGACCCGGGCAAGGAGAGGACACAGGGACGGAGGGATGGATGGATGGATGGATGATGGATGGATGGATGGATGGATGGATGGATGGATGGATGGAAGGAAGGATGGATGGATGGATGGATGGATGGATGGATGGATGGATGGATGGATGGATGGATGGATGGATGGATGGATGGATGGATGGATGGATGGATGGATGGATGGATGGATGGATGGATGGATGGATGGATGGATGGATGGATGGATGGATGGATGGATGGATGGATGGATGGATGGATGGATGGATGGATGGATGGATGGATGGATGGATGGATGGATGGATGGATGGATGGATGGATGGATGGATGGATGGATGGATGGATGGATGGATGGATGGATGGATGGATGGATGGATGGATGGATGGATGGATGGATGGATGGATGGATGGATGGATGGATGGATGGATGGATGGATGGATGGATGGATGGATGGATGGATGGATGGATGGATGGATGGATGGATGGATGGATGGATGGATGGATGGATGGATGGATGGATGGATGGATGGATGGATGGATGGATGGATGGATGGATGGATGGATGGATGGATGGATGGATGGATGGATGGAGGGGGAGAGCAGTTCTCAGCTCCCTTCTGGCTCTGAGGGTGCAGGCTGGCTGACCACTTCTAGATCTCCCCTGCTAAAATCAAGCAACTTTTCACCAGATAGTTTAAAACAGCAACAGGTCTGAGTTAGGTAAAACCAGCCCAGTTTTGGAGCCTTTCAGGCAGCTGCCCCTGCCATCAGTCCTGCAGGGCTGGGCAGGCACCTCCTTAATGTCTCAAGAGAGCCAGGAGAGTGGAAGCCTGAAGGGAACAGGCCAGCCCATGGAAACAGCCTTTACCCAGCCCAAGGCTCCAGTGGAAGGTGCATTATTTTGAGCACATAAAATTGAGGCTGAGGGAAGGAAACTGCAGCTGAAGACAGTCTGTGGTGAAGAGGCCTGTGAATTACCTCACCAATTTACCATAAATCACTCAGTTATGGAGAGAATAAGCTCAGAGCAGCCCAGTGCAGCCCTCCATGCCTCCTCTCCTGCCACAGGGGCCAGTGCCAGCGCAGCTCCAGCGGTTGCCAGCTGCTGAATCGGGATCAGATCAAACACAACACACGCTTCTCGTGTGTCCTGTCACCCTGGAACAAATCCCACGCTAACCTAAATTGTGGAAGTGCAAACCCAGCACAGAAGGAAAGAGAATCAGGCAATTTATGCCTGCCAGGAGGGGAAAAAGCTGCTTGGAGGGAGACGATGCTCCTCATGTAAACAACCTGCTGCCTCTGGCTGCTCTCTGACGCATCCCCATGTCGTGATGAACCCTCATACTCGTGACCGAATGCTCCTCACCCACAGTCCCCTTTTTGCTGTTAGTTTGGGTCCCCATTTTGCATCCAGCACCGTATTTGAACTAGCAGAGAACACTATGTTGGGATTTGCGTTTAGAAAAACTATTTAAGGCTCATAATTGTGCACTTGGTGTGATTTCTTTCCTGTGATGGGTAGAAAAGGTCTGTGATTCAATGGTACACTTGATGCCTCACAAGGACAACAGTATTCCAAAGGTTGATGTTTTGCTGGTTTTGTTATACTGCTTGATATACATCTTGAATAAAGTCTTAATCTTTTCTTTATTAAAAAAAAAAGAATAAAACATCTTTAGTCTGTTCAATGTATCTGGCAGGCCAGAATAATTCCTTTGATCACTGTATTATTTTTATCTCAATTCTGGCTGACTGTATATAGATGTATTCACTAAGTGCTGCATGTCCTTCAGAACTTTCTGTATTATGAACTGGAAAAAGAAAAAATACAGCTACTGAACACTCTGAGTAACTAGTGAATTCATTGAAATGCTACAGCCTTGTACAGCAAACCACCTCTTGCCACACAGGCAGCTCTGGGGCTGATGACCAGGGACTGCTCAATAATGGGTTCATTATCAGCCAGTGTTTTGAAGCAAATGCTTTTTGTACACTTTCTGGAGAGAGTTTCTGGTGTATCCCTTCGCAAAACCAGTGTAGTTGCTCTGCACACTCCAAAAGGACTCTCTAATAAACCCTTGGGTTTGTTCCATTTATGTGTGACCAGGAATATGCAGTGTGAGGTGGAGTTGGGCTTAAAGAAAGAATAAACAAGAAAGTACTCAGACTTGGCTCCTTGAGGGTGTCCTGCAGGACCCAAAGAATATACTACTCAAAACCTACACAGGACACAAATTGTGAGTCCTGTAATGAAATCTGGTGGCCAACACATCTTAAAATCAGTTATAAAAGCTGCACACAGCCCTGAAACTCCTGGGTTTGGGGGTTTTCTCTGTGCTCTCATGGACACATGGCAAGTTTATCTGGTATCACGACAGCAACAATTCTGAGATGGACCCTGCTCTCCTTTCTCCTCTTCCCCCAGGAGACTCCATTCAGTGAGCCACCAATCACTATGGACACAGCAAAACAGATCTTGGGATTATTTAAACACATTTCTTTTAAAAAAATTAGGATTAAACATGTTGAATTATTCACTTTTAGTGCTGTTTAGAGTCTATCCCTCTATGTTCCAGTCACAGAAGAACACCAGACATCATGAAGGTGACCAGCTTGACCTTTGCTAATTAAAACACAAACGGCAGCTGAAGATCATCTTGAATATTCCCTTATTTTGGGCATTGATTCCCACAACTCTGCTCAGATGACGTGCACGTGTTTATTTAGAAAAGTTAGAGGCATTACAGATTTATGTTCCAAAATTCAGACCATGCCATATGACCACCTCCTCTTTCCTAAAGAGGTGCAAAGACAAACCCAAGCTTTCTACACACGAAGATTCGTGCGGTCTTGGTACTTCTGGTAGGGATCATCCACGTACCAGTTCCTCCTTTTCCAGAAGGAGGTGGTCATTTTATCAAGGAGCTTACACTGCGTTCTGTTGCACAGCACGAACTCCCTCAAACGCTTCCTCTGGGAAGCCGACTTCTTCCACAGTTTCTTCTTGTAACCAGCCTGTCAGAGGAAAGCACACACACAGAGGAAAAAACCCAAATTTTAAGTAGGTCACTGCAAAATAAACACACAGAGCCACACTGCCCAGCAAGCCAGGGTAAATCCCTCAGTTTCAGGACAGTGGGAATCTCTCTACAGAGTTTTTTTAACTTCCACCCCAGCCACCACCCTCCAAGGGAAGGAAAACCATTACACTTTACACTCAGTGTAAACCAGACAGGCTCATAGTACCCAAAAGTCCCACCTTTCTCCTAACCCAGAGGCCATTGTGCAGCCGCAGGAACCTTTTGACAACAGATTTCACACTTTTCCTCTTCCCCTTCCGTAAGCCGAAGTAGGTGAGAGTCCTCGCTGGCTGCTGGAGTATACTTGGAAGCAGAGGTGTGACACTGGAAAAGAAACAACCCCAGAACAGGGACAGAAATAGGAGTGAAACGTCTTCCTCCAAGAGTAATCACTGCATTTTTTTCACATCAGGAGAGATCAGAAAGGGGTTGTGGCTTGTGTGAAGCGTAACAAGGACTCCTCTAATGTTCCAGCAACTGGAAGTCTTGTCAACATTCTGCTCAAAGTTACTGCTCCACACAGAACAATTTATTATTTTTTAACCTACTAAAAGCAGCTAAACACTCAAGCACAAACATTCAGCTGTTACTGGGATTCAGAAATTACTTTTAAGAATATTAATCACGAATAATTCTGGTTGGAAGGGACCTCTGGTTTGGGTTGGGTATCAGGGAAAATGCCTGCACTGAAAGGGCTGTCCCGCCCAGGGCAGTGATGGAATCTCCATCCCTGCAGGATTTCAAAGCCATGTGGACGTGCCACTTTTGGACATGGTTGGTGGTGGCCTTGGCAGTGCAGGGTTAAGGTTGGACTTGATGATCTTAAAGGTCTTTTCCAACCGAAATGCTCCATGACATTCATATATATATATGGAGGTGTTTCAACATAATATATATCCATTATATATATTACATGCTATTATAGAATTATTATATATAACATAGAATATAACATACTAAAAATTTACCTGATGAAGTATTAATATATTAAATACAATGTACACTATATATATAGATGTAATAATTAATACATATTTTCTATATAAAATACAAAAATTAGATAAATACTAGATAGATAAACACAAAATAGATACTATATTGTATACTAATGTATAAAAATATGTTAGTATATATAATGTAATACATAATACATATATTATCCATATATATTTATTATAATTCGTTTAGAAATAAATATATAGAACATACAATGTCATATATTAATATAATGCAATATATTGTGTATTACATTATTTTTGTATTTTTCTTTATAAATTTGAGATAGCTTATATACAAATATATGAAACATTTAATATATAAAATATTTAATAAAACTATATATGAACAGTATGCATATATACACATATGTATCATAATATACACAATATATATACATATGTATCCTAATATGCACAAATATGTTGTTTTCATATATATTATTCTAACACATATTATTTTCATATAAATATGTTATTCTCATATACTATTTTAATACAAATATATATTATTTCATGTGTTTTCATATAATATATATTACNGCAGTGATGGAATCTCCATCCCTGCAGGATTTCAAAGCCATGTGGACGTGCCACTTTTGGACATGGTTGGTGGTGGCCTTGGCAGTGCAGGGTTAAGGTTGGACTTGATGATCTTAAAGGTCTTTTCCAACCGAAATGCTCCATGACATTCATATATATATATGGAGGTGTTTCAACATAATATATATCCATTATATATATTACATGCTATTATAGAATTATTATATATAACATAGAATATAACATACTAAAAATTTACCTGATGAAGTATTAATATATTAAATACAATGTACACTATATATATAGATGTAATAATTAATACATATTTTCTATATAAAATACAAAAATTAGATAAATACTAGATAGATAAACACAAAATAGATACTATATTGTATACTAATGTATAAAAATATGTTAGTATATATAATGTAATACATAATACATATATTATCCATATATATTTATTATAATTCGTTTAGAAATAAATATATAGAACATACAATGTCATATATTAATATAATGCAATATATTGTGTATTACATTATTTTTGTATTTTTCTTTATAAATTTGAGATAGCTTATATACAAATATATGAAACATTTAATATATAAAATATTTAATAAAACTATATATGAACAGTATGCATATATACACATATGTATCATAATATACACAATATATATACATATGTATCCTAATATGCACAAATATGTTGTTTTCATATATATTATTCTAACACATATTATTTTCATATAAATATATATTCTTTTTATATAGGTATATATCCTTTTCATATATTATTTTCATATAAATATATATTCTTTTTATATAGGTATATATCCTTTTCATATATTATTTTCATATAAATATATATTCTTTTTATATAGGTATATATCCTTTTCATATATTATTTTCATATAAATATATATTCTTTTCATATAGATATGTTCTTTTAACATATATTATTTTCATATACATATAAATTCCATACAAATATATATTACTTTCATACAAATCCACATAATTTTCATCTCTACCATTCCCATACAGACACACCCCAAACCAAACCCAGACCCACAGACGCCCCCCAAACACACCCCCAGCCCCATTCCAGCCCCG